>CP139503.1:100527876-100867812 GCA_021014915.2 Artemisia tridentata subsp. tridentata
CCCTTCCATCTCTTTCTCTCTCTAGCTTTCTCTCTCTAGATCTAGTAGGTAATTAGTAGGTAATTAGTGGTAGCTTAATTCATAAAAGTATAAAACATCACCAACCTTACTCCAAACCTTGGGCTGGGACTGAACCTCAGGTTGAGACTTCAACCTTAGGTTGATGCAACTCCTGGCACTCTTAATGACTATCTTTAATGAACTAACTCTTCATGTGGGTTGTCATTACACCATAATTACTCAAAGTCAAGATTTTAATGACACTTTGTGCACAAGAAATTTGCTTGGTGGCCAAGGGGAGTCATTCTATTAATAAGTATGCTTGGTTAGAGAGAGGAGATACTACACAAGACTACACAGAAGAGAAATCTACTTACAATCTATTAATAAATATCTCATACTCTCTCAAGAAGGATACAAGGGAAGAAAAGGCAGGAAAAAGTTAGCTTACATCCATAATTCATCATCATAATCATCAAAGGAATCATTGTTGATCATATCATAATTGTTCCTAACTCTTGTAATCATCATTACAACTTTTGTAAGACTTCTTAATCATGTTTTCAAGTGATAAATTTTCTGTGGTTATTTCTTTGTTTGCCATGAGTGGCTAAGTGCCTTGTGCACTTGCCTAGATGATGTTTGCTACATGAATATTGATTGATTATGACTCTATAGTTCTAATTCTATGAAAAGCTAATACTAAGATCGAATTGTACTTTGAAGTTTTCATAAACAAAAGAGTTATCAAGTTTGGTTGATTGTTAATGGTGTAATAGGTCGAAAGAGTCATTGTTATTCAATAAATTGTAAACCTTTGTCTATGAGGGTGTTACCTTATGTATTGACCATTTCATAGGAAACTTGGTTAAACTTAGAAAACTAAAAGTGTGGTTGCCAATTACTTGTGAAATGATATCGAATCAAGTGATTGAATTGTGTTAGTCTTGTTTGATCAAAACTTAATATTGTTTTTGTCATCTTAAAATCTCGACGAGGATTGAAAGTGTTGAAAACAAGTAGATTAGTACATCAACTAATCAAATTAGAACACCATCTAATTTATTGATAATAATCGATTTGAACCATTGTCATAATCATATCAACGGAATTGTGCAAACTAGTCTAGGCAAGTGTAGTTTTAATATTTTGAATTTATATCATCATCATTATTTGCTTGCTATTAGAATCATTAACAAAGCTCAATTTTACATTCAACTCACGTTACATAAAAACTAAACAAATCCTTGTGAACGACCTCGGCTTACCATTTCATCTCTTACTACACATGGACGAGTATACTTGCTCGTATGTGTTTCGTTTGAATCATTTGTAGATCGTGTTATAAATTTAAAACTTGCACTCTAAACAGGCACATCAGTTGGAAACGGTTTGTTTTGCTATTGATGGAGATTCAATTGGAGGTGCATCTGTTGCAATGGTTGTTGTTGTAGGAGCAGGTGTATCAGGTATTGGAATATTATCAGGTTGTGCAGCGAAAATAGGTGATACATCTGGTGCACGACATTCAAATGAATCATCAAACAGTGGAGCAAACAAGGTTTCCAATTCTTTACAGTTAAGTGAAAGAGGTGCAATTGATTGATCTGGAAAGTTTAGACGGTTGGTTGCGGGTCCTAAGCTGTTATGCTCAGAAGCCATCTCTGTAAGCTCATCGAAATTCGTATGAATAGTCTCCTGAATTTCTCTAGTATAACGATTCCAGATTTGAAAACCTTTGGAGTTTTTATAATATCCAATGAAGATACCAATGTCGGCCTTTGCTTTGAGGTTTCCAAAATCATCACAATCATTATTTGGATAGCATAGAGCACCAAATACATGAAAGTGTTTTATATTCGGTTTCCGGTTGTGAACAATCTCATAAGGGGTTTGGTGATGGCGTTTGGTGATCATGCAACGGTTTTGGGTATAACATGCAGTTGATACAGCTTCTGGCCATAAGTAATCGGGTAATTGAGCATTGATTAGCATCGTTCTTGCAGCTTCCCCTAACGTCCTGTTGCGTCTTTCGACAACCCCATTCTGTTCTGGACTTCTTGCAATGTATGTTTGATGTTCAATTCCCACTTTCTCAAAGTAAGATCGAAGAGTCTGATTCTTGAATTCAGTTCAATTGTCTGTTCTAACTTTTCTGACCGTATTACGAAGCTAAACTTGAATTTTTGTGAGAAAGGTGATGATCATTGAAGGAGCTTGATCTTTGCTATGGAGAAAATAGACCCAAGTCCATCTGGAGTAGTCATCAACAATTACTAGAATGTAGCATTTACCGTTGATCGTTTGAACACGCATAGGGCCACACAAATCCATATGAAGTAGTTGAAGAACGTGATCCATACTGTGTTCTGTTTTTGAAGGGAAATGTGCACGAGTACTTTTTCCTTGTTCACAAGCTGGACATAAGTGATCTTTTGAATATCGAAACCTTGGAAGACCATCGACTAGTTTGTGACGTGCAAGTTCAGTCATGGTTTTGAAATTCAGATGAGAAAGTCGTTTGTGCCATAACCATGATTTAGTCGAATGTGGTAAAGACTAGTTCCACGAGTGCCCGACATTAGATCATTTCCTTGTAAGTCACGAACGAAACAAGTTTTCTCCCGAAATGCTACTTCCAAATCCCCATCACAAAATTGACCGACGGAGAAAAGGTTGTGACCAAGGCCTTCGACATAATAGACACGACTAATTTCGATGTTGCCATTGACGTAATCTCCATAGCCCATGATAGCAGCGAAATGATCATTCCCGAATCTGACAGTGCCGATGAACTTTGAAACAAAGTTTACTAACAATTTGAGGTTGCTTGTCATGTGTCGGGTACAGCCGCTATCAACAATCCATAGAACAATTTGTACCACCTGCATCACATGAAGACGACGAAGATGGAGTGATGGTAAGGGTAGAACCCAAAGAATTTGTGGGTTCCGTTGGGTTAGTAACACAGTTATTAATAATTTTAGGTAGCCATGTAAAACTAGGTTTTCTTTGTAACCAACGTTGCCATGTCCAACTAGTTCGTGCTTTCTTCTTAGTGAATTCGCTAGGTGATGGCACTGTCTTAGGAGGTGTATTCGCAACTATGGGAGTGTGTAAGGCATTTGGAGAAACTACACTTGGCGTTTTTCCTAGCACAGACTTAGAAGCAATAGTGGGCCTAGAGGGAATGCCAGATGTACATTTCTTGTTATGAGTTAAATGGGGGTTAGCTACACATTTTGTCTGATCACCAGATAACATACTATTATGAAAAAACACACAAGATGCATTAACATTCAAAATATTCAAAGGTTCATCATTCGTTACACTGATAGTACGATTACAATTTGCCAAATTATAATCTAAATCAGATGCAACATGAGTTTTATTCAAATTCCTAAGTTGATCTTCTACTTCTGGTGCTTCTAGTTTTTCGCTTCTACGTTGCAAGATCCTATTCTTCTGTTTGTTGCTCTTACACTTTGATTTGCTAACGCTAATAGTGGGGACTATTCTTGTAGAAGTGGAAGGATTCAAATTAGTAGTCTGAGGGGATGTTTTCCTAGGTGTTGTGTCCATTTTGTACATTTCCGGTGCAATTACATTTGTGTTAACAAACTTTCCTTTTTCTAGTACCTTAATTTTCTCTTTAAGTTCAATGATAATGTGATATTTTTGTTGAATATTTGACTCGAGTTCTCTATTTAAGCGAATGGTGTCATTACGATTTTGGCAACATTCATCGATTTCCTTCAAAAGCTGAGATCGAGTCATTTTCAATGAGTCATAAATGGTTTTGTACTCAGTTTTTAAATGCTCGATTTCCTTTTCATATTTGAAAATTTGACATTTTAAAACAGCATTTTCATCATCAAGATTCTCAACTTTGGATGTGTGACTGTTTTGAAAGGACAACGTTTCATTTTGACTTTGCAATTTTAATTCAAAATCAAGACTCTGAGTTTGACAACATTGAAGCTTCTGATTTAGTTGAAAAAATTCTGTTGAAAGTTTACTTTGCACATCATCATTGTGTTTAATGATTCTCTCATTTTCTTTTTTTAAAGTCTCAATTTCGTGTCTCAACGTTTGAGTGTCAGCAGTGTGATCATCAACAAGCATAGAAGTTCAAGACTTATAAATAGAATTCCTAATCACAGAGATAATATCAGAACTTAGAACATTTTCCAAGTGTCGATCAACTTCATTTTGTAAAACTTTGTTTTGACATTTTTGTTTTGAGATTGAGTTTTCTGTTGCATTGAAAATGTTCATCATGGATGTTACTTCTTTTTGAAGTTCCTGTTCCCAGTGTGTAGCACAAAGACGCAAATGTTGAACATGTGGTAAGAATTGTGTTTGAAAAATTTCTCTCTTTTCTTTTTCGTAAGCAGATTGAAAAGTGGAAACTTTTATCTCTGAGTTACGTTCAATTGCATGTTCTAAAAATTTGATGTCTTCCATAAACGTATCAAAATACCTAAGTACATGACAACATTTAGGTAATGGTGTAATTTCACCAGAGGTTAACAGGACCAACATCAGAAGAAGATCCATGAAATTGCATTACAAACCATGGTTGTTCTGCTTTATATCTTTGAGGAATGAAGGTGTCAGAAATATGAGGCACGTTTGAATAATCAAAAGGTATAGCATATGGTTTAAAGCTCATTTTTGATCGACTCTCTTCTTCCTGTTCATGTTCTTCCTCACAATCATGTACAACAACACGCACAATTGATTCATCAAATAATTGGTCTGCACTATACAACTTTGGATTTTCTTTGAGTGTTGTGTGTAAAAAACGTGGTTTATTATCACCTAGAGCAAAACCATGACCTTTGGGACTTGGTTTCAAAGTAAACTTTTGTATTGTTGTGATAGACTCACAAGTTTTGTAAACAATGTTTTGAAACTCTTTTAATTTGCATTCCAGTTCGACAATTTCATCAAGGTAAGAATCAATTTGTTTCCTTGACTTTTTTTTGTGTTCAGAAAAACTAGCTTGATAGGTGGACATCTTGGTTGTTGTTTTTAAAAGTTTTGAATTTAGATGTTCAACTTGTTGTTTGAGCTCACTTTTTTCTTGTTCCAATTTAGAAACCAATTTACTGTTAGAAATAATTAATTCTCGTATTTGATGTTGTAAGTCTTGTTCTTTGACATAAGCTTTTTGAAATGCAACTTCAAAACTTTGTTCTCGTTTTTCTTTTGTTTCAAAATTTGTGAGTTGTATTTTACAGCACTCAAGATCTGTAGTTAATGATGCAACTTTTGCTTTTAATGTTCTGTTGATTTCATTGCATTTTTCAATCTGAGATTTTTGTGAGTTCAATTGGGATTGCGTGGTCAATAGTAAGTTCATGAGTTCTGGATCTAGACCGGGTGAAGGTTCATTTTGTTCAATTTGATCATTGTTATCGTCATCAATTGGATCATCAAATGTAACAACTGTGTTAATTTGATCATCATCAAATGTAACAAGTGTCTTCATTTGTTCATCTTCTTGAGGAGTTAATAATGAATCATTTTGAACAACTTGCTCCTCGTCTGATGTAGATGCAGATGGTGATGCAATTTCATGTATCAGACATGTGATTGGATCAGGTACCTAAGACAGACCATCAGTGTCATACACTGGGCCTGTGTCACTCATGTGAAGTTCCTGCATATTTGCCATTAGCATCACAGCTGCATTAGCTTTCAAATCTTCCATGTCATCATCTGAATATGCATTTGCCATGAAGTTGTTTTCTTTTTCTGTGAGAGAGCCCCCTGATTCATCCTTTAGAGCTAGAAGTAGTGCCTGTTTATGAAACTCACTACCTTTGACTCTGGGTTTGGGACATGCATTAGCCAGATGACCTTTCCCATTGCAGTTATAGCACTTGACCATAGTATTCCCAGTCTCTGTATTCCTAGTTTCAACAATTTCAACCCTTCTCTGAGGAGCACCTACATTGTTCCTATTCCCACCAGTTGCATTAAACCGTTGTCCATTTCCTGAATTTCCCATATAACCTCTTGATCCCATTCTTCCATAGTTACGATTCTGTATTTTAACCCGTCCATCTTGTACAACAGCTTGATTCCTTGTGTTAGATGAAGTGCATAGACGATTGTTAGATTTATTAGAAAATTTGCTGAAAGCACGATCAATGAGTGCAAATCCTTCATTCAAAGAGTTGAATGCATCATCTTCATCCTTGTTTGTATTTGTGTAGAACATGGTGTCAGTGTTGTCATAGGGGACTAGTTGATTGTCAGTTGATTGCTGTGTCGACTCATATGGAATAAGTTGGGTTGATGAGGTTTGTTGAGGATAAGTAAACTGATGTTGTTGTTGGACATAAGCATGGTTTGACTGTGCAGGTGGAGCAAAGTGAGATTGAGCTATCAGTGCCAATGAATTTGGAGTTGTAGAAGGTGAATAAGTTCCCCGAAGAGCTCGATCTTTGTTAGCTTCAGATTGATGGTGCTTCAGATAATCATACAACAACCCATACGATGCATTATGAAGATTTTTGGATTGGCGAACAAACATGTCATATTTTTGCCAATCTGGACCAAGACAGCTGAGAAACTTAGTGTTGATTGCAATCCTTGGTAAAACAATGTTGTGTCTGTCCAAGTCATTGATGATGTTTGTGAACCGATGGTAATAAGACTCTAGTGACTCCCCTGATTCAATCATGAACATTGTATATTCGAGGTAAAGTTTGGATTCCATGTCTTCTTGGTTCAGTTCAGTGCCTTCCATTAATAGATGAACGTGTTCCCACATGTCCTTAGCTGTTTTCTGAGCATCAATGCTTCGGAAAATCGGATTAGGTATTCCCTGAAGAATATATGACATTGCAAGTTCATTTTCTTCATGATGAAGTATTTGCTCTACAGTAAGTTGAGTCTCAGGAATAGGGGTCACAGTTGCTTCTCTTGGAGGAATAGCAGTTGCATCTCCTGGAACCGTTGTAGTTGGCATTTGGAAAGGACCTTCAAGTATAACTTTTTCAGATATTTGCCATGAGGTTTCTTGAGTTCAATGAACCTTAAGAATCGACTAGCCCATTGAACATAATTTCCAGGAGTGAGCATTGGAGGTGTGTCAAGTGATCCAGCTTCATGTCTAGATTGCTGGCTGCTGATGGCCTCACACATTTGATCGAACCAATGTGGTTGTTTTGCAGGAAGTGGGAAAGATTGCATTGGTTGTTGTTGGTATGGTTGTTTGTTGAGGGAATTGTTGTTGTGGATAGAATTGATGTTGTTGCATGAATAGTTGTTGTTGAGGATAAAGCTGTTGTTGAGAATACTGCTGTTGTTGAGGATACTGTTGTTGTTGAAGATAGTTAAAGTAAGGTGGTTGAGACATTGTTACACTTGTGTAGATGATGGATCTTGTAGAAGGTTAAGAAGTGTGATGAGTTGTTGAAGAAGTAAGTCCTTGTTTGAAAGTTGTTATATTCCCTTGTTCGAAAGTCTCCTGAATGGCTTGTACGAAATCTTTGAAACCCTTGTTCAAAAATTTCTTGAATACCTTGTTCGAAACTTGTCAACTGTGTTCGAAACTTTTGAACTTTTTTCAAAAATTTCGGTGTTCGAAATTTGTGAACTTTGTTCGAAAATTTCTTTGTTTGAAACATTGAATTGTTCGAAAGTTTTTAAACTTTCAAAGTGAACTTTCTAATTTATACAAATTAGAAAGATTCCCAAGTGTCGAAGTGTTTTTCTAACTTATACAAGGAAGAGAAACACTGAGTAATCCAAAAAACCTGATGATACGTGGTGGAGTGCTAGTTCAAAAATTAAGGGTTTAAGGAGCTAGTTCGAAAAAAGAGGGTTTAAGGAGCTAGTTCGAAATTTGGTCAGTTTTTTGAAAACGATTAAAGCACACTTAAAACTGATTTTAAATCCAATAATCTTGTACAACTAACCTTAAAAACACTAAAAGTAAACGAAAGTTGCAAACTTTAAAGTTTTTAAGAAAGGTTGTGCTAGTTCGAAATTATGTTGAACATAAAAATACGAATCTAAAATTTCAAATTTAACCTAAAAGTTTGAAACTTTCTTGTTTTAAAAGGTTTATAACACTAGTTTGTAATCAAAAGAGTGCTAATTACCAAGAAACAAACAAGAAAGAGCAAAAAACTAAAGAAATACGAGAGAAAGAAAAAAGGTTTTTAGCTCGAAAACAACCCAAAACACTTGTAATCTTCTTCTAGCGATTGATACCACTTGTTAGGTCACCATATTGTAAACACACAAGTATAGATATGAGAGAAATAGACAGAGAAATAGATTTGATCGATTTACTCAATATGATAAATAATAAGACAATACTTTCACTAGCATATGAAATAAACCAACAATAATAATGTATGTTACATGTAGTATTTATAGGGAAGGAAGCTAGGGCAACACTCCCTCTTCCTTCCTTTCAAACGAAATGGGCTTGACATAGGCCCATGGGTT
Source organism: Artemisia tridentata subsp. tridentata (assembly GCA_021014915.2). NCBI lineage: Eukaryota > Viridiplantae > Streptophyta > Magnoliopsida > Asterales > Asteraceae > Artemisia > Artemisia tridentata. Next base: position 100,536,352 of record CP139503.1, read on the forward strand.
TTAGTCTTAAGCCTAGTAACATATTACTAATATAAACTATGCAACCTATTACTAATAATAATGACCGACACTTGATAATACTAAAACGTATTCCCAACAATCTTCTCCACCACCTTCTTCTCCACCTTCTAACTAAACATCTCTACTTGTTTAGTTAAAAATAATCAATGATTATCTTTTGGGTCAAGCATGTTCTAGGAACCTAGGTTGTTTTCTAGAAAAAGCTTGTAGGTTAATTAGTTTGTGATGTGTGAATCTATGCTATGTATGCTTCTCTTATGAATGAACGTATGATTTCTTGTTGTGTTTAACGAAATCTATGTTTTTATGTTGTGTTACTTATCATGGTTGTTATGATAAAATGTGATGTTAACCAACTTTAAATTGGCAAACCTGACATCACAATAAGCTATCCTAAACAAGCCCACTGGTGGCGGTCCCTTATATATGGACGGTCCCCAATATTTAAGGGACCGTCGGTGCATATACAGGACCGTCTCCAGCCTGGATTAAATAAATGATTTCTCTTCTCTGCATAATCTGAATTATCCGGTTCATGTCTAATCTATCTAATTTCACCTTCCTCTCATCATTTCTTCTTATCCAATCTCCTTCTATCAATCTTAATTCTCTTCTCATCCCCTCTAATTCTCATATAAAAATGTGTATGTGCATTGTACTCCAACTTGTTTTTGTAGCATGACACAATAGCTCAATTCCCCGGTGCCATCATTTAGGGGGAGCAGTAAGCAAGGGGGAGCATTAGTACCGTCGATTTCTTTCCCCTCTACACATCGATGAAACCTTTTTGATTCTACAAAAAAGGGGAGAAGTAAACGAAAACTCATTAAAAACTTATTAACGTATAATTTTACCTAAAATGAGTTTATATTTTTAATCATCAAAAAGGGAGAGATTGTTAATACAAATAATGTCAAAAACGTCATTTACATTATTTGGTCTCTATACGTTTTGATAATCACAAAATATAAAAACACGTTACGTAAAACTATACTTGATAAGCTTTTAATCGAGAAAACTCGTTTTGACTACAACATCACTTCAGGTATGAACAAACAGAATACCGACATTAGTAAAGTGATCAAAGAATTTATTTTTCTCAAAACCTCACATTTTTATGTGACAAAACATTTTTACAAAAGTATTTTGAATTTCAAATCTCCCATCAGCTAGTTTTCCCGCCTAAACTAGATAAGTTTTTCACCAGATAATTTTTCACCACATCAGGAAAAAATAGGAGCGTCTTAGGTGACGGTCCCGTAAATGTGCAGACGGTCTGTTATATATAAAGGACCGTCCCCCGCTTCTCCTTGTGTCTATAAATATTGCACTATTCCCTGCAGAAAAACTAAGCCTCTTTGCACAAAAACATTCTGTTCTTTCTTCCTCCTTTCTTTGATCACTATAACGTGTTGATATGTGTTTATAAGTGATCCCGATACCCTCTACCTCCAAGTGCAAGATAAGAACGTTCGTATTTGTCAAGAAACAAAGTGTTATAGATTAGTCATCACACACACGTAACTTGTGTTACGATTCTCTTCTTCCTCCAAACTCTCTCATTTGTGTATATTGTAGATTTGTATACCGACTTGTGTGTGAGTCGTGATTAGGTGTGTTAGTATAGATTCAGACAAAGTGTAAGTCCGTGAAGTGGTGTATCTAGATTAGGACTTTGTGTAAGTTCATGTGTCGATGTGTTAAGACTTGGACTTGGTGTGAGTCTATGTGTGAAGACTTGGACCTTGTGTGAAAACTTGGGCTTGGTGTGAGTCCGTGAGTGAAGACTAGGACCGGGTGAAGGTCCATAAACACTTGGATCAGGTGAAGATTCAAGTGGACGAGGTGTACGTCCGTGTAGCCACGTGTGCTTTTGTGTAGATTGGTTCTAGCTAGGATTAGAACTTGACATTCCGCTTAGTGTCGTTAAATTGGTGTAAGCTTTGGTGTACGGTTTGCTCCGCCTAAAGGGAGTGTGTTGACCTAGTGATTGTGAACTCTCGAGTGTGGTACTCAAGGAGTGGAGTAGGGCGAAGAGTGAGCTTCGTGCCGAACCACTATAAATCCCCGTGTCTTGGTTTGGTTGTTTTCTTCCTTTATCTCTTGTCTTTACTTTGTTTACTTTACGCATTATTATTGTGTTTGTATACATTACATAGATATCACATAACTTCGAATCAAACGTTTTTCAAAAAGGAACAAAAAGGAACTAAAAGTCTTTAAAACAAATTTGTAAACGGTGAAACTATTCAACCCTCCCCCCCTTCTAGTTTCTACATTTTCCACAGATCACTTTCCTTGCATATGTGTTTTTGACATCTTGCATGTTATATAATGTTTTAGTAACTCACTTAGGAATATAAACTAAGTTGGTCGATCATGTATATCGAAAAGCATTATTTTACACAATTATCTTTTCAAAGGCTCAAGTGTTAAAATATGTCACCTCAAAATATTTAACACTTTCATTTTATCAAAATTTCAACATGATTTATAAATCATTACATGCTCTTATCTTGGTTGGCCATGGGGTGTCTAAACAAGAGAAATTTTTATAATAATACATTAGTATTTAAGTGAAAGAAAATATATTTTTGAATCTTGCATGTACTTGCACACACACACACAAAATGTTTCAAACATGTTGTATTTTACAAAAGTTGTGTGTTGTATAAAAATGGTTGGGATAATTATTTTTATACTCATGAAATGTCAAAAACTATGCATATTATACGTAATAATAAATAGTTTTTTGCACACACAAAATAAATGAAAATCTTAAAGTAGTAAGTTAACTTGTCATTAATATTAACCTCACACTTACAACTAGTATTAGATTAAATGGAACACATTCCATAAATCGCTATTTACTTTCTTTAAAAAGAGTGGTCATGAGGGTCAAGAAACATTTCAAGTATATATCGATTCATTATTCAAATTATGATTAATATCATTATCGAATTTAATTGACAAGTTTTCAAATATGGACATGAAATTGGAGTCATTATTTGTCTAGCTTCAAGATTACATCAAAATATAACGAAATATGTTATCTTGAACCTACATAATCAATCACACTCGGTTGTTATGAAAATAATGACGTACTTCTCAAGACGAAAATTATATCCATCGGATCATAACTCACACTTGTGTTGACGATGTCATATTGAGTCTTCTTGTCCAATGGTTGTGTTCCAAAGTGATATTGAGGTTTATAAGAAAGGGATTTCTATATATTCATCAATCATACAAGAGGTACAATATATACAGCTCAAAAGGAGCAATTTAAGGAGTAAGTAAAGTAGTTAACATATTTACAATAATTATAATAATTATGATGATTCTTTTCCATATATACCCCCCTTCAATCGGACAGGTGAAGGGCCGACGCGAAGCATGTCTCGAAAACGTTCAAACAGTGGTCTTGAGAGGCTTTTGGTAAAAATGTCGGCCACCTGTAGATTGGTAGAAATGAACTTAGTTTGAAGACGGCCAGAGGAAACAAGTTCTCGAACAAAATGATAGTCGATATCAATATGTTTTGCTCTCTTGTGAGATATAGGATTTTGACTGAGAAAAATAGCACTCTGATTGTCACATAGGAGAGTAGGCCGTCTAGGAGGTAAGGCATGTAGTTCTCGCAGTAAATTTGTGATCCAAATGATTTCTGCGGCTGTGTTTGCCATGGCTCGATATTCGGATTCACAACTGGATCGTGAAACGGTTGGTTGCTTTTTGGCACTCCAAGACACAAGATTTCCCCCGAGATAAATAGAATAGCCGTAGGTAGAACGACGCGTTTCAATACATCTAGCCCAATCTGCATCGGAATATCCCACAAGAGTAGTGACCGGTGGTTTAGAAAATGTAAGCCCATAGGATAATGTGCCCTTTACATAACGTAAAATACGTTTAACAAGTTGGTAATGTGATGTGGTGGGCGAAGGAAGAAATTGACTTGCTTGATTTACAGCGTAGGCAAGATCTGGCCTGGTAATCATCAAATATTTTAAGGCACCAACCAAGGACCGATAAAGAGTGGGATCATGAAAAGGGCTACCGGGAGTGAGGAAAGAATCAGTTGTAGCAAGCGGTGTAGAAACCGGCTTTGAATCTCGTAGACCTGCTCGAGCCAGAATATCGTATGCATATTTAGACTGGCAAAGGAACAACCCCGTGGTGGTGTAGGAGAGTTCCAATCCAAGAAAATAGCTTAGGCGGCCCAAGTCTTTGGTTGCAAATTCATTGTGAAGGCTAATGATAAATTTTCCCATGATAATTTGATTGTTGCCCGTAAGAATCAGATCATCCACATAAACGAGCAAATACATGACACAAGAGGCATTTTTGAAAACAAAAAGCGATGTGTCAGATTTGCTACAACTAAAACCTTGATTTAGAAAAGAAAAGTAGTCAATCGTTGGAACCAAGCACATGGTGCTTGTTTAAGACCATAGAGTGCTTTAGTGAGTCGAAAAACATGATTCGGATGGTTACGATCAACATACCCCGTTGGTTGTTCCATGTAAACAACTTCATTGAGATTTCCATTGAGAAAGGCATTCTTCACGTCTAGTTGATGTAGTGGCCAATCATTTATCGTGGCAAGAGCAAGAAGAATACGCACAGTGGATGCTTTGAAAACAGGGCTAAAGGTATGATGATAGTCAAGTCCCGGTATTTGAGTAAAGCCTTGAGCGACTAAGCGGGCTTTGAAACGCTCCATTGAACCATCAGACTTGTACTTGGTACGATACACCCATTTGTTGGAGTATGCTCAGATCCAACAATATTTACATTTGTAGGTCGTGGAACTAGAGTCCATGTTTTGTTATTTGTTAGAGCATTCATCTCTTCATCCATCGCCTTTACCCATTTTGAATGTTTAGAAGCTGTAGTATACCCCTATGGATCTTTTGCTGCAAAAAGAGCATAATGGAGCGAACTTTGTCCAGTGAATGCAAGGTCCGCATGGTGTTTAACTTTGAAAATGCCAGATTTTGATCGGGTTTGCATAGGGTGGTGGGATGGTTGGGAATGAGTGGAAGGTTGTTCAAGGTGCTCGGGTTGTACAGGTGAGGTTGTAGGGTGGTCAGAATGTTGCAGATCTTGGGCTGGGTGGTTTTCGGTTGGTGCTAAATGTTGGGCTTGGGTTGGGCGACTTACGGTTGGGGCAGAATGTACGGGTAAGTTAGGTGGTGGGGTTTGGGCTGGGTGGTTTACGTGTGAAGCAGGTGGTTGGGATTGAGTTGTTTTTGTTGCGGATAAGGGAGGATGTGGTGGACAAATTGGACAAAGATTATTTTTAGGAGCGGGTGGTGTTTGGGTATTAACAGTAGATGGGTTAGTGTGGCTGTGTAAAGGAGTTTGGGGAATAGGTATGGTTTCATCAAAATTTGCAAAAGTTAAAGATGTTTCATCAATGTTAGAGGTGTGGCCACTAAATGGAAAAGACCCTTCATCAAATTGAGTATGACGAGTGATATAAACTCGTGATGTAGAAAGGTTTAAACAACGGAAACCTTTGTATTGTGGACAATATCCAAGAAAAATGCAAGAAGCACTTCTTGGAGAGAGCTTGTTTGGAGAATAATCGCGGAGATATGGAAAAACCCGACAACCAAAGATCTTGAAATTCGCATAAGATGGTACCTGATGAAAAAGTAGTTCATAGGGTGACTTGTTGTCAAGCAGCGGAGTAGGTAGGCGATTGATGATATATGTGGCAGACATAAACGCATCGGTCCAATATTTTGCCGGTGCATGAGCATTAAAAAGCATTGCTAGCCCGGTTTCGGTAATATGCCGATGTTTACGTTCTGCTCTACCGTTTTGCTCCGGTGTATGTGGACATGATAACCGATGGAAAATGCCTTTTTTAAGAAATAGATCACGAACTCGATGATTCGTGAATTCAGTTCCTCCGTCACTTTGGAAGACTTTAACCATTGTTGAAAACTGATTTTGAACAAATGACAAGAAGATGATGAGCACATTATAAAAATCCGATTTTGCCTTTAATGGATAAAACCAAGTGAAACGAGAAAAGTCGTCAACAAAGATAGCGTAATATAAGTAACCGTCCGTGGAGACCATAGGTGCTGGTCCCCAAAGATCACAATGTATAAGATCCAACACATGAGAAGCACACTTAATATTATGCATAAAAGGTAAATGTTTTGCCTTAGACAATTGACAAAAAGTGCACACACTTGGTTTCGGTAATAAAGACGTAACGGATAAATGTCCCAATTTATTCAATAAAGAAATAATGTCATGTGACACATGACCTAGACGAGCATGCCATTGTTCATAGGAAGCACGTAGATGAGAAGATTTGACTCCTGCCATGAATGCCTTTTGACCTTGATTAAGAACATACATACGATTATCGCATCTTCCCTTAGCTAACACTTCTTTAGTTTTCCTGTCCTGAATATGAAAAGAATTATGAGAGAATAAAACATCAACAGGACTGTCATTTGTTAGCTTGCTAACTGAGAGAAGATTCCTGGTTAAATAAGGCACCACAAGAACTTCTAATAAAGGTAGTTTAGGAGAAATAGATGTTTTGCCAATACGAGTAATAGGAAGAGTTTTACCATTCCCAAAAATAACACGTTCATTACCAGTGTAGGGTGCCGAAGCATTCAGTGGTGTGTCAGGAGGAACCATATGAGATGTGGCGCCAGTGTCGCTGGTCCAATCTGGTTGATTTGGATTAACTTGGCAACGTGCAAGGAAGGCCTGTGCAAGGTTTGCATCAATAGAAGGGGCCTGTTGAGCATAGCTAGAAAGGTTTGGGCATGAGGATGCATAGTGGCCCTCCTTCCTACATAATTGACAATGAGGAGGGCGACGTCCACGACCACGACCACCATTGGAACGAGATCGACCACGAGAGCCAGAATTTTGGTGAGAGTAGTTACCTCAATTTTGTTGGGCAGAGAATGCAACCTGAGACGGTGGGGAGGCCTGAATAGATTTCAGAAACAACTCGTGGTTTTCTGCTTGCACAAGGAGGTCCCGAAATAGTGGCATAGGGGCAATAGCTCTACGAGCAGTGGAAAAGGTTTCAAAAGTGGAGCCCAGACCACATAAAAACCAGTGAGACTTATCATGTTCAGCAACCGGATAGCCAATTGCAGCAAGCTGATTTCGTAAGGCTTTGAATTTCCGGCCATATTCTGACACAGAAGATCCGCCCTTCTGTAACTGACGAAGGGAGTCCTTCAACGTGTGCATTTGTTCAAGGGAATTTGGACGGTAGGCTGCGGCAAGGGCATCCCAGACTTGTTTGGCAGTGGTGAGACCAAGTATCTCAGCCATGGACTCTTCAGTCAGGGATGCTTGAAGAAGAAGACGAACCTTTTTGTCATCAGAGTTCCAAACAGCAACATTGGGGTTTGGAGTTTGCTTACCATCGACATCAACCATGGCAGGGGGTTCAGAAGCGGTACCATCAACGTGACCGAGAAGATCCTGAACACCAAGAATGGTTTCCATTTGATTGTGCCATTGAAGATAGTTTGATGAGGTTAACTTGACAGAGATCATGTGAAGAAGGGTTTGAAGTGATAGAGGGGAATCAGAGGAGGAGGAGGAGGAGGCTGCCATAGTTGAAAAACAGGGGCTGTTTGTGCTGATTTTAGAGGAAAGAGAGGGATATTGCCCAGGAGTAGGCTGATACCATATAAGAAAGGGATTTCTATGTATTCCTCAATCATACAAGAGGTACAATATATACAGCTCAAAAGGAGCAATTTAAGGAGTAAGTAAAGTAGTTAACATATTTACAATAATTATAATAATTATGATTATTCTTTTCCAATACAAATATTAAACTAATTTGTTTAAAAGATGCATAAAATACACAATGAAGTAGGATTGACAACTTGGATGTTTCATCCGAAATATTCAAGCAATTTACTTTGCAATGCAATTAGTGAAGTTGTCATTCCCGAAAAACAAAACACGAGCAAACAAACAACGTATGTAAACTTTGCTCATGAACGACTCAACACTCAAAATCACATGTTAAGTAAAAATATCACACATTAGATGTCATAAACTATTATGGAAGTCATCAATCTTCGAGAAAATCACTTGCATATTTGAGGAGATATTTAAGGAGATTTTGAAATTATCATAGCATACATTTCAAATATCCATTTCAAATAGGACAACATGATGTTTAGGAGAACAGCATATCTAAGAACACAATCATTCCTCTTATCAAAAGATTTATAAAGGATAATTTATATCTTACGCATCTTATTTTCTTTGTAGCATGAATGGTTATGTTACAAGAAAATACATTACATCTTGTTTGTAAAATATAGGTTATTAGATTTGAAAAATAACCCACTATAACATGTGTCAATGCATAAACGAGTAAAATTCATTCATCAAATTATTCACTCAAATGCTTGTTTTACTAAGCATTCGTAATAGTGATAATTTTATCCTCTTAGATAACCATATTTGTTGAAAGATACAATATGTCTCATATATTATAGACCATTCACAAGATCTATTGAGGTAAGTAACCTAGATTCTTTTCCCAACATATACAAAGGAGCATTCTTGAAAGACTCTCTATATAGCATATTTACATTGTTTCACATTAACGCATCTCTTGGCTCTAGAAAACCAAATCGTGTTAAAATAACATGCAACAACTCAACAAACAAATATGTCATCCATGAGAGTGTAATGCACCATCTAAACCATATAACTTCTAAATCTCAAACAAAAGGTTGAAACATTGTGCTTGCCTTTGTTAGGATTTTGTGTAAGAATTGTCTTCTTCATTAAACGACTTTTAAAATATGGTTAGTTGAGTCATATTAGGCCATGTACTAGCGGAATAAACTAATATCATCTTTGATATACTTCGATAGGAAAATATAGGAATTTGACTTTTCTAACATGAGAATGACTACTGGAGAATCTATTTTTCCAGTAAATAAAACTGTCACTCTCAAAAAGTGGTGGTCTTTGCATAGATTCCCCTTCTAGATATTTGTCGGAATCCATAGATCGATTTAAGTTTTAAAATACAGTTTATATTAAAAAAATATTGGTCAACGTAGCTCTGATGCCAATTGTGGAAAACTATAAGGGGGTTGAATAGTTTTACCATTTTTAGCGTTTCTAAAAATTATACTTTCAAAACTTTAGATCCGAGTTTATGTAAGATCAAGCAATCACAATATGAACGCAATATAAATAAACACAAGGCAACAAACAGTAATAATTATGAAAGATAAAGTACAAGACAATCATAGAGAGTTAGAAAGATCAAACCACAACACGAAGATTTATAGTGGTTCGGTAACGAATCTCCTCGTCCCCTACTCCACTCCCTGAGTACCCAACTCAATAGTTTACTTCACTATGTCAACATGCTCCCTTCAGGCGGAGAAAACCGTACAACATCACTTACACCAATTTCTGACAGTAAGCTAAATGTCGAGTTCTAATCAAGCTAGAACCAATCTCTCACACACGTGTATTTTCAGGACTAAAATACTATCCCAATTACTCACGTATTTTCAGGACTAAAATACTAACCCGATCTAACAACTAAACAAGTTTGGAGGTTATGAACTTGATGTACAACAATATACAACAACAACAATGTAACAAATTTTATGAATGCACTAACTACACTAGCTATAACACTTTGTATCTTGACGATTACCTGTGTTCTTCTCTTGCACTTGGATGGATGGATGTTTGGATCACTTTAAACAAACGTAAACAAGCTTAATGATCAAATAAATGGAAGTTTATAAGACTGGAAATAAGCAGAGAAAATTGTGTGCAAAGGTGAGTTATAATGTGAAAAAAGAGCCACTATTTATAGGCAAGAGAAATATGACCGTTGAGGAGGACGGTTCCACGGTTCCCAGATATATCTGGGAACCGTCCCCAGTTTAAGGGAACCGTCTGATGTGTCAGACGCTCCTCTTTTTGTCTTTTTGTGTTGTCTTGTTTATCTGGTGGAGGTATTTTCTGTTTTAGGGGAAAAACCATATTTTGAATATTTTTCTTGTTAAAACATTTTTTAAATATACAAAAATAATTTGTCTAATTATTGTTTGTAAAAATGTTTTGTCACATATGTAAAAATGTAAAGTGTATGACAAAAAAAATATTTCTTTGATCATCCATCAAGTTTAATGTTTAGTGTTCATACCTTTAGTGATTTTACATCGAGATGGAAATTTATGACTAATAACTTGTTTACATAAACTTTGACGTAGAATGTTTTTACATTTTGTTATTATCAAAATGTAGAGAAATCAAAAAATATAAAAAAAAACTTTTTTAGACATTATTTTTATTAACCAAAAAACAAAACTCATGCTTTTGTTACTTACACTCCTCACAAAATGGAGGAAGGCAAAAGAATCTCAAAGAAAAAAAAGACACTTGAACTTACTTTGAAAAAGGTACAGTTTGGATTGATACTTAAAATGGTTTAGGGTAAGCCCCTTTTATAGGCAAAATAAATGGGGACCCAATGGACACGTATCCAAAAATTATGCGGAGTCAAATCGCGTTGAATGCGTGAACCTCACACAAAAGTAACATACTTTGAAGTGTTACACTAGACACTAAAACGTCTAACTAACAGCCTGCATCACAAATTGAGAAATATTTCGAGCCGCCAATCAGGAAGATCTTGAAATGACTAAGAGAGACTGTTTACGGTTGAAACGAAATCCTAAGTCACGCAAACATTTAAGGCAGGGCAGGTCTGGGATAAGCAAGTCTCATAACTACTCAATCTTTACAATAACTCCTGACAAGTATCCGAATTAAGAACTATACATGCATTCGATATGTAGTAGTCATGGAAATGAAAATATTCTCCAAAAAACTCAATCAACGCAATAAATAACCCTTACACCCAGGCGAAGCAGGACAAGTAAGACTCCCTGGACTCAGGAAGGCAGAACTTCGGGCACTGACACCCAGGCGGAGCAGAACAAGTAAGACTCCCTGGACCTAGGAAGGCACACCAAGAGAACTTCGGGATGCCTCATCTCTTTAGTATGAGTCTATCATCGCATTTCCCTATAAGTAGTCAAATACACTTATGGACTAGGGAGACTTGATAGTGTATGGGAGCTTCATCCCAACCGTCTAAGGCCCATACACTCTATATCGGCCTAACACGAGCCCACCGATGTCAGGATTCGGCAACAGACCTGGGAAACATTTCCTTAGGTTACACTTGGGATAAACCTTTCCTGAAGAACACATCCAGGTAAAGGGCAAGCCTAACAACTAAGTCAGGGTCGTTACAACATCTACCACGCGTTACTACCTCATTCACAGAGAGATAGTGCTTCAACCATGCATGGATCCCTTCATGCACCTAGTTCAACCAATGACGAGACACCACGTGTCATCCTTGTCCTTTCTCTTGATGATCACCACGTGGATCGTTCGGGGCTGCTCGATCGCCTTTACGGGTTACACACAACCCTAAGAGCATCCATATAAATACTCAGTCATTCCCTCAAAATGGCCAAGACGATTATTCTCTCACGAATAATACACACACATAGACAACAACTCAATCGACTCGTGAGCGTTACCCCAACTCGTGACTCCGGTCACATTCTGAGGTCCTTACCGAACGTGGGAAACCAGATGATAAACCAACCCCAAACCCCAATACATTGCCTAATTTGCAACAATGATCTCGAAACCAAGTTTAACGTTTTTACCGAATGCGAAGTGGCAAAACATATTTGAATGGTTGTCCTTCATTGGTGGAACATACAAGGCACCTTAATCTCAAGTTTAACCAAAGTTATCGGCATGGCGAATCGGGTTTCCATCTCTCCCAAGCACTTTGAAGGCATTTGATGTTGTTGTACAAACAACCCTTTGGACACTTTGGATGGTTAGAAACATCATGGTATTTGAGGCTAAGAAACCAAATAAGGACCTCATCTACAATTATATAAAGTTTATCTCCTTCTCTTAGATGTATACTGATCGGTGTATTTTACATACCCCTCATAGCATGTTAATTACGCATTGTTGCATTGTTATTCGTTGTTATACATGTACTTTGAGGGTGTTTTGTGATTATATAGGTTATGCGCAAAAAGGAGTTAATATGGTGATATTAAAATTTTAAAATGAAGAATACATGTATGGGCTTGTGGTCTTGGACGTAGCAACAAAAAGAAAAAAAAAGGCCTTTGGCCTGCCTTTGGATACGTGAAGAAAAAGGGCAGGAAAAAAAAGGGTTTTGATTTCCCTTGTGATATATATACATTCGGTGGGACAAAAAGAGCGGACCCCCTTTTATTTTAACACATGTCGACACAGAAAAAAAAGAGAAAAGAATTCAGCCGCCATTTTTTGTGATTTGATTCGAAAACACAGTCCAACATATTCGTGAGGCAGAGAAGAAAATAAGTCCCCATTCATTTTATCTAGCCGTCATTTTTTCAATCATTCACAAAATAATAAAGGGTCAGCCGTCATTTTATTCTCATTCGTGGGACCATAGGAATACCTATTCAAATTGAAGATAATAATTTAAGCCGTAATTTTTTATTGATTCGAACATGCATAGCAGATCGTACGTGATGTCTACGATCGCGATGCGCGGCTAATCTTTTAGTAATATCTCCCGGTAAAAGATATTTGGTTTGATAATGTTTACGGATTTTATTTTGTTTGTCAAACATTAATTCATATAATTTTAATGCATATCATTTATTTGATTTTAATGTTTTAGTATAATTATTTGATTGAATGATTGCAAGTCATATTATTGCGAGTCAACGATTCGTGCCGAGCCTAATTAGTATAGGGGTTAAGACGGTCGTATGGTAAACATAATTTGTACCCATAATTGTTCATTTGGGTAATTATAGAATTAATTGATAGGATTATTATAAGACATGTTATTGCTAGTCAATGAGTCGTGCCGAGTCTAACTAGTTTAGGGATTAAGACGATTCATGTGGTGAATATAACTTGTGCCCAAAATTGTCTTTTTCAATTAATACAAACTATGTCTATGTAGTTGGAAGACAAACATTAGTAATAATCCGTAACTTAGTCATACCATTATATCCGGAGCCGGGAGGGATTGCTTTTCACTCAATTGTTTACAACTCTTACTTTTATTTGCTTATTTAATTTTTATTTGTTTATTCACTTTTTAGTTAATTAGTAATTTTATTATTAAGTCTTAAACAAACCAATCAATCAATTATTTATTTCATAGAACTTAGTTTAATTAGTATTTAGTTATTAAGTTTCCAAAACCAAAACTTTTATTGATCAGTGATCACCCAAAACTTAAATTAAAACCACATACTCCTCGTGGATACGATACCCGCTTGCCCTATCTTGTATAAGGTAATTAGGTTTATTTTTTATCGATACAACGACATCGGTCAAATTTTGGCGCCGCTGCTGGGGAGTGAGTGCGCTTTTAGTCTAAGTTTTTGTTAACAGTTTTAAAAATCAAAAAAATACAAAAAGATTTTCTTTTTCTCTTGTTTTGTTTGCTTGCTTGTTTTGTTGGTTGTGAGTGTGCAGGTTAGTGTATGCTGGTATGTGCTTAAACACATACCATTTCTAGACCAAAACCGGACCCAAATAGACCAAAAACCCCGACCAAAATGCCAAATATATTGTGTTTTTGTGTTTTTACATATGCAGGCACGGATATCAAAGAAAAGGACAAAATCAAGCAAAAGACCGGGAAACCGAGCACGAGATATGGAAGTGTTATTTTTAGCCGATGCCGGGAAGAAATTATGATCAACAAGTCAACCCAAGTCCTCCTTCTATCAGAAGTTGTCAACATTAGCCCTTGGATTCAACTTAGAAAAAGTGGCAAGATCAGTCCCTCAAAAATCCAGAAAGTACACAATTGGTCCCTTGAAGTTAAAACATTAAAATTCTTAACCACCAAATCCGGTTCTATTTTAACCCATTCCATAACTTTACCCAACCCACAAATTAAACCAATCCAAACCCAACACTAAACACCACAAGCCCAACCTTTACCTAAACCGGCCCAACCATTATTATCCCTTACCCGACCCAAATTAAACCCACTTCAAACCCGGTCAAACATTCACTCGGTCAAAAGAGTCAAAAAGAAATAAAACAAATACACTCACTTATCTTTCTCACAATACCGCTCCCCAAAGTTCTTCCCCCTTTCACCTTAGTTACTATTCCCCAAACCCTAAGAATTACCGTACGAAGTTTAACAGCAATTAAGGGTACTTCGGTCAAATGATTAGTTCTCTAGAAGGGTCTGACAAGGAGAATGACGCGTGGCAGCTACTGATTGGACCGAACACCTCACACTTTTGATCATGCGGCTGGAAATGAAGCTTGGTGAGCAAGATGTAATCTAAGGGTGGATATTAGCTCAAGTGCACGAGGATCGCCAGCATGGACACTCCAGAAGAATCGATCGAGGCCTATAAATAGCGGGGATCACTCCTCCGAAAGAGGCTTGTAATTTTCTTTATTAATGTTTTAGATTAAAAGTTTTATTGTAATTTTAGTTTTAAATCAATTTTTAAGTTCATCCGAATTTTACTCTGTAATTTTATTTTGGTTAATGAAATTTTCATTTACAGTTTGATGTAAGTTTCATGTTATTGAATTCAAATTTCATTTAGTATTATTGTTATTTGAGTGTTATTTCAAAAAAAAAAAAAAAAAAAATAAAAAAAAATAAAAATTTCCAAGCTAATTGTTAAGCTGTTTATCTGATTTTAGAAAGCTTATGTTAAGCTTTTGTTGAAATTCATATTGTTTGTTTTTCAAAAGAGAAAAAATCAAAGAGAAGTTTAAAAAAATCACTTGATAAGCTGTGGAGTGCTGATGTGGAATAGAGCTGGATATTGGGTTATGTTAGTGGCTTAATAGCCTGGGTAGTTTAAATGTTCTGAGATCGCCAAAATTTCAGCAGGATCAGCTTGTGAGTCTAGTACTTTTCTTAGCTTGTTGTCTGTTTATTCATATTCAGGTTATAGTACTGCTCTTGTTTGTTAGCTATCTCTGTTTTAGTAGCTTATTAAGATCATAGGGAGGTAGTAGCTTGTTTCAGTTAGTTTTAGAGTAATTTTAGTGAATCAGGTTGATAAGCTGCATAGTTAGGGGTGTTTGGATCAAGTTGTCTGGCTGAGTTAGTGTGATAGTTTGGTGGTTAGTATTGCATCAGTAGTTAACATAAGGTAATATTAGGCCTATTAGTTCATAAAAGCAGTAGGATATTAGATAAAAAGTCAAAGTTAGCTTTTAAATCTTAAGTCTGCTTGAATTTTATTGATCTGAGGTTGTTGATTGATCACTTTGATGCATTGTGTGATTGTGAGAGTGAAAAACTCAACTGTTTGGTTTACAAGCTGTTTTCCAGCTTATTTGAGCTTATTTGAGTCCTTTTCTTTTCATTAAATTAGTAGTTATTAGTTGTTATTTGATTTGCAAAAGAAGAAAATTAAAAAAAAAAAAAAATAGTTTAGACAATTTGTAGTAGCCTAGGATCGAACCTGGGCTACTTGTTAGTGTAAAACGTTTTTCTAATTTCAGGTTTTTCAAATTAGACCGTAGATTTCAAATTTAACATGTTTAGTCCCTGTCTTTGTTTAAAAACGAGTTGAGTATTAAAGATAAGTTTTAGAAATTACAAATATGGTCCTTGTCGTTTATAAAGTCTAAAATAGTTTCAGTTTTGTCAACTTTAGTCCCTTGGCTTTTATTAAACTTTTATTTTTCCAAATTTTCTTTTATAATTTAGTTTTTCCAAAACTACATTTTCAGTCCATTAGTTTTTTTTTACTTTTGCATTTTAGTCAAATCACCTAATTAGTTTTAAATAGTTTTAATTCATAAAAAAATATTAAAAAGTCAAAAAAATATTTTTCTTTTTCCAAAAATTTTCTTTTGTTATTTTTAATATAGGAAAATTATTTTTATATTTTTAGGTTTTAAATTTCAAAAAAAAAATCATTTTTATTTACGTTTTATAATTCGTCGCGTAACGTTTTTAAATTCAAATTTTCGTTTTTAGGTTTACATGCTTAGTTTAATTGTTTAATTAGCTTAATTAGTTGTTTTTTATTTCATATTTAATTGTTCGTAGTATAAAATCACAAATCAATCACTCTTTTTCACACATTCACCACACGTATTCGACTCCGGAACAAAGACTCGATATTCGACCTTCGTTGGGAAACGACCCGGGGAAAACGCATACGTTGCCTTTACCCTTGGAAAATAAAATACTAAAAACGACAAATCAAAAAAATGGCGCCGCTGCCGGGGAAGGCTTGAAAAGAGTTGGAGTTTCGCCGAAGAATCGTGTTTTGAAGACCTTTCCTCGGAAGTTTTCGTTTTCATAAAAATAAAAATAAAATACAAAAATATAATAATTAAAAAACACTTTTCCTAAAGTGTTTTCACCATTAATAAACATCCTCGGTCTTCCGTTGAAGGAGGGCGGTTGTAAACCATTCCAAATAACAACAAAACAAATCGTGAAATTGATCGTTATCGGATTACTTTATTACTACAACCTAATTACGGGGTTTAAGGAAGCTTGACATTAAATTGTCGAGCTGAAGAAGGCGGGTTTTTAAGCATCTTCGGAGCTACCTTTGCCTTCCCGCCACGCTGCGCGTAGTTTTAAAGGAAACGGTTACGGTTAACGTAACGGTTACCAAAAAGAAAATAAAGTCTTTTGTTTTTCAATATATTTAAAAAGCCAAAAATAATTCCCAACCAAAAATACAAAAAGATTTTTGATTTTCATTTTTGTTTGTTTTTGGTGTATGCACACCCGATCTTCTACTTCTGACCCTCTTCTTTCACCACTATCGAATCCCGAGAGGATTATTCGTCACAATCACCGTGTTCATTTCTCAACCGTTGAAGAAATGGCCGATGAACAACACAATCAACACCCGCCGTTGGGTGGAGATAATCACATGCCAGCTCCCGATCTCCGAACGATGGAGGAGCTGTGCCAACCCACAATGCACGGACGTGGTGGCCCGATTGCCCCCGTCAATATTCAAGCCGCCGATTTTGGACTTAAGCACCATATGATTCAACAAGTCCAAAACTCGTGCCAATTCCATGGCTTGCCGGGTGATGATGCGAACAAGCATCTTGATAAATTCATAACCGTCACCCAAAGTATGAAACAACATGGGGTCTCCGATGACGCCCTCCGGCTATATCTCTTTCCTTATTCATTAACGCATCATGCCACCGCTTGGTTTGATCGTCTTCCCAAGAACTCCATTCGTAGTTTCGATGAAATGGTTACGAAGTTCTTGGCGAAATATTTCCCACCATCGATGGTGACGAAATTAAGGAATGAGATTAGCAATTTCCGTCAGCTTCCCGATGAATCATTGTTTGAGGCATGGGAACGCTACAAGTTGTCGATTGATCGGTGTCCGAACCACAATATGTTATTGGTCACTATTATAGATACCTTCTATAACGGTTTGACATTACGACACCGTGATACGATTAATGCTGCTGCCGGTGGTACGTTTATGAAACGTCGACCCGAAGAGTGCTATGATCTCATTGAAAATATGACCACCCACCATAATTTCTGGGATTCCTCTGCGGAGAGGAATGAGTCCACAAGATCTAGCACTGATTCTTCTACCTCCGAGATAGCCGCTCTTTCTAAACAAATGAATGATTTGTCCACGGCTATCTTGAGAATTCATCAAAATCAGATTTCAACTCAAAACAACAACAATCAAGTGAATGTTGTTAACCATAGTTGTGAGACATGTGGTGGTCCTCACCAATATTTCGAGTGCCCAGCCTCCGGTGGCTACACTCAAGAGAATGTGTATGCTGCTTCTGGAAATTTCAATCAAGGTGGTAACGGTTACCAACCTCAAGGAGACCGTAATCTCCTCAGCTACCGTTCTAACAATTTTCTCGGACCACCCGGTTTCCCACCAAATCAAAATCAGCAAGTGCAAAACCGTAATGTTCCAAATAATCAAAATCAAAATCGGGGCAATCAAGTTTATCAAAACCAAGGGAATTATAACCAAGCCCCGAATCAAGGAAATTTTCAAAACCAAGGAAATTTTAATCAAGGAAATTTTCAAAATAACAATCAAGGTTTTGTTCAAAACAACCGAGGGCCAAATCTTCCAAACAATCAAAATCAAGGATTTGTGCCAAACCCATCGCCCTCGGATGAGTTATTAAAGCAATTCATTCTTCAAAACCAACAACAACAAAAGAAACAAGAGGAAATGAATAGAATGATGATTAATCAGATAACCGAATTGAACAAACGTTTAAATGATCGACCCTCGGGTTCGGGTACTACTACTCTTCCAAGTAACACGATCGCCAACCAGAGGGGCGATGCTAAGGCGATCACCACTAGGAGCGGTGTTTCATATGATGGACCCACGGCTCCGGCTACCCCTTCTTCTCTACCTCCCAAGGTAGTCGTCCGTGAGACCGAGGTGACCAAGGACATGGAACCTCCTACTAACAACGGAGGAACCAAAGACGTCCAACCTCCGGTCATCCAGCCATCTGAACCGAAAAATGTTGAACCAAAAGAAAAAGCTCCTAAAGAAGCTCCCGTTAAGACCAGTCTTCCGTATCCTTCGAGATTGAGTGATCAAAAGCTCCGTGACAAAGCTTCGAGTCAAATGGAAAAATTCTTTCAAATATTCCAAGAATTACATTTCGACATAAGCTTCGCGGATGCTTTGCTCTTGATGCCTAAATTCACTTCCACACTCAAAAGTTTGTTGAGCAATAAAGAAAAATTATTTGAAATGACAAAAACTCCAGTGAACGAAAACTGCTCCGCGGCAATTCTCAAAAAGCTTCCGGAAAAGCTTGGAGATCCCGGAAAATTTCTCATACCATGTGAATTTTCGGGAAAGGTTGAATGTCACGCCTTGGCCGATCTTGGTGCGAGGATCAACCTAATGCCGTTATCCATCTGGAAGAAATTGTCTCTACCCGATCTCACCCCCACTTGCATGACCCTCGAGCTTGCGGATCGGTCCATCACCCTTCCTAAAGGTGTAGCCGAGGATGTCTTTGTAAAGGTGGGGCAGTTCCATTTTCCTGCAGACTTTGTGGTAGTTGATTTTGACGCCGACCCCCGGGTTCCTCTTATTCTAGGAAGATCATTCTTAAGGACCGGGCGGGCTCTGATCGATGTTTATGGTGAAGAAATTACTTTGCGGGTCGATAAGGAAAAAGTCACGTTCAATATTAATCCGAACTCGAATCCTCAAACCGACAAATGCAATGTCGCCACGGTTGATCAAAAATCCAATCCCGTAATTGCTCTTAAAAGAATTGATCCAAACCTTTCAAGATTCACGGTCAAGAGCATGTCAGAAAAACGTGCTGAGCTCAAGGCTATGAAAATCAATCCTGGATCGAGCAAATGGTTTGAGTGTTGTGCAGCAAATTCTAAGAGTATTCTTGACGACGATGATGAAGATGAATCGGAGACTACAACGGAAGCGGTGGAAATTGCTAGCTCTAAGAGCACACCACTTGTCCCACCTCCAGAACAAGTTTATCACATCGAGATTCTTAATTCCGACTCTTCCCATCCTTCTCCTCCGATTGAGGGAAGTGTGATCTTGCGGGAAGAGCTCGAGGTGTTCTTCAAAGATGAATCAATTTCACCGGAAATTGATGATTCTTGTCTTAATCCGGAGGAGAATTTCTTTTTGAAAAATTATTAGACCAAGAGCCATCTCTTTCTCTCCCTCCGAAGGAAGTTGAAATCGATCTACCAAAGAAATTTGATGACCTTGTTCCCGAAACTTTCAAAACAACTATCACCAACCCTCTGTTTGAGTTCGAATCGGGGTTTACTTTGATTTCGGATAATCTAATCTTTGATAGTCAGATGGAGGAAAGTGATGAGTCTGTGACGGAACCTGAGCTCACAAATCATCATATGATTGATTCTCTTCATAAGGAGTTCTCTGATGAACTCACTCATTGCATATCTCCTCCGGAATACGATCAATTCTATTTTGATCTGGAGGAAGATTCTAGTCTGGGGGGAGGCATACCTTCTCATGAAGATTTCATCCCAACCCTCCCGCCCGAGACTTTTGACAAAATTTCTGCTGATGATGAAGAGCTTATTATGATCATCATCAAAATCTTCATGCTCTTCATCACCTATGTTGTGCCTGCTCCCATTCTTCACTCCTTCGGGAGTGAGGATATTACCTTTGACCCCGGTATTACCACTTCTAGTTATTCTTTCTAAAAATACCGCGGGTATCTCATCGGAGTGGAACTTTCATGTGCTTCAGTGTTTATCCAAACATCTTGAACGAAAGTCCGATGGAGATTATCTTTTCCACATGCTCCCCCAAGGACAAATAAATTCGGGGTCGAGTCAAGCTCATGTGACTCGGTTACCAAAAACAAGCGCTTCGTGGGAGGCACCCCATGCTTATCCATCTATCTTCTTATCTTATTTCTAATAAAACGTGAGGAGGGATCCCCTCTTCCATATCTTGTGTTTCGTGTTTTTCTGTGATGTGTCCAGGAATGCCCGATGATGAAGACTCTCGTGCTCGTAGTTTCCTTCACGCTACTCGAGTTTCATCATTCGCTGCTTATCAGATATCCTAAAATCTTATCGTTTAACGTTTATCTTTGGCATAATTAATAAACGGCCTTAGATTTATGTAGGAGAACCCTTACCTTTAAGACATTAAGGACAATGTCTCATCTTAGTCTGGGGGGGTAATCTGTCGATTTGATTTTTGCCTTGCATTTTTGCCGTTTACTCATGCAACCCCGTTTTTCCTCCAAAATTTGAAAAAATCCAAAAAAATGAGAAAATTTTAAATTTTTTGCAAAAATATAATAAGTTTTGACATTTTTGTTGACTTTCCGCTGGAGAGAGTAGGAATAAAATTCTGACTTGATCGGGCGTGTTGAGCCCTAGCTTGTCTCCTTAACCGTTCATAATCTATAAGCTCGTGCTAGTCTTTTACAAAAGGAGCTAGAAAACGCGAATTCTTTTTAAGAGTTTGCAAGTTCCCGTATTTGACTTTATATATGCATGGCTTGATTATAAGGCTAAGCATTCGCGGATCTTATTATTTAAGATTTTAAATTTGCGAAGAACGAGAAATGATAGAGTTGTTTATAAGTTAGATTGCTAAACGTGGAGTAGTTGGATCTCTTTAGAGCTCATCGAAGTTATTTGTGGCTTTTTGTTCCCATAAGCTTGTTTCACCTTAAAAATAGAAATATAGGAATAATTAAAGCTATTTTGGTTTTGGCGAAATTTAGTTTTTAATCCTTCTTAAGAGAATTCTTGCTTATGAAAGTTGGGTACACATCAAGGTACTGCCAGTGTTACGGTGTAATAGACTATTCCATCTTGCCGGCTCACAACCGATGTTGGGATTGTTATAAAAGCCGTAGGACTCGGGATTTGGCAAAATATATAATGAATAATAAATAATAATAATAATCCAAAGCCATAAAAAGTTTTCTGCATCTTGCCGGTTCGCAGCCGATGTTGTAGACTTCTAATAAAGGCAGAGGAAAATTTCCAAGGTCATAATAGACTATCACATCTTGCCGGTTCGCAGCCGATGTTGTGATTGTTATAAAAGGCCAAGGATTAATAATATGTGCTTAATAATGTTAAAAATGCCAAATTTCGACTCCGAGGTATCCTAATAAAGGCTTCCGTCTCTGGACTAGTAGATGAGTTGTTTCGGTCGCAAATAAAAGGGATATTCTCAAAATCGTGTTAAATCAGAGACCTTGATGTGGACCTCATTTTTGTATGCAACGGTTTTCGAGGGAAGGTTTGGAAACTACTTAGCGTCTAAACTAGGTATCTTTATCGGATTAAAAATTATCGAAACGAGAATTTGAAGAAATTCATTTCTCACCAAAAATAAAAGAAATAGAGGAAAATAGGAATTTGGGAACGAGAAGTCCACATTTAGCTTTCTGAGTAGTGTTGGCAATCTAACTTGTAGATGACAATGATTTCGTTTTTAAGCTTAGTTTGGGGACTCGTGAAAAATCAGGGACGACGAATTTTATCCGTATGGTCACTTCTTCATGAGTCGTGTTTCCTACTCTAAGACCCTAAAAATTATCGAAAGATAATGATTGTCAACAAAAGCCGTCACATTAATAATGAGAAAAATATAAAAATACAAAAATAGAATAAAAGGAAAAACGTGTTCTTATAACATTGCATGAGGACATTGCAATAGCTTAGTCTGGGGGAATTTTGGTATGTGCTTAAACACATACCATTTCTAGACCAAAACCGGACCCAAATAGACCAAAAACCCCGACCAAAATGCCAAATATATTGTGTTTTTGTGTTTTTACATATGCAGGCACGGATATCGAAGAAAAGGACAAAATCAAGCAAAGAACCGGGAAACCGAGCACGAGATATGGAAGTGTTATTTTTAGCCGATGCCGGGAAGAAATTATGGTCAACAAGTCAACCCAAGTCCTCCTTCTATCAGAAGTTGTCAACATTAGCCCTTGGATTCAACTTAGAAAAAGTGGCAAGATCAGTCCCTCAAAAATCCAGAAAGTACACAATTGGTCCCTTGAAGTTAAAACATTAAAATTCTTAAACACCAAATCCGGTTCTATTTTAACCCATTCCATAACTTTACCCAACCCACAAATTAAACCAATCCAAACCCAACACTAAACACCACAAGCCCAACCTTTACCTAAACCGGCCCAACCATTATTATCCCTTACCCGACCCAAATTAAACCCACTTCAAACCCGGTCAAACATTCACTCGGTCAAAAGAGTCAAAAAGAAATAAAACAAATACACTCACTTATCTTTCTCACAATACCGCTCCCCAAAGTTCTTCCCCTTTCACCTTAGTTACTATTCCCCAAACCCTAAGAATTACTGTACGAAGTTTAACAGCAATTAAGGGTACTTCGGTCAAATGATTAGTTCTCTAGAAGGGTCTGACAAGGAGAATGACGCGTGGCAGCTACTGATTGGACCGAACACCTCACACTTTTGATCATGCGGCTGGAAATGAAGCTTGGTGAGCAAGATGTAATCTAAGGGTGGATATTAGCTCAAGTGCACGAGGATCGCCAGCATGGACACTCCAGAAGAATCGATCGAGGCCTATAAATAGCGGGGATCACTCCTCCGAAAGAGGCTTGTAATTTTCTTTATTAATGTTTTAGATTAAAAGTTTTATTGTAATTTTAGTTTTAAATCAATTTTTAAGTTCATCCGAATTTTACTTTGTAATTTTATTTTGGTTAATGAAATTTTCATTTACAGTTTGATGTAAGTTTATTTTTGACACAAATTTCTTTGATTAAATTTCATTTAATATTATTGTTATTGAGTGTTATTTCAGAAAAAAAAAAAAAAAAATTTCCAAGCTAATTGTTAAGCTGTTTATCTGATTTTAGAAAACTTATGTTAAACTTTTGTTGAAATTCATATTGTTTGTTTTTCAAAAGAGAAAAAATCAAAGAGAAGTTTAAAAAAATCACTTGATAAGCTGTGGAGTGCTGATGTGGAATAGAGCTGGATATTGGGTTATGTTAGTGGCTTAATAGCCTGGGTAGTTTAAATGTTCTGAGATCGCCAAAATTTCAGCAGGATCAGCTTGTGAGTCTAGTACTTTTCTTAGCTTGTTGTCTGTTTATTCATATTCAGGTTATAGTACTGCTCTTGTTTGTTAGCTATTTCTGTTTTAGTAGCTTATTAAGATCATAGGGAGGTAGTAGCTTGTTTCAGTTAGTTTTAGAGTAATTTTAGTGAATCAGGTTGATAAGCTGCATAGTTAGGGGTGTTTGGATCAAGTTGTCTGGCTGAGTTAGTGTGATAGTTTGGTGGTTAGTATTGCATCAGTAGTTAACATAAGGTAATATTAGGCCTATTAGTTCATAAAAGCAGTAGGATATTAGATAAAAAGTCAAAGTTAGCTTTTAAATCTTAAGTCTGCTTGAATTTTATTGATCTGAGGTTGTTGATTGATCACTTTGATGCATTGTGTGATTGTGAGAGTGAAAAACTCAACTGTTTGGTTTACAAGCTGTTTTCCAGCTTATTTGAGCTTATTTGAGTCCTTTTCTTTTCATTAAATTAGTAGTTATTAGTTGTTATTTGATTTGCAAAAGAAGAAAATTTTAAAAAAAAAATAGTTTAGACAATTTGTAGTAGCCTAGGATCGAACCTGGGCTACTTGTTAGTGTAAAACGTTTTTCTAATTTCAGGTTTTTCAAATTAGACCGTAGATTTCAAATTTAACATGTTTAGTCCCTGTCTTTGTTTAAAAACGAGTTGAGTATTAAAGATAAGTTTTAGAAATTACAAATATGGTCCTTGTCGTTTATAAAGTCTAAAATAGTTTCAGTTTTGTCAACTTTAGTCCCTTGGCTTTTATTAAACTTTTATTTTTCCAAATTTTCTTTTATAATTTAGTTTTTCCAAAACTACATTTTCAGTCCATTAGTTTTTTTTTTACTTTTGCATTTTAGTTAAATCACCTAATTAGTTTTAAATAGTTTTAATTCATAAAAAAATATTAAAAAGTCAAAAAAATATTTTCTTTTTCCAAAAATTTTCTTTTGTTATTTTTAATATAGGAAAATTATTTTTATATTTTTAGGTTTTAAATTTCAAAAAAAAAATCATTTTTATTTACGTTTTATAATTCGTCGCGTAACGTTTTTAAATTCAAATTTTCGTTTTTAGGTTTACATGCTTAGTTTAATTGTTTAATTAGCTTAATTAGTTGTTTTTTATTTCATATTTAATTGTTCATAGTATAAAATCACAAATCAATCACTCTTTTTCACACATTCACCACACGTATTCGACTCTGGAACAAAGACTCGATATTCGATCTTCGTTGGGAAACGACCCGGGGAAAACGCATACGTTGCCTTTACCCTTGGAAAATAAAATACTAAAAACGACAAATCATATGCGCACGCGTAGATCGGGATGTACATCACCGTTAGTTTACGATCGCGAGATTTCTAGGTAATCTCGCATGGTCAATTTCATCATTTATTTAACATAGAGCTTTTATGGATTCATGTTGGACTTGTGGGAATCCATTTCATTCCTATGAAAATTGTCCAGAGGAGAAAGCAAGTAGGAAGGAGCGAGTACTTGAGACATATGACTATCAATCTCAATATGATGATTATGAGTATAACACATATCATCCTAATTACAATATTGAGATGGAAGATTACACGAGGTATCGAGGGGAATATGGTGGTCAATATTATCATCCTTCATATGAGAGCTCTAGTTTCTTCGATCAACCACAGAGACCGACTCAACAATATGATCATCAGGGCCATGGACAAGGTGATAACCATCTATCGTATCTTGACCAAAAATTGGATAAGCTCATTTCAATGATTAAATCCAACAGAGAGGCAAATCAAATATACGCTAGTATTGCAGCTCTTGACACACATGTGGATCTATTGGCAGATCAATTTAATAGGCAAGAAACATATGAATCTCAAGGCATCACCATGTTTGATTTTGATGATGAGGATGAAGATGAAGAAGATGAATATAATATTGATGCTTATAACAATTCATTCGATGATCTCATTTTTTCGGTTAAAGATGATCGTGAAGAATCGTTTCCTTCTAAAGTTGGGGAGGGAGTTGTGGACACTAATACCACACCTTATCTCCCAACTTTAAATGAACCAACACTTTCATCAATTGATGATACAAAATCAAAAGAAGATGATGACTTGTTTGCTCCTTCGCTATATGAAGATGAGTGTTCAAATTCATTGGAAGAACAATAATATCTCAGTAAGGAAGAAGTTGAAGTCACTCATATCGACCAAAATCCACCACAAGTGCCACGAGAATTAATCAAGAAAGTTGGTATGAGTGATTCAACTTATACAAAAGGGAAAACACAAGTAAAGGTGTTACTAATTGAAAATCATTATGCTTTTGAGCGGTGTAACAAGAACTCTAGCAGGGCACTCCTTCATATTATTCTTGAGCAAGTTCATAGGAAAGCACGAGTAGGAGTTTGTAAATTGAGAGAACCCCTGCGCAAGGAAGAGAAGAAGTTTCATGGAGTGCCAAATTGTGGTAAGTTGATTAAGGATGCAAGCAAGAAGGCCCGTGTGAAACAGGTTCGTAGTGCATCAAGCCGAAGAAAAAGGAAAAGACGAGTATGGGTTTCAAAGCATAAACACTTCTTCTGCATAAGGGAAACTAATATTCATAAAGTGTTTGAAAAGAGGGATATGGCATGGACCCGTAAAGTTTCACTGCGTCTAGGTAACTCGTTTGGTAAATACTCCATCAGACCACCGTGAAACTAATACCAGGTATTGTCTGGCTGACGATGGTAAACTTAGCGCTTCGCGGGAGGCAACCCGTGGGTTGTAGTGTGTGTTTATGTTCTTTCTAATTTATGTTTCTTTTTATTTTCTTATTTTTGTGTGTGTTAAAAACTTTGTGGGTGTGTTCACTACAAACCCTCACGAGACTAAACTCGTCCACTCGGGCTACCGGGTGGTTTAAAAGGCTTGTTGCATACGCTAAATGCAACCGTGATTCCTAGGAAAGTGAGTTAGGTTTTTGTGTTGTGTGAGTTTGTCAAAGTGATTTTTACCCAAAATTTCAACTTAAAGTTTTTGCATTAGGGACAATGCAATGCTTTAAGTTGGGGAGGGTGTTACATGTTTTTGTGTGAAATTGTGGTTAAAAATGGGTTAAAATGTGATTTTTGAAAAAAAAAATAAAAAAAAAATGAAATATGTTGATCCCAGTTGAGCTTCACGATCTTATTAATTACTTTAGATATAAACCTAAAGCAATCAGTATAGAAACTGATCTTGAATTGTATATCAAATATTATGCGGAAATTAATATTTGATCTTAAGAAGAATTAAACACAAACAAATTATCAAACAACACTTCAATATATTAATACGATTGCTCTGAATAGCAATAGGGTTACAAGAAACCTTGAAGTGTAAAACAATAATGATACGTGCGTAAAACCTAACCCTAGATCCTCCTTTTATAGACTAAGGAGTCCTAGTCGGTTACAAAACTTTCTATACACGAAAAATATCTTTACGTATCTTTTCTATACTTATCCTTAACATACTATACATATCCAATAAGCAGCAGCATAATCTTTCTAGCAGCAGAGTCTTCGTGGCTAGCAGCAGAGTTATACTTAGCTTATTATTCCAACCATCAGATATCACCAAACAGCAGAGTACTAGACTAACAGCAGAGTTAATTAGTATCAGCAGAGTAACACTTAGCATATTTCACGAACAGCAGCATCTTTAGACCCAACAATCCTCCCCTAAACTTGATATTTTCTTCCAAAATATACAAGTTTCTTCCAAAGCACAAACATACACAAAGAGGATGCTTCCAAACACTTACTACTTTGAAGTCTTTGATTTCAGAATCTTTTGATACTTATCTACCAACTCATATGCTTGATGATCTGACAAAAATGGTCTTTGTAACCTTAATTTTCCATATTGTAGCATCTCAGTGAGAACAGCAGTATTGTTATTCAAGGGGTAATCCTTCTCCACCAGCATATACACACCTACACCTTTCCCAATCAATTCATGTACACCACATGATTGAAATAGGTACCATTTAAGAACCTTAGTTGAGTGTAACAGATCAATCCATTCCATATCCCTTGGATCAGGCTCAAACATGTTCTTTAGGTAATAGTAGTGTAATCTTTCAGAAATCACATCTGGTCTTATATCCCCATACTTCTCCTTATATAACCTCCAGAGCTGAACAATATCATCCCTATCCATGTAATGTAGCATTTGTGAGAATCTAACAAATTTCTGACATACACCATTTGCCCTTTTGATCACCCACCATGCTTCAATACCATCCAGAATTTCATGTGTATAGGAGATGATTGGATGTTTAGAATCCAATGGAACTGCATTGATTAGTTCTGGTTCTTCTTGAGGTTTATGAATTGTAAAATCCATAACCCTTTTCATATCATCTGCAGTTACATCTTCAAAATTATGCTCATCACTTTCTTCTTGCTCTGAGACACTCATTATCACTGCCTTAGTTCTTCTCTTCTTCATAGCAACCTGTTTTACTCTTCTCCCATATCTTTTTATACCAACAGTAGGTTTAGGCTTTTCTTCTTCATCTACATTCTCTTTCTCTTTCTCAACATCTTTTTGTATCTCAGTTTCAACAATAACCTCTTTCTCTTTCTCAATATCTGACACTTTCGGCATTTTGACAGTTGACACAGGATTCATATAAGCATTTGATGCTACTTTGATTCTTGTCAACTCTTTAATCTCATCATCAGTTAAAGGTTTAAATTTCATCTCTATCTCTTTCTTAGCAGCCTCAAACTTCTTCTTAACTTCTTCATTAGAATATGGCTTCAATTCTTTCAATTTCCATCCTTTCATGTTTCTCAGATATTGTTCATGAAGAGTTCTTTGTTGCCTTGCAGTTGGTGGTCTGTTCACCTTCTTATTCCTTCTTGCAACCAGAAATCTTTTCTTATTCTCCACAATGGCTTGATGAATCCAATCATTAATACCTTCATCTGTAAAAACATCATCCATCTCAACTTTCACTTTCTCCCATGCCATAGCAGCTTTACATCTTGCCTGCTCATTTTCCCATGCAGCCACTTTTGCTTCAACTTCAGATTGTTTCTCAGATTGTTGCTTTTGTTTCTCCATAGCTTTATCATACTCAGCTTTTTCTTCATCAGCAATCCTCTGAGCTTCTTCTGCATCCCACCTTTCTTGCAAATGTCTAGGCCAATCCTCAATGGGAAATTCTTTAGGATCAGGATAAGGTTCAAGTTGTTCCACCATTTTCTCCTTACCCTTACCCTTGTAGGTAGGTGTTTGAACAGGTTTTCTTGTTGGCACAGGCTCTTGTATAACAACTCCTTTAGCTTTAGGTCTTGAGACAGTCACTTGTTTTGGTTTTGGTAAAGGTTTAGCAGCAGGTTGTGATTGTGGTTGAACAGCAGTAGTTTCAGGTGTTGGGATAACTTTTGGTGATTGTTGTGACTTAGCATGAAGGTTTAACATAATTTGAGCTATGGGTATGGTATCTTCATCTGTTTCAGCAAAATCATCCTTCTCTGAACCAACAGCAGAATCTTTAAGTCCAACAGCAGAATGTCCTGCACCAGCAGCAGAATCATTCTCTACCTTCTTTTCACCAACCTCAGCAGCAGGTTTACTTCCAACATCTTCTTCAACATTATCCTTACCAGAACCAGCAACATTCTTATCCAAATCCATCTCAGCCTCCCCTTGAGCCTTGTTTTCTTCAGCTTCATTCCTCCCCTGTTTGGGAGCATCCTCTCCCAAACTTGGTTTGGAAACTTTCAACTGTGAAGATCTTGATCTCAGCAACCCCTCAAGATGTGTAACCCTAAGCTTAAGCCTTCTGATTTCAGCACCCTGAGAAGCTTTCACTGTCTTTAGCTCCTTTCTAAGACCAAGAACCTCCTTTGACAATTTTGTACAAGTATCCGTCAATTCCTTTAATTGTTTCATGATATCCTCACAACTTCGGTCTGTGTGACCTGACCCGAGAGGTTGATCACTGGATTTGGCATTGTGTACAGGTGTTTTAACCGTCAAATCCTCTGTTTCATGTTCAATGCTAGCCTCAACACTTCGACCTGTGTTACCTGGTCCGAGAGGTGTATCATGGGCATTGTCAATTTGTACATCAGTGTCCATCAATTCAATTGTTTCATCTCTGTCCTCATCACTTCGAGATGTGTTACCTTCTCCGAGAGGTGAATCTTTGGACACAAACTCAGTCTCAACCCTAGGCTGAACATCTGAGTCCCCTATATTAGCCATGTGGCTAGGGTTTCCATCTTGTGCATCAGGTTCATAAGAACCCTCAGCAGTAGATGTTGCCAAGGTTGGGGTCTTACTTATGTTGACACTGGCCTGCTCAGTTACTAAACCAGAGACAGTAGTGTCAGCCCCTTCCTTCATGCCATCTCCATCACCTATGGCAGCCTCATCTGCTACCATACCAGCACTAGTCTGAGGTAACATAGTGCCCTGTTCTTGTAAAGTCCTAGGTGAATGGGTATTTTGGGGTTCATTTGAGGATGATTCATTCAAACTTGAAGATGAGGATGTGTGATGGGAAGCTGTGGGAGTTCCAGCTTCTTCATCCTCATTAACAGCAGCCACAATATCCAAAATGTATTGAGATAGGGGAGTGATGGTACCAGAAAAACCTTTCCCATTTTTCCTCAGAAAAGCAAACATTTTGATAGTCATGTTATTGCTTGGCTCAATATGTGTATGCTTCAAGGTTTTCTTTAGCTGATGGTTAATAAAGAGTTGTAGAAACCTTGGATACAAATAAAACTGCTTTTTGACATACTTCTTCATACCTTCAAAAATCATGGATGAAAAATCAAACGGTTGTCCTGTGGCCAAACAAACCAAGGCCATGGCTTGAGAGGTACTAAATTCATTCCATCCACCTACTTTAGCAAACAAACAATGTTGAAGAGTACGCAAAAGAAACTTCCAATGTGGGCACAGAAGACCTTTATAAAATATTCCACTAGCCTCAGGCCTCTCATACCCAATTTTCTCTAACTCAGCCAAGATAACATCTGTGGTAAGATTAGGGGGTGTTGTAACACCGGATAGACGAAGGCTTCTCTTAATAGATGTTTCACTAACAACAATACTCTCTCCATCCACACTACCACTCAACCTTTCCTCCCCGTCTAGAGTATCAAGCTTAACAATTGACCAAAACTGGTGCATATGAGATTTAAATATGGGAGGATCAATTGTTAAAGCATACCTTAAGCGTGATGCACTGAGAAAATCCATGACTTCATGAAAACCTTCAGCAGCCGAAACCTTGCTAAGAAAAGCGATTTTGATTGCGTGGTTTTGTAACCTTACAACAGGTTTTACCTCTCGAGGGATCTCAAGAGGCTTACAACCCCACCAGGCAGTGTACCTGACCGATGTAGTATAGTGTAGTGGTAAGTACGGGGGATTGATCGTTCTCCACAGGGAATAGTGTTCGTTAGGTATGAAAGGCTACTCTAATTAGGTCTAAGGGTTGAGGAAGATTCTTTTTTATGTTTTTATAATTTTATGAAAGCAAGTAAAATCTCGGGTTTGAAGGAGTGGGCGGAATTAGTTGCTAGTCAACTAACCCAAATTACTACGAATGCAAAAAAAATAAAATAACTGAAAAAAAAATGTGGTGAGAAACTTATGTGTAGAGAAATGTGTTTACTTAGATTTCCTTACTCCCTAACTATCTTTTACCGGTTAATTAGTGTGTATTAGTCGCGTGGATGACGGGTGTATTCCTTAATACCATTCGTGGGGTGGCGTACTTACTTCCCCAACTCTACAAGCTCCTACTTCACTCCTATGTCGAGCCGGCTAGGAAGCTCCTAACATGGGATCACTAGAATTCGCTTGTGCATTAAATACAACCATAAAAACCTTTAGTACGCGTTTGGTTCATGTTTCTTAAGACGTTCAAGCAAGTTACCGAATAGGAAGTTAGCCAGTTTTCTTAAGCCTAACATAGATAAACAATCATCCAATACAACTAATAACACACTAACAACCAATAATCAATAGCTAGGTTTCATTAGATCTAAGCAAACACAAGATAAATTTAGCCTAACATGTTAAACAAAAGACAAGAATAAGATAGAATCAAACAACACATAGACATATTGAATGATTAATTGATAACTTATCTTTCAATGAAACATGGAAGATCTCAGGGCAAAAAGCCCTGAAAAAGTAGCTAAAATCTTCTTAGGGTTTTCTCCCAAAATTCCACACACTAAGCTCTCCCTAATGACAAAAAATTAGAAAACTATATATAGATTTTTGGATCTGACGGCGTCACATTATGGAGTGTGACGCCGTCACCTCGCCGCTTTTAGGGTTCCCGGATGACCTTCTTGATGCCGTCCCTCTTTAGCTCTTCCAAAAGCCATTCTGGCTTATCAAGGCTTGACGCCGTCGAACCATGAACGTGACGCCGTCCCCTTATGATTTAAGTCGTGACGCCCTCGATCAAGTTAAAGCGTGACGCCGTCAGAATTCACATGCTATTTTCACTGGCCCGTCATGAGTAAATTTCACGTCCAACTTTTCTTGCCAAGGCATGACGCCGTCCAGAGTAAAGTCTGACGCCGTCAAGAGTAACTTTTAGCCGATTTTTGAGACTTTGCCGTTTTCTTCACTTTTATGCTCCAAAAACGTCCAAAATGCCTCCTTTTCCAGATTTCTCCTCAAAAGTACCTAAAATGGCAAAAGGAACGATTTAGGGCAATATTTGATCAAATAAATACGATTTAAGGCTTAAATGACCCCTTAAAAGCGGTACACTTTTCGCCTCATCAAATACCCTTACACTTGAGATTTGCTTGTCCTCAAGCAAATGTGCTTTTACTCTAATCAAAATACAAGTTAGGGGTCATTTAATGCAAACATAAAAGTAATTACAACAAATATTCATTCCACTTTAATCATAATAAGCACGGAGATTACATACTAGCACCTCACAAGTAGTGTTTAGATACTCACATCTCTCAAGTGTCATCAAAATAAATCTCATAAATGAAAACGGATAATATCTCTCACTACCTGTCATAGCAAATAGATTACCATAGGCTTGGGAAAGGATCGAAAACCTCCTCCACTAGGCGTAAGCACCTAAGATAAACTATCAAAGAGGGCTTTTAAATGGGTTATAACGTTGGGTGTAGGGAAAAGGAAAACACGGTTTTGTTGGATAAAGGATATTTTACTGGTGGCGAGTTAAAAATCTTGATCAATTACATGTACTATACAATGTTGCTAAGCCAAGACTAGACTCGATCTTAAGCTAGAAACGAAATAACAAAATAACAAAAACATAAAATAAACATAAAATGAAACGGGATGGTAGTCCGTATGTTTTTTCTATTTTTCATTTTCTCATTTTTTTGTATTTTTCTTGATTTTTTTTTTTTTTTTTTTTTTTTTTTTTTTGACATACACTCTTGCCCTACCATCCAAAATAATACATCATAGGGGCTTGCATTCCCCTTACACTTGAACTTTTACATAACTTTACAAATATTAATCTAATGACTCGAATTAAGATAATTGAAAAACTTGGAGTACTTTTAAAACATTTAGCACATATGGGGGTAATAAATGCTGTTCTTCCCCATTACTCCATTACACTAGTACTTTACCCATGAGTCCCAATCATCCCAAAACAATATGTACAAGGATATGACTCGACTTAGCAACCATGTAATCAATTAGATAATTAACTTGGGTTTAAACAAATGTTGTAACAATAATGCACTAAAGATGAGTGCATACAAGGTAGGCTAAGGCGATTTGGGTGTACATTTAAGTGGGGTGTAACAAATTCTTCCTTTAAGTAAAATGCTTAAAGGTCGAAATGAAAAGATAGGCTCTGAGGGGTGTACTAGGGGTATCGTGTACTAAAAATGAGTACAACGCAAAGGGTGTGGGAGAATTACTTGACCAATGTAGCCAAAGTAATTATAACAAAAACACAGGTGAAAAACAATGGGTTAATCCTAATGCCTCTTATCATGTAGTAAATCTAACTACACGAATGTAGTCTCACTTGTGGCCTCGGAATGGTCCTAACGCAAGTTTTAGAATCTAAGTGCTACCGGTACACACATCATAGCATAAATGCTTTTCCTACCAATTCTAGGGGCGAACCTCACATATTTGGGGTGGAAAATTTTTTAGTGGTACGGCTTTTGTGCTAGTTATATAACTCCTATCCGTGAGACGCTCATTAAGATCAAAGTTTCACTCCTATATGTTGTAAAAAATTTTAAATTTGGCACTAAAATTGCCCTAACAAGTATTTCTCTCAGTTTTATTACACATCTACTATTAAACAAACAAAAATCAAGCGCAATTGTATTCTCTAAAATCGTACTTTTACCCTCCCCTTACACTCAAGATGAACATTGTCCCCAATGTTCAAGTAACAAGATGTAAAAGCAAAAAGTAAAAGAATGAAATCAAATACTCCCCTGATTCGTTCGGTGGATAGTGAAATTACACGGTTAGATCTTCCTCCAAGGTAATGTTGAAGCTCCATGACTAATGCATCGCCATAAGCTTGATCCAAAAACATTTCCTTGTCCAAAATAACCTGTTAAACCTGAGAAAACAAACACGAAAACCTGCATAACACCGGCGGGATAAAATCTATATATAAGGATATAATGCTTGTGGAATGATAATTTTGCAGATTCCTGGAGATTATAAGTTGGAGATTTTAATAAAAACTTTTTATGAAAACAAAACTTTCAAAAATTTCTGGAAATTAAATCTGACGCCGTCAGGTTATAACCCCTGACGCCGTCAGAAATGACCTGACAAAAATTTTCATTTTAAGTTTCCGGAAAATTTCTGGAAAAACCTTTACCTTACTTCCTGGAAATCCTGCAAAACATCATTATGACTCGATACAAGCATTTGACTCAAACAAATACGAATATGTATGCTAATTTATTATTATTACGATTCATGTTCATTTGTGTTCTAATAAACCGATTTAGATTTCCCTTACACTTAACTTTTGCAAAATACCTTTATATGTAGTTAAGACGAAGTTAAAAACAACATAAAGCATTTTCACAAATTAGTTTTGAACATGAATCAATAATGATAAAAATTACACACACATACGGAAACAAATAAAATCAAACAAACAAATAAATAAACACACAAAGCAAATAAAACAAATAAAGCTTGGGTTGCCTCCCAAGAAGCGCTTTTCTTTATTAACGAGTCTTGTAGCTAGACTCAAAGTCACGTACATTACGTGACTCCATCATCGGTCACGGTTCCTAGGTCATTCTCCTTCCCGGTTTTATATTCCGGTCCTAATTTCAAACAATCCTTGTAGAAACCGAATATCCTTTCCATAACATAGTCTACTCCTTTACTTCTATCCTCATCATTCCTATAGTAGACCGCTTGTTTGAGCTCCTTCTCAACATTTGACAAGTGTTGGAATTGTTCTATCTTATATGGCATTTGGTAGCTTACTTCATCGGTCTCATCCTTAAATCTAACTATCCCTAAGGAAGTTTCATAAGTCATTCTAGAGACCTCAACAAATGGTTTTCCAAAAACCACTTGAGTCAAGGATGCATCGACTATTGGGCGGATATCTTCTACAATTACAAAGTCGGTGACATAGGTGAAGTTTCCTACATAAACCGGTAATCCCTTAACTCTTCCCGTGAAGTTACTCATCCAACCCTTGTCAGGGAACATCCTATACCCAAGTTGATTTTTCATTATCAAGTTGTAGTGGGCTCTAGTCATGATGTTTATGGGCGATCTAAGGTCGATGTAGGCTTTCCACACATGCAAATGTCCGATGTTGCATGGTATGTTGAGATTAGAAGGGTCGCCTATTTCTATGATTGGTCTACCTAGGAAGTATGGTGTCTCGGGGTCATCGAATAAGTTTGTATGATAAGCACGCTCTTCCTTAGTGGGTAGCCTATTGAAGTAGTCCTCATCATCATCTACTTCTTCAATCTCACTTGTCCTAACTTCCTTATCAACCTCGACTTTCTTATCCTCATCCTTAGGTTCACTATTATCCTCATTCCTATCAATTGGTTTAATAGTGACAATGTTGACAAAGTGGACGTGTTTGGATGAAGAGGGGTCTTTTACTTGGGGTCCGCTATTTGTGTTCCTAGCGTCCTTATGTGGAGGTGATAGCACTTGGTTATTGAGGGCTTTCAACAAGTTGTCAATTTTGTTGGTCATCTCTGTTTGTTGTTGATTGAATTCGGTCTCGAATCTAGCTATCCGAGCTTCTTGAGATGCCATAAATTGGGAAATCAATCCTTCAAAGTTATTGGTACTACCATTTCCGGAAGGATTGTTGTTGAAAGTATGGTTCAAGTTGGAACCGCTTGATTGGAAACGATTAGGTGGGTTGGAAGAATTGGTTTGTTGTGAGTTTTGGTTTTGTTTCCACCTAAGGTTCGGGTGATTTTTCCATGAGGGGTTGTATGTATCACCGTAATGGTTTGGCTCGGGTTTGAAAGTGTACCACTTGTCTCCCGCTCCGTCGGTACGCGAGGATGCGTAGTCCACAAAAGCTTGTTCGGGGAGTTCCATGCAATCACGAGTGTCGTGGGGACCACTACATAATTCACATGAAGAAGTGATTTTGTTCACTTGGTTTGAAGGTTTAGGAGCCTCGTAGGATTTCATGAGAAACTTGACTTGGTCTTCAAGTTCTATGATCCTACGGTCGGAAGTGCTTGAATTGTTAGAAGGCAGAGATATTGCCTTGACCGTTTTATTCAAATCACGGGGATCACTCCAACTTTCGTTGTCATAAAGAGCAAGATCCTCTAGGAGAGCCCATGATTGTTCCGCACTTAGATCACGTAGCTTGCCACCGGCCGATTGGTCAATGGTTTGCCTCGTGGAGAGATTGATATGGTCATAGAAGATTTGGACTTGGAGCCAAAGTTCTATGCCATGGTGAGGGACTTTTTGGAGTAAGTCCTTGAATCGAGTCCATGCCTCGTAGAGAGTTTCGCCTTGACGTTTTTGGAACATCAAGATATCATTCCTTAGCTTGGTAGTTCTTCCCGGTGGGAAAAACTGAGCAAGGAAACGAGTAGTGAGATCATCCCAAGAGGTGATGGATCCTGCGGGTTGACGTTCTAGCCACTGACTAGCTTGGTCCCGCAAAGAGAATTGGAAGAGACGCAATCGGGTCGTCTCTCGAGTGGCAACATCAAGGTCTATGGAATCAACGATTTTAAGAAAGTCCTTGAGATGTTGATTAGGATCTTCAGAACGAAGTCCATGGAATGCGCATCCGCTTTGCACCAACCGGATGGTGTCGGATCGCAAGGGTGTGATATTGGCTCCTTGAGTGAGCTCAATGGTGTTTCGATAGCCATGGTGGCTAGGACGGGAATACTCTCCTAAAGTACGGGCTCTAGGAGGTGGTAGTGGTTGTTGTGGTGGTGGGTTGTGGGGGTTAAGGATATTACCATCTTCCATGATGTCGGACGGTAATGGTTA
This sequence comes from Artemisia tridentata subsp. tridentata, assembly GCA_021014915.2. Taxonomy (NCBI): domain Eukaryota; kingdom Viridiplantae; phylum Streptophyta; class Magnoliopsida; order Asterales; family Asteraceae; genus Artemisia; species Artemisia tridentata. Next base: position 100,573,605 of record CP139503.1, read on the forward strand.
CGAACAAAGACACGAAGAAAATAGATAGACTAAAGAAAACCTAGAAAAATAAAATAAAAATCTCACTAGAAAGGAATCTAGTGAGTAGACCTAATAGAAATAAAAATTCAACCTAAACAATAACTATTCCCCGGCAGCGGCGCCAAAAACTTGATTGCGTGGTTTTGTAACCTTACAACAGGTTTTACCTCTCGAGGGATCTCAAGAGGCTTACAACCCCACCAGGCAGTGTACCTGACCGATGTAGTATAGTGTAGTGGTAAGTACGGGGGATTGATCGTTCTCCACAGGGAATAGTGTTCGTTAGGTATGAAAGGCTACTCTAATTAGGTCTAAGGGTTGAGGAAGATTCTTTTTTATGTTTTTATAATTTTATGAAAGCAAGTAAAATCTCGGGTTTGAAGGAGTGGGCGGAATTAGTTGCTAGTCAACTAACCCAAATTACTACGAATGCAAATAAAATAAAATAACTGAAAAAAAAATGAAAAGTGGTGAGAAACTTATGTGTAGAGAAATGTGTTTACTTAGATTTCCTTACTCCCTAACTATCTTTTACCGGTTAATTAGTGTGTATTAGTCGCGTGGATGACGGGTGTATTCCTTAATACCATTCGTGGGGTGGCGTACTTACTTCCCCAACTCTACAAGCTCCTACTTCACTCCTATGTCGAGCCGGCTAGGAAGCTCCTAACATGGGATCACTAGAATTCGCTTGTGCATTAAATACAACCATAAAAACCTTTAGTACGCGTTTGGTTCATGTTTCTTAAGACGTTCAAGCAAGTTACCGAATAGGAAGTTAGCCAGTTTTCTTAAGCCTAACATAGATAAACAATCATCCAATACAACTAATAACACACTAACAACCAATAATCAATAGCTAGGTTTCATTAGATCTAAGCAAACACAAGATAAATTTAGCCTAACATGTTAAACAAAAGACAAGAATAAGATAGAATCAAACAACACATAGACATATTGAATGATTAATTGATAACTTATCTTTCAATGAAACATGGAAGATCTCAGGGCAAAAAGCCCTGAAAAAGTAGCTAAAATCGTCTTAGGGTTTTCTCCCAAAATTCCACACACTAAGCTCTCCCTAATGACAAAAAATTAGAAAACTATATATAGATTTTTGGATCTGACGGCGTCACATTATGGAGTGTGACGCCGTCACCTCGCCGCTTTTAGGGTTCCCGGATGACCTTCTTGACGCCGTCCCTCTTTAGCTCTTCCAAAAGCCATTCTGGCTTATCAAGGCTTGACGCCGTCGAACCATGAACGTGACGCCGTCCCCTTATGATTTAAGCCGTGACGCCCTCGATCAAGTTAAAGCGTGACGCCGTCAGAATTCACATGCTATTTTCACTGGCCCGTCATGAGTAAATTTCACGTCCAACTTTTCTCTGCCAAGGCATGACGCCGTCCAGAGTAAAGTCTGACGCCGTCAAGAGTAACTTTTAGCCGATTTTTGAGACTTTGCCGTTTTCTTCACTTTTATGCTCCAAAAACGTCCAAAATGCCTCCTTTTCCAGATTTCTCCTCAAAAGTACCTAAAATGACAAAAGGAACGATTTAGGGCAATATTTGATCAAATAAATACGATTTAAGGATTAAATGACCCCTTAAAAGCGGTACACTTTTCGCCTCATCAAATACCCTTACACTTGAGATTTGCTTGTCCTCAAGCAAATGTGCTTTTACTCTAATCAAAATACAAGTTAGGGGTCATTTAATGCAAACATAAAAGTAATTACAACAAATATTCGTTCCACTTTAATCATAATAAGCACGGAGATTACATACTAGCACCTCACAAGTAGTGTTTAGATACTCACATCTCTCAAGTGTCATCAAAATAAATCTCATAAATGAAAACGGATAATATCTCTCACTACCTGTCATAGCAAATAGATTACCATAGGCTTGGGAAAGGATCGAAAACCTCCTCCACTAGGCGTAAGCACCTAAGATAAACTATCAAAGAGGGCTTTTAAATGGGTTATAACGTTAGGTGTAGGGAAAAGGAAAACACGGTTTTGTTGGATAAAGGATATTTTACTGGTGGCGAGTTAAATATCTTGATCAATTACATGTACTATACAATGTTGCTAAGCCAAGACTAGACTCGATCTTAAGCTAGAAACGAAATAATAAAATAACAAAAACATAAAATAAACATAAAATGAAACGGGATGGTAGTCCGTATGTTTTTTCTATTTTTCATTTTCTCATTTTTTTGTATTTTTCTTGATTTTTTTTTTTTTTTTTTTTTTTTTTTTTTTTTTTTTTTTTTGACATACACTCTTGCCCTACCATCCAAAATAATACATCATAGGGGCGTTGCATTCCCCTTACACTTGAACTTTTACATAACTTTACAAATATTAATCTAATGACTCGAATTAAGATAATTGAAAAACTTGGAGTACTTTTAAAACATTTAGCACATATGGGGGTAATAAATGCTGTTCTTCCCCATTACTCCATTACACTAGTACTTTACCCATGAGTCCCAATCATCCCAAAACAATATGTACAAGGATATGACTCGACTTAGCAACCATGTAATCAATTAGATAATTAACTTGGGTTTAAACAAATGTTGTAACAATAATGCACTAAAGATGAGTGCATACAAGGTAGGCTAAGGCGATTTGGGTGTACATTTAAGTGGGGTGTAACAAATTCTTCCTTTAAGTAAAATGCTTAAAGGTCGAAATGAAAAGATAGGCTCTGAGGGGTGTACTAGGGGTATCGTGTACTAAAAATGAGTACAACGCAAAGGGTGAGGGAGAATTACTTGACCAATGTAGCCAAAGTAATTATAACAAAAACACAGGTGAAAAACAATGGGTTAATCCTAATGCCTCTTATCATGTAGTAAATCTAACTACACGAATGTAGTCTCACTTGTGGCCTCGGAATGGTCCTAACGCAAGTTCTAGAATCTAAGTGCTACCGGTACACACATCATAGCATAAATGCTTTTCCTACCAATTCTAGGGGCGAACCTCACATATTTGGGGTGGAAAATTTTTTAGTGGTACGGCTTTTGTGCTAGTTATATAACTCCTATCCGTGAGACGCTCATTAAGATCAAAGTTTCACTCCTATATGTTGTAAAAAAATTTAAATTTGGCACTAAAATTGCCCTAACAAGTATTTCTCTCAGTTTTATTACACATCTACTATTAAACAAACAAAAATCAAGCGCAATTGTATTCTCTAAAATCGTACTTTTACCCTCCCCTTACACTCAAGATGAACATTGTCCCCAATGTTCAAGTAACAAGATGTAAAAGCAAAAAGTAAAAGAATGAAATCAAATACTCCCCTGATTCGTTCGGTGGATAGTGAAATTACACGGTTAGATCTTCCTCCAAGGTAATGTTGAAGTTCCATGACTAATGCATCGCCATAAGCTTGATCCAAAAACATTTCCTTGTCCAAAATAACCTGTTAAACCTGAGAAAACAAACACGAAAACCTGCATAAACACCGGCGGGATAAAATCTATATATAAGGATATAATGCTTGTGGAATGATAATTTTGCAGATTCCTGGAGATTATAAGTTGGAGATTTTAATAAAAACTTTTTATGAAAACAAAACTTTCAAAAATTTCTGGAAATTAAATCTGACGCCGTCAGGTTATAACCCCTGACGCCGTCAGAAATGACCTGACAAAAATTTTCATTTTAAGTTTCCGGAAAATTTCTGGAAAAACCTTTACCTTACTTCCTGGAAATCCTGCAAAACATCATTATGACTCGATACAAGCATTTGACTCAAACAAATACGAATATGTATGCTAATTTATTATTATTACGATTCATGTTCATTTGTGTTCTAATAAACCGATTTAGATTTCCCTTACACTTAACTTTTGCAAAATACCTTTATATGTAGTTAAGACGAAGTTAAAAACAACATAAAGCATTTTCACAAATTAGTTTTGAACATGAATCAATAATGATAAAAATTACACACACATACGGAAACAAATAAAATCAAACAAACAAATAAATAAACACACAAAGCAAATAAAACAAATAAAGCTTGGGTTGCCTCCCAAGAAGCGCTTTTCTTTATTAACGAGTCTTGTAGCTAGACTCAAAGTCACGTACATTACGTGACTCCATCATCGGTCACGGTTCCTAGGTCATTCTCCTTCCCGGTTTTATATTCCGGTCCTAATTTCAAACAATCCTTGTAGAAACCGAATATCCTTTCCATAACATAGTCTACTCCTTTACTTCTATCCTCATCATTCCTATAGTAGACCGCTTGTTTGAGCTCCTTCTCAACATTTGACAAGTGTTGGAATTGTTCTATCTTATATGGCATTTGGTAGCTTACTTCATCGGTCTCATCCTTAAATCTAACTATCCCTAAGGAAGTTTCATAAGTCATTCTAGAGACCTCAACAAATGGTTTTCCAAAAACCACTTGAGTCAAGGATGCATCGACTATTGGGCAGATATCTTCTACAATTACAAAGTCGGTGACATAGGTGAAGTTTCCTACATAAACCGGTAATCCCTTAACTCTTCCCGTGAAGTTACTCATCCAACCCTTGTCAGGGAACATCCTATACCCAAGTTGATTTTTCATTATCAAGTTGTAGTGGGCTCTAGTCATGATGTTTATGGGCGATCTAAGGTCGATGTAGGCTTTCCACACATGCAAATGTCCGATGTTGCATGGTATGTTGAGATTAGAAGGGTCGCCTATTTCTATGATTGGTCTACCTAGGAAGTATGGTGTCTCGGGGTCATCGAATAAGTTTGTATGATAAGCACGCTCTTCCTTAGTGGGTAGCCTATTGAAGTAGTCCTCATCATCATCTACTTCTTCAATCTCACTTGTCCTAACTTCCTTATCAACCTCGACTTTCTTATCCTCATCCTTATGTTCACTATTATCCTCATTCCTATCAATTGGTTTAATAGTGACAATGTTGACAAAGTGGACGTGTTTGGATGAAGAGGGGTCTTTTACTTGGGGTCCGCTATTTGTGTTCCTAGCGTCCTTATGTGGAGGTGATAGCACTTGGTTATTGAGGGCTTTCAACAAGTTGTCAATTTTGTTGGTCATCTCTGTTTGTTGTTGATTGAATTCGGTCTCGAATCTAGCTATCCGAGCTTCTTGAGATGCCATAAATTGGGAAATCAATCCTTCAAAGTTATTGGTACTACCATTGCCGGAAGGATTGTTGTTGAAAGTATGGTTCAAGTTGGAACCGCTTGATTGGAAACGATTAGGTGGGTTGGAAGAATTGGTTTGTTGTGAGTTTTGGTTTTGTTTCCACCTAAGGTTCGGGTGATTTTTCCATGAGGGGTTGTATGTATCACCGTAATGGTTTGGCTCGGGTTTGAAAGTGTACCACTTGTCTCCCGCTCCGTCGGTACGCGAGGATGCGTAGTCCACAAAAGCTTGTTCGGGGAGTTCCATGCAATCACGAGTGTCGTGGGGACCACTACATAATTCACATGAAGAAGTGATTTTGTTCACTTGGTTTGAAGGTTTAGGAGCCTCGTAGGATTTCATGAGAAACTTGACTTGGTCTTCAAGTTCTATGATCCTACGGTCGGAAGTGCTTGAATTGTTAGAAGGCAGAGATATTGCCTTGACCGTTTTATTCAAATCACGGGGATCACTCCAACTTTCGTTGTCATAAAGAGCAAGATCCTCTAGGAGAGCCCATGATTGTTCCGCACTTAGATCACGTAGCTTGCCACCGGCCGATTGGTCAATGGTTTGCCTCGTGGAGAGATTGATATGGTCATAGAAGATTTGGACTTGGAGCCAAAGTTCTATGCCATGGTGAGGGACTTTTTGGAGTAAGTCCTTGAATCGAGTCCATGCCTCGTAGAGAGTTTCGCCTTGACGTTGTTGGAACATCAAGATATCATTCCTTAGCTTGGTAGTTCTTCCCGGTGGGAAAAACTGAGCAAGGAAACGAGTAGTGAGATCATCCCAAGAGGTGATGGATCCTGCGGGTTGACGTTCTAGCCACTGACTAGCTTGGTCCCGCAAAGAGAATTGGAAGAGACGCAATCGGGTCGTCTCTCGAGTGGCAACATCAAGGTCTATGGAATCAACGATTTTAAGAAAGTCCTTGAGATGTTGATTAGGATCTTCAGAACGAAGTCCATGGAATGCGCATCCGCTTTGCACCAACCGGATGGTGTCGGATCGCAAGGGTGTGATATTGGCTCCTTGAGTGAGCTCAATGGTGTTTCGATAGCCATGGTGGCTAGGACGGGAATACTCTCCTAAAGTACGGGCTCTAGGAGGTCGTAGTGGTTGTTGTGGTGGTGGGTTGTGGGGGTTAAGGATATTACCATCTTCCATGATGTCGGACGGTAATGGTTACGAACAAAGACACGAAGAAAATAGATAGACTAAAGAAAACCTAGAAAAATAAAATAAAAATCTCACTAGAAAGGAATCTAGTGAGTAGACCTAATAGAAATAAAAATTCAACCTAAACAATAACTATTCCCCGGCAGCGGCGCCAAAAACTTGATTGCGTGGTTTTGTAACCTTACAACAGGTTTTACCTCTCGAGGGATCTCAAGAGGCTTACAACCCCACCAGGCAGTGTACCTGACCGATGTAGTATAGTGTAGTGGTAAGTACGGGGGATTGATCGTTCTCCACAGGGAATAGTGTTCGTTAGGTATGAAAGGCTACTCTAATTAGGTCTAAGGGTTGAGGAAGATTCTTTTTTATGTTTTTATAATTTTATGAAAGCAAGTAAAATCTCGGGTTTGAAGGAGTGGGCGGAATTAGTTGCTAGTCAACTAACCCAAATTACTACGAATGCAAATAAAATAAAATAACAAAAATGAAAATGTGGTGAGAAACTTATGTGTAGAGAAATGTGTTTACTTAGATTTCCTTACTCCCTAACTATCTTTTACCGGTTAATTAGTGTGTATTAGTCGCGTGGATGACGGGTGTATTCCTTAATACCATTCGTGGGGTGGCGTACTTACTTCCCCAACTCTACAAGCTCCTACTTCACTCCTATGTCGAGCCGGCTAGGAAGCTCCTAACATGGGATCACTAGAATTCGCTTGTGCATTAAATACAACCATAAAAACCTTTAGTACGCGTTTGGTTCATGTTTCTTAAGACGTTCAAGCAAGTTACCGAATAGGAAGTTAGCCAGTTTTCTTAAGCCTAACATAGATAAACAATCATCCAATACAACTAATAACACACTAACAACCAATAATCAATAGCTAGGTTTCATTAGATCTAAGCAAACACAAGATAAATTTAGCCTAACATGTTAAACAAAAGACAAGAATAAGATAGAATCAAACAACACATAGACATATTGAATGATTAATTGATAACTTATCTTTCAATGAAACATGGAAGATCTCAGGGCAAAAAGCCCTGAAAAAGTAGCTAAAATCGTCTTAGGGTTTTCTCCCAAAATTCCACACACTAAGCTCTCCCTAATGACAAAAAATTAGAAAACTATATATAGATTTTTGGATCTGACGGCGTCACATTATGGAGTGTGACGCCGTCACCTCGCCGCTTTTAGGGTTCCCGGATGACCTTCTTGACGCCGTCCCTCTTTAGCTCTTCCAAAAGCCATTCTGGCTTATCAAGGCTTGACGCCGTCGAACCATGAACGTGACGCCGTCCCCTTATGATTTAAGCCGTGACGCCCTCGATCAAGTTAAAGCGTGACGCCGTCAGAATTCACATGCTATTTTCACTGGCCCGTCATGAGTAAATTTCACGTCCAACTTTTCTTGCCAAGGCATGACGCCGTCCAGAGTAAAGTCTGACGCCGTCAAGAGTAACTTTTAGCCGATTTTTGAGACTTTGCCGTTTTCTTCACTTTTATGCTCCAAAAACGTCCAAAATGCCTCCTTTTCCAGATTTCTCCTCAAAAGTACCTAAAATGGCAAAAGGAACGATTTAGGGCAATATTTGATCAAATAAATACGATTTAAGGCTTAAATGACCCCTTAAAAGCGGTACACTTTTCGCCTCATCAGATTTGATTGTGCTCATCAGGAAACCTTCTTCTAGCCATTTTGATTTTGGGGGTTTTGGATATAATGAGATGAATTAGTGTTTTTGGGTGAGAATTGGATGTAACTTTGAGCAGTTAAGATGTAATGAGATCAAATTGGGTTTTGAGACCGTTTTGATCTAATTAGGTTTTAAGACGCGCCAAAATTTACAAGTTGACCCCTTGACTTTCAAACTCAGCAGCAGAGTTATGAAAAGTTTGACTAAAAGTCAACTTTCCCAAAATCTTCCAAATTTAATCCCTCAATCAGATTAAATGCGATACCAACTCCTCATTTAAGTCTATAAATCCCTCAATATCTTAGCAAATCCCCAATTTCACAAACCCTAACACAAAAATCAAATAACCATGAGTTCATTAGGATGGGGAAAATATGTTCCCCCAATTTCATCTTCTTCACAACACAAAGGCAAAGCTAAAGTTGAAGAAACAGCGTCTGACCCTCTTCCATCTACTCCATCTTCATTTGAAGACTCCAGCTCTGATGAAGAAACAACATTATGGCCAAAATCCTTGACGTATTATCAAGGTTCTTGGGAAATAGATCCTCCTCATCATCCCTTGACTGTCGAGCTCACAAGACAAATGGAGAAAGCTGTTGCCGCCTTTGGGAAGAGTGTCGATCTGCCTCATCCAAGGCCACGTACGGTGGAGCAGGGACTCCCTGTTCCAAAGAAGAAGCCTGAGAAGAAGCAAGTTCCATCCTCAAGTCAAAAGCAAATTCCATCTCCAAGACCAGTAATACTGGCACTTCCCTGCAAGGAGGTGTCTGAAAATATGGGTAGCAGAGGACCCCGCAGCAAAGTCATGCCTGATATTGTTGGAAAAGGAAAAGGAAAGCTTGAGTAGGATCTTTTGTATGTCTTAGAATCTTGTGTCTTGATGTTTGTTGAACTATGGATGTAATGAAGCTTTATTTTGTACTCCACTTTGTGATTAATGAATTTGAAATTTCCTTGCTTTACTTGATGTGTTCGTATGAATATCTGCAAAAGATTAGTAGAAAGCCACAAAACACAAGCAAGAATATCCCACAATAGCAGCAGAGTAGCATAGCAGCAGACAACTAAACAGCAAACAATTTAAGAAACAGCAAATTTTGACTTAACAACAGCACAAATCCTTACACAACTTTACAAAAACATACAGAGATAAGATGTTTAAAGATTAAAGATTTATCATGCCAATACTAGCAACTAAAAATTGAAATCTACCTACATCAAATCCTTTTGTAAGTAAATCAGCAACATTGTTGTCAGTATGTATTTTAACCACTTGAATTAACTTTTTCTCATAACAATCTCTAATAAAATGATGTCTTATCTCTATGTGTTTTGTTTTAGAGTGAAAAACAGGATTTTTAATAATACACATTGTGCTGTTGTTGTCAATGTAAATTTTGGTGTTCATGAAATTGTACCCATAATCCAGCAGTTGATTCTGAATCCAGAGCACTTGTCCACAGCAGCTAGAGGCAGCTACATATTCTGCTTCAGTTGTTGAATTAGCCACCACTGTTTGTTTCTTACATTGCCAAGAGATCAGTCTATGTCCAAGATACTGACAGCCTCCAGTGGTTGATTTTCTATCCAAACTAGCTCCAGCATAGTCACTATCAGAGTATGCCACCAAGTCAAAAGGTGAATCCTTAGGATACCAGAGGCCCAACCTAGGTTGACTCCTCAAATACCTAAAAATCCTCTTCACTGCATTCAAGTGAGAAACTTTTGGGGACACTTGAAATCTGGCACAAGCACACACTGCAAACATAATGTCTGGCCTTGAAGCAGTTAGATACATCAATGAACCAATCATTGATCTATAAAGATGAACATCAACCTATTCCCCATCTTCATCCTTGAGCAAAGGTTTGTTGGTCTCTATTGTTGTCTTTGCAGGCTTCACATCTTTACACCCAAACTTCTTCAAAATATCAGCCACATACTTGTCTTGGCTAATAAAAATCCCATCTGAATTATGCTTGACTTGAAGCCCCAAAAAGAAAGTGAGTTCTCCCATAGAACTCATCTCAAACCTGTTATGCATAAGCTTCTCAAATTCTTCACATAACACCTTATTTGTAGACCCAAAAATGATATCATCTACATAAACCTGAACAAGTAGGATATCCTTTTTGTCTTTCTTAATGAACAATGTTTTGTCAATGGTTCCCCTTTTGAAACCATTTGCCAGCAAATACTTGGATAAGGTGTCATACCAAGCTCTAGGAGCTTGATGTAGTCCATACAGTGCTTTCTTCACCTTGTAAACCCTATCAGGATACTTAGGATCTTCAAAACCAGGTGGTTGCATCACATATACCGGTTCTTCAATCTTTCCATACAAGAAAGCACTTTTTACATCCATTTGATACACAGGAAAATTCTTGTATGAGGCATATGCCAAAAATAGTCTGATAGCCTCAATTCTTGCAACTGGGGAAAATACCTCATCATAATCAATTCCTTCTTCCTGAGTGTATCCCTGAGCCACCAATCTAGCCTTGTTTCTTATAACAATGCCTCTTTCATCTCTTTTACATCTGAACACCCATTTTGTACCAATTGCCCTTTTCCCATTGGGCAGATCAACTAATGTCCAAACTTCTTGAAGCTTGAACTGCAGCAACTCCTCTTGCATAGCTTCAACCCAACTTTCATCTTTCATAGCCTTGTGAATGGTTTTGGGTTCTTCTTGAGATAAGAAACAGGCAAACATGCAATATTGTAAATCCTTGTGGCTATTCCTCTTTTTAAGTGTTTGAGCAAACAATCCCTGATCAAGCAAATCACTCAAACCTTTTGATTTACTTCTGGTCTGTACAGCAGAGTGAACATCACCAATAATCTGCTCCTTTGGATGATTCTTGTGGATTCTGGTTGTTGGAGTGGGACTAACAGGTATATCAGTCTCCAAATTGGATAAATCAGCTCCAACACCAAAGACATTAACAATTTCATCATCAGTGTCCACATACACTTCTTCCAATTCGGGCATCTCTTCAGAAGAATCATCATAAGAATCACCATCTATATCAGCAGTAGAGTCTTTGGGCACAGCAACAGAGTTACCAAGCTTAGCAGCAGAGTGTTTTGGCCTAACAGCAGAGTGTTTTGGCCTGGCAGCAGAGTTGAGAGAACTGCTGCTATGTTTATTCCCTTGGATTCCATCAATTTGTGACTCTTCATCCCTTTCCTTATCATCATTCTTGTCATCATGAGAAGGTTCATCATCACCTTCTGCATCAACCTTTGGTACTTCCTTATGAACAGCATCATCATCTGAACTCTTTCCCTCTTTATCTGTTGGAGTGAAGAACTGATCAAACTTCCACTTATCAATCAAAACAAACTCCTCTGCAGATCCATCCTTCTTTGCTTGTGTACCTGCATTGGGGTTAGTTTGTGTACCTGCAGACATGTTAGTAGTACCTGCAATGACTGGTTGATAGTTCATACTTTTGGTTAAAGAATCAATATCAAACATCCATTCAGGACCTTTTCCATCAACATTAGGTGTGGTTTCTCTAATTTTAACATGTAAATTTTCCACCACATGCCCAGTCCTTTGATTGAAGACTCTAAAAGCCTTACTTTCAGTGGAGTATCCAACAAAGAAACCTATGTCTGCTTTTTCACTAAACTTGCTTAAGTGGTCAATGGTGTTTAAGATAGTAACAGGACACCCAAATGGTCTAAATAAATCTATCAGAGGTTTCCTACCATGCAATAACTCATAAGGGGTCTTGTTATGAGGCTTAACTATCTTACTTCTATTTTGCACATAGCAAGCAGTGTTGACTGCTTCAGCCCAAAAGATAGTGGGTAACTTAGACTCTGACAACATGGTTCTAGCAGCCTCAATTAATGTTCTATTCCTCCTCTCAGCAACACCATTTTGCTGAGGAGTTCTAGCCACACTAAATTGTCTAGTTATACCCTTTTTCTCACAGAACTGATTCATCACTTGGTTCTTAAATTCAGTTCCATTGTCACATCTGATGATCTTAACCTTGTGATTAAATAGGTTTTCTATCCTTGTAATAAAAGCCTTAAGAATGCCAGGAGTCTCATCCTTAGTAGCTAAGAAGAACACCCAAGTAAATCTACTAAAATAATCAGTGACCACTAAGCCATACATCTTTTTGTTCAAACTTTTCACATAAGTAGGTCCAAATAGGTCCATATGTAACATAAACAAGGGTTCAGAAATAGTGTTCACCAATTTGGACTTAAAAGATGCTCTATGTTGCTTTCCCATCTGACAAGCAACACATATTTCAGGATTTTCAAAAACCTTTGAAGGTAATCCTCTGACCAAATTCCCTTTCACCAACTTGTTGATAGCCTTGTAGTTCAAATGGCCAAGCCTTCTATGCCAAAGTTTGGATTCATCAATAGTGGCTTTGGCAAACAAACAAGTTAAATCTCTTTTGGGAATAACGTTCTTTATATCCACACTGTATATATTGTCATTTCTAGGGACTTTAAGAAGTACTAATTTATCATCAGGTATCTTATAGTCGGGAGATAAGACAAGACACTCAGTGTCTGTAAAAAGAACAAAATTCTTTCTGTCACACATTTGTGAGACACTAAAAAGATTGAACTTTAGTCCATTCACCAAATACACTTTCTCAAAATCCAATTTTCCAGTTCTGATGATGCCTTTTCCAACAATTTTACCTCCTTTAGGGTCATTCCCAAAGGCAACGTATCCACCATCCAAAGCTTCAAAATTTTCCAAATTGCTTTGGTCTCCAGTCATATGTGAAGAGCATCCACTATCAAAAATGCATTTATCCTTTAGCTCCTTTTGTAGATTACCCTGCACAAAAAGTAAGAGAATTAGTTTCTCTTTGGGACCCAAGCCATTACTGACTTGGATCTGCCTTGTGCATCAAAGTAGTCAAATTTCTTCAACTGCATTGGTGCACTGCTGTGTCTGAGAACATGATCCAAAACTTTAACTTTAGGTTTCCAGACTGTAGGTCACTAATATTTCAAACACACACACGATATGAAAGCTTAGATTCGATCTACTACTATATATTAAGCTACGAAAAGGAAATAAGTAAATAAGCTAATAAGCAATACGAGAAGAAGAAGAGAATAATAGAGAATGGAAGGCTTTCAATAATCGAATGTTACAAGGACAAAGCTTACGCAAGATGCATGAAAAACCAACAAAAGAAATGAACACACTAGCTCCCTATTTATAGAAACAATCTAGGGCAACATAGGCTAGTGTGTTTGGATGTGTAAATCGTATGGGCTTCAAGGCCCATGGACCACTTAATGGATCGTGGCCTTTGTACATAAATATGATCCAATTTTAAGCAACCTATTAGTGAAATGTACAAGACTTGAAATACTTATAAAACATGTTCCTAACAATCTCCCCCTAAGTCTTGAACATCTTGGTTGCTTGACGTCATCTTTGCTTCTTAGGCTTCCGACGTCTTCATAATCTTTGTTTCTTTGTTCTTGTTCTAAGATGATATGATGTTGTCTCGATCTGCCAATCTCCAACGTCTTCTTGTCTTCTCCATCATGCTCATATGTCTTTGATTTGTTTTCTGCAACATGTTCTCATTTTCCAATCTTAAACTTGAGAAAGGTTGAGATGCTTGAACTTATGACTTTACTATATCATATGTTGAACTTTTGATGTTACTGAGTCTTTGAGAGAACATTTCTTCAATATATGAACATGATGGAGTCTTGATGGTTGAACTCCAGCTCCTCAGCAGCAGCAGCAACAGCACGAACCAACCGGTACTTACAGGCTTAGATTTGAGATCATCAACAGCAAAGTGTGAAGACTTTCTCAAATCCTAACCCAGACCGTTCTGAACCGGATTCCCCCGAAAGGGATAACACGGACACACCGAAGTGCACCCACGATTCAGTGAGTCGCTAGAGATCACCCCACGACTATAGACCGTTTGGAGCAAACACTAAGCGTAACCCACAAGGAGTTACCGAAGTGACCTGCTGTCAGAGTTGTTTGATGTTGTTCTGGCAGGATTTCCATTCAATCATTGATAATCACAAATTGTGACTTCTCTCATGAATGTTCTCGGCAGATTGCTAAGATCTGCGAAGGACACTTTCCTAAGCTACAACGGATGCCCATGATGTAGAACACCAGAGTAATTCTAAGTGTACCTAAGAGATCTTTTATGAATCTCATGGCTCTAGACTCAATTAGTGCACCTTTGTTTGGTCATCGGAGGCGTGGAGCAGATTGCCTCCTTTTCAATATCAACACTCTCGTAATGAGAGTTCGATAGATTATGAAGGGTTCTCCGTGTGAATGAAACAAATGTCTTTTGAGAGACACTTGAGTGGCTTAGAAGGTTTATTAGTGCGTCACTGGGTCCATGACGTCTTTTGTTCTTCAATACCGGTGATGCTCATCAACCAGTAGATTATGAATTGAACCCGGTGTCTGCCCTAAGGTTGAACAAATGGAGGGCTATTTTTTTTCACCCTTTTCTTTGCTTTTCTTTTTAATTCTTCAACCCCTTCTTTCTCCGTTCATTCATTTTCTCCTTTTTATATCATACCTAGGACTTTCTAGTTCTAAACTATTGGTATTGTCCTTGGGTAGATCCCTCCGGCTCTGGCGGATCATAGGACGGTTTTCCCTAACCTTAGTCACCTTATAACTCCATGACTATCCTAATGATGCCATAAAACCAAAATCATTGAAAAATCTCTCAAAGTGTCGATAATTTGTAAAGACATTTTGTTGACACCTTGAGAGTTTGATGATTTTCAGAAAGACTCCCCCTTAACATGTGCGCATAAGTAATAATTTTAAATTTGCACATGCCGGAAAGAGTAGGCACTTTTGAATTGATAGACTTTCAATGAACCTAATCGTCGCGAGACACGCTTACATCACCAGTTAAACTGGCTTGAAATTATTACCCGTCCAGATCAGATTCAAAGATTATCGCTCAAAATCGGTACATTCTACTCAGACACGTCCTTTGCGAGACACGCTTACATCACCAGATAAACTGGCTTGAAATTATTACCCGTCCGGGACATGTCCTTTCGACTACTGACTTTTCCTATCGTCAATTCGAGGGTCAATTCTGAGTTTGAGCACAAGAGATTCCAGCAAATGAGACTTCATATTTTAATCATCTTTTACTTCTCCCCCTCAAAAATAGCATACTCATGATGTTTTTGGAAAAACGTTTATGATTAAAATATGCTGTTTTTGAGTTTTATGGAAGAATTTCAAGAACATTTAAATTTCTTTGAACAAAGATTATATTTTTCAAATACTCCCCCTTAACAAGGGAATATTTGTCCTTATGAGCAGAATGTTTGGAAAAACTTTAGAAAACATTCTGGTTTTAATTCTGCTCATAAGTAAGAAGCTTTCGCTCCTTTTTCAGGATTGAGGCACTGAAGCGTACCTCAGGGTCCTTTCTTTGGGGTCCGGGTTGTACACTGTTATGTGTGCACAAGCCGTTGTCATATCACAGTCATATATAAGTAAGAATTATGAATGAATAATGAATATTGAAATCAAATTCTTACAATTAACCGCCTTTGCCAAAAGTGGTGAATTGTGGATCTGTTCTCTGAAATAATCTGATGGCAAATGGAGGACGACCACCAACATATGTTTCCAACCTCCTCATCTGATCCCTTCGGTAGAGCCTTTCTTCGATTGACCAGATAAAATTCTTGACTTGCCTAAGCTGATTATGATTCCATTTCTTGTGCTTCTTCAATACTTGATCCTGAACTCGTGTAACTAACCCATCTCGAACATTCTTCAGAGTGTCATCACAGAACTTGTGAATCTCTTTATGTGGCATGAAACGATTAGTATTTGTAGCACTTCTGTAGACGAATCCGAAGACAGGGTCGTTCTTGAGCAAGTATTGAGGCTCTTTGTTGTCACTAAGAGTAAACATGGGTTCCTCAAGATTCAACTTCTTCTGATAGCTTTCAACTCCAAGTTGAAGATCCTCAACACGTTCTTTGATAACCGTTCTTCTGATGAAGTGACAGATAGCCGTGCTAAACGCATACAGAAGAGTGGGATTAAGATGATTCAGCTTCCCTTGTACTTTCATCAAATACAAATCTTCAATGTCATTGAGATTGAGTGCGGGAAAATCTGCTTCATTGAACGTGTAAAGTAGATCATCTTGTCTGCGAACAGAGATCTCAGAAATGAAAGTGTAGCCAAGCTTTTGTGATCCCTTGGCATCAAGCACCGCCTTGATACGAAGATCACTGAACACCTTTTCACGGGATGCCATGAGGCCAAGCTTGTACTTGTACCACGACTTACGTTTGTCAAACCAGTGGTGAATTCCAAGTTCAGCGTCACGATCATATTTTGCAATTTTGTTGATGAAAAGTTTATGGTGTCTAGCTTCTTCCTCAATGGCAGGATTGATGTAGTTTATGGCAGGAGTGAATATGATTGACGTAGCATATTTGACTTTACTAGAAGCCCCATGTACGAGTAGTTCCAGATCTTGATTGAAGAAGAATGCGAATGGAATTTCTGACATTCCATGGTATGGTCGTATCACAAGAAGTGGTTTTGTCCAGTCAGTGATGTATGGACGTTTCTTACTGTCAAGACCACCTTCCCTGAATACATCTGGATTTGTCCAATCGAAGTCTTTGGATAATGCCCTAGCAATGTTCTCCAGATGATATTCCAACTCAGCAGCACTTGCAGATTTATCTTTTAAAAGAGTGAAGGCATCATTTTTTACTCTACGAAGCTCTCTTTTTGTCATCTTCTTAATGTTGAATGCATGTTTGACTTTCTGAGTGTATTCAAACGTGCTATCTTCTATTTTTGAAGCTTCGTCGTTGTTGATTTGAGCCTTTGCAAGATGGTCAAACCAGTCGTTTCCTTGTAATTCTTCGTCAGTATCTAACCATGTTACCACAGCTGGTTCTTCAGAAGGTTTCTTACTGCTAGAAGGTTTAGATTTTGCTGGTTTTGGAGGTGATTGGGGTGGATCATCTTGAGGTTGAAACTCAATATCTTCATTAATGAAATGTTCAAAGTGATGCTCAGTTTCCTTAGGACCAGATTCTTGATGTTTTGGAGATGGTGAAGAAGTTTTCTGTTCTGTTGGTTCCTGAATGTGAATACCAGATCCACTCCCATTCTTTTGTTTTTTCTGTGTGGGATTTGGATCTTGGTCCTCATTGTCGTCATCACGAATCCTTTTTCCCTTATCAGTAGCAACCTTGCAAGAAACCTTCTCAATGTGTGCTTCAATAGACTTAATGAGACTGATATCTTCAGGAGAAGGAGACGTCATAGCATGGAGTCTGTTGAGAAGTTCAAGTCTGAGTTCTTCAGTGGTGAAGTCTTTGAGTTGCTTGAAGCCAGAATTGGAGATGATTGCTTCTTTGACCTTGACATCAAGTTGAGTATTTACATGCTCGTTAATATTTTTCTGAAGATCAGCAGTGAAGTGTTTGACATAATGTCTTGTCTTACTTTTGATATGATCTTCTATATCAAAAGTAAGAAACTCATCCATATTCTGCTTTGTTTCCTGCATCTCCTTGACTTGATCAGACAGATCCTTGATAAGGTTTTTCATCTCTGTCATTTGTTCTTGCAACTTGCTCTCTTTTCTTGCTTGAGCAAGTTTGGCTGCTTTCTTTATTTGCCTGGATATGGGTGAGAGGACTTCAACTCTTGTGACTTTGGCGATTTTACTGACATGTTTGCCTTTCATGACTGTTCTAATTCTTTCTGCCATTGTTGCTTTGCCTTTGTGTGATGGTGATTTTGATGGTGATGGAGTGAGTGAAGGTATAGATGATGAAGAATTAGGAGGTGTAGGATCCTTGTGAGATGAAGGTGAAGGTTTTGGAGAGTTTCTAGGTGATTCTGGAGGAGTTGGATGCTTGGGAGGTGAATTAGGAGGTGTGATAGGTTTGGGAGAAGGAATGGGAGGAGTCATCAAACATGGTGATGTACCTCCTCTTGATGTGGGATGTCATCAAACATTGAATCTGAAATTTCATTTTCTGTGAAGACTATCTTTTCTGATTCAGATTGTGTTTGATTCTCCAAGTCGGGTTGATTAACCGAGCTTGATTGAGGAGGGGGAACCGTAGATGTAGCCATATCGGGTTGATTAACCGTATCTGGCTGAACTGTGGAAGTTTTAGAGTTACCGGGTTGATTAACCGGATTAGGGGATGAAACTGGTGCTGGAGTGACTCCTGATCCTCCTGCTCCCTTAGCAATCTCTTCCTTCTTCTTTTCTTCCAATTCCCTCATTACTCTCATATGTAGATCTGCTCTTCTTTCTTCATCAATCTTCTTTTGAATAATACTTGCCTTAGCTGCATTCTCTATGTCAAGCTTTGTTTGAAACTCAGCTTCTTGCTCATTAAGTATTTCCAATTCTGGTTCAGTGTCTTCAGAGGATTCAGAAGATTCATCACGAATACCAATGTCTTCAACTTTTGGTTTTGGAACAGTCTTAATAATTCTCCTCTTGCTTGGGGGTTGTTTCTTTGAAGCACTTGATGCACTTCCAGTTTTACTAGCTCTACTACTTTTAGAACGAGTCTTGGAAGAACCTGTTCCCTCAGTCAGTTTAGTAATGCCGACAAGCTTCTTTTCATAGGCCTGAATGTAATCTTCGTAAGCAGGAGTTTCCTTGACCTCATCAGTAAGTAGAACATCAAACAGCTTAAGACCTTGTTTGTGAGTGCTATCTTTTGGAAAGTATACTGATTTGAAATCCGTGTCCATCTTTATCACATATCTTTCTCTGTCTTCGGGTCGATTAGAAATATCATGATGTTTATCAAAGAGAAGACTGATCAGCAACTTAGTGTAACGGACAAATGGAATTTTAGTCAATGGTTTTCTATGCTGAGCATGCATTTGAAACATAAGATCTTCCCAGATAATAGCAGCAAAATCAAGGTCATGTTTGGTAACAATTCCCCATAAGAGTTGAGCATGAGAAAGTCTTGGATGTTCGTGACTACTGTCTCTTCCAGACACTGATCGAATTAGAATGTAGTACATTGCTCTCCATGGTAGAGGAATGGACTTAGCATTGATATTTGAGATAATGTTGAGTGGAAGATTGGGATCTATATCATATCCAATGCCAATGAGAAAGTTGAGAATGTCTTGTTCAGTGGGTGAAGGCCAATATTGTCGTGAGATATCTGGTGGATTGGGTAGAGATAAAGCTTCACGTAGATGTGCTTGTGTGACTTTGACTTGTTTTCTGTCAAGAGTGCATGTGAAGAATTTGTTACTGTCATCAGGTTTGATAGTGCTCCACATCTGATGGATGTATAACTCAGGAATACTATCTGAATCCTCCAAAATACTACGGCATTCGTGTCTTTTGAGGATTTCAATAACAATGCAACAACTTGGTTCAGCACACTTGATGTTGTCAAAGACAACTCTTGAATTGTTCTTGCCATACTTAGCCGTGAATCCTTGTGGGAATAATTCAGCTTTGGTGATCAATGGAAGTGGTTGTTGTTGTTGTTGTGAAGACATTGTGGATAATCTGAAACAGCATTATGAAACCAATTTGCAGGATATATGTGTGTTAGCATTAGTTGAGACTAAATGTTTGCACATAACATCCTTTATTAACATGACTATGCAATCGTTAATCTATGAATTAATCAATTTTTAATTTGCATAGGAAACCTTCTCTTTAATTTGACAAGACTTAAGGAAATTTGTAATTTCTTTGGAAATTTGTAATTTCGAAGGCAGTTGTCAAATGCGAGAGACTTTGACAAATGCGAGAGAAAATACCAATTGCGAGAGAAAATAACAATTGCGAGAAAGATTGTCAAATGCGAGAGAAATTTCAATTGCGAGAAAAATTGTCAAATGCGAGAGAAAGTCCAATTGCGAGAAAAATTGTCAAATGCAAGAGAAATTCCAATTGCGAGAAAAATTTTCAAATGCGAGAGAAATTCCAATTGCGAGAAAAGTTTTTCAATTGCGAGAGCATTTACCATTTGCGATAGCAACCACCAATTGCGAGAGCAATGGCAATTGCGAAAGCAAATGACAATTGCGAAAGCAATTGCAAATTCGAGAATATCTTATACAAGAAATTCCGAAACCCTTTTGACGACGATTTTTCACCAAGATTTTGCATTTCATTTTAACACAGATTAATGATCTTACGCTAATTGCAATGGGTTCACATAACTATTTTTCGCATTTTGTCCAAGTTATAACAAGATTTAACCACAAAATCTCTAGAATCAAACTGCTTGTGCATCGTGTTCTTCATAAACCCTAAATTTCAATTAACGACTAATGAATGTTTCTGGGTTTAATCTGAGGCAACACATGTTCAATTCACATCATAACAACCACAAAGCAACTCTCTAATTTCACCAAAACATTCGTACTCGATTTTCCCCAAATTATGAACATAAACCCTAAAATCAAGAATAGGCATTCATATGGATTTCTGGTACGATTAAGCATGCATAAATGTAATACAATCATGTTCTAAGCACAGAAGTACAATCTCAATTGTTCATAACACATAGGATTAAAAATCCCCAAATCTTCGCAAAACCCAGGATTACGAATAATCATTACACACAAAATCCACCGTTGGATCTCAAATTCCTTGAAAACCATTTGTTATAATCACATAATAATCATGAAAACACTCACAGATTAGTTAAAACTTGAACGGATGATCAGAATTAATAATAGCCGTTGATTGGGTTGTTGAGTGGAAGTAAATGCGAGAGACAAAAATAGCAGTGAAAGTAAATGAATACCGCAGTGCATTAAATTCTTTACTTTTAACTTTTATCCTTTTTTCACAATTAGTCCCTTAACCTCAATATTTAGCACAATTAATCCTAACCAAACGATTTTCAATATTTATCACTTATGGTCCTCTAAACTTTTGTTGTTACCATCAAAGTCCTAACCATTTTAGCAAAAAATGCCTTAGGATATACCATCATAACCAATACGAAGCAACAGTGTTATAGAAAACATGCAAGTACAAATTTAAAAAATTTGTGAAATTTTGTGTCTCCCCCTCAACATTTGTTCAGAAATAAATAAAGACGGTACTTGCACACACATTTTTTTATTTTTTTATTTTTTATTTTTTTTTTTAAGATATATTTACAAAGATATTTTTGATGTTTGACTTGGTTAATTGTTTTTAAGAAACTTTTCCAAATCATTTGGCGTCAAACATCTCATACCAATCCGGTGAACCAGATCCACAAATCTTGCATGAGGCAAGGCTTTTGTGAACAGATCCGCCAGTTGGTGTTCAGTTCCCACAAAGTATAATTCAACAGTACCCTTTTCCACGTGTTCCTTGATGAAATGGTACCGGAGATCAATATGCTTGGACTTCGAATGCTGTACTGTGTTGCATGAAATGGCAATGGCACTCTTGGAGTCGCAATACATCGGAATCTTGTTGAATATGTAACCGTAGTCCATCAGTTGTGATCTCATCCAGATGACTTGAGCACAACAGGCAGACATGGCTACATACTCAGATTCTGTTGAAGACAGGGAGGTACAATCTTGCTTCTTTGATTGCCAAGAGACTAGCTTGTCACCCAAAAACTGTGTTCCTCCGGATGTACTTTTCCTTGTGTCTAAGCACCCTGCATGGTCAGCGTCTGAAAATGCAACAAGTTCAAACCCAGAATCCTTTGGATACCAGATCCCCAAATTAATGGTTCCCTTTATGTATCGAAGGATTCTTTTAACGGCTGACAAATGCCGTTCAGTCGGTCTAGACTGATATCGGGAGCAAAGATATGTGGCAAATACAACATCCGGTCTGCTAGCCGTGAGATACATGATCGAACCAATCATACTACGATACTTCGTAGGATCAATGGGTGTCCCATGTATGTCAGCATCTAGCTTCGGGGATGAGGAGGACATTGGGGTATTATAGGTGTCACAGCTGGTCATACCATGCTTTTCCAGGATTTCCTGAGCATATTTTGACTGACTTAGAAATATACCACGGGGTGATTGATGAACTTGCAATCCTAGAAAGAAGTTAAGTTCACCCATCATAGACATCTCAAAGTTTTGTTTCATCAGTTTAGAAAAAGCGTTTGAATATTTTTTATTGGTTGAACCAAAAATAATATCATCCACATAAATTTGAAAAATGAGAATGTCTTCCCCGTGTGTTTGAATAAATAAAGTCGGGTCAACAGTTCCAATGGTAAAATGATTAGCAAAGAGAAATGCAGACAGTTTATCGTACCACGCCCTCGGTGCTTGTTTAAGGCCGTATAGGGCTTTCTTAAGCCGATATACATGGTTTGGATGATCTGGGTCCACGAAGCCTTCTGGTTGTGACACGTACACCTCTTCTCAGAGTTTTCCATTGAGAAATGTCATCTTCACATCCATCTGATAGACTGTGATGTTCTTGTGGGCTGCGTATGCCAGAAACATTCGAACTGCCTCAATCCGAGCTACTGGAGCAAACGATTCCTCGAAGTCAATACCCTCTTCTTGGCTATACCCTTTAGCTACCAGTCGGGTCTTGTTACGAATCACTGTACCATCTGCACCCAGCTTGTTCTTCCTAATCCATTTCAATCCAACAACATAAACTCCATCTGGTCTTTCAACTAATTCCCAAACTTCCAAACATTTGAATTGTTCCAACTCTTCTTGCATGGATTCAATCCAGTTGTCGTATGTAAGGGCTTCTTTGATGTTTTTAGGTTCAGATTGACAGACAGTGAGATCATACATGCAGTGTTCACTATCTGAGTGAAGTTTCTGTCTTGTGATGACTGGATTGTTAGGATTTCCAATTATGTTTACCAAAGGATGATCTCTTGTCCATTTGTGGGTGGATGGAAAATGTTGAATGTTGTTATGGTGATCTGACGGGTCCATATTGCTCGAGGATGATTCTCCTGGTTCTGGAATGGTTGGTGGTGGAGCAAATGGATTGAAGAATGCATTCCCGTCATAATCTGAAGGTGTGGGAACTTGGTTAGAAGTGGGGGAAGAATCTTCAACTGCAGGTGGAGGTGTTTGAACCGTGGGTGATGAGGGTTCAGGTTGAGGTGCATTGTTATCAACTACTGTAGTAGTAGTTGCAGATAGATCAGGTGCTTGATTTTGGACATGTTGAGCAGCGGAACTGGTGGAAGCATCTGATGCACTACTAACACAAACTTCATCAAACATTGGTGCAAACAAATCTTCCAGATCTTTCCTGTTAAAAGGTAAAGGTGCAGCCGAAGATTCTGGGAAGTTTAAGCGGTTATGTTCGGGTTCTAAGCGGTCTTTTTCAGAAGCCATTTCCGTGAGTTCATCAAAATTTGCGTGTATAGTCTCTTGAATTTCCCCGGTCCGACGATTCCAAATTCTATATCCCTTAGAATTTTCACAGTAGCCAACGAATATCCCAATATCTGCTTTAGCCTTAAGTTTACCAAGATCATCTCTATCATTCTTCGGGTAACACAGTGCTCCAAAGACATGAAAGTAGTTGATATTTGGTTATCTTCCTTGAATAAGCTCATATGGAGTTTTGTTGTGCCGTCTGTTGATCATGCCGCGGTTCTGAGTATAGCATGCAGTATTCACAGCTTCAGCCCAAAGGTAATCTGGTAATTGAGCATTGATCAACATTGTTCTAGCTGCTTCCACAAGCGTACGGTTTCGTCTTTCAACTACACCATTCTGTTCGGGAGTGCAAGCAATTGAATATTGATGACCAATCCCATGCTTCTTAGTGTATTCCCGAAGGGTTTGATTCTTAAATTCAGTGCCGTTGTCTGTGCGAATAATCCTGACGGTGTTACGGACTTGAACTTGAATCTTTGTGAGAAACGTGATGACCATTGAAGGAACTTGATCTTTTGTCCGAAGAAAGTAGACCCATGTCCATCGTGAGTAGTCATCAACTATTACCAATATATACCTTTTTCCGTTAGTAGTTTGAACCCGCATTGGACCACACAAATCCATATGTAGCAACTGGAGGACATGATCTGTGTTGTGTTCTGTTTTGGGAGGAAAGTGAGCACGGTGACTTTTCCCTTGTTCACATGCAGAACACAAATGATCTTTGGCGTATCTGAATATGGGTAAACCGTCAACCAATTTATTCCTTGCAAGGTCAGTCATGGTTTTGAAATTGAGATGAGACAATCTTTTATGCCATAACCAAGCCTTTGTGGGAGTAGCCTTGGAGAGTAAACAAATAGGAGATGAAGCTGTCATGCCTTCAAAGGATATGGTGTATAGACTGGTTCCGCGTCTTCCTTTCATCAAATCATTTCCTTGAAGATCACGAATGAAGCAAGTTTTCTCCCTAAATGCTACTTCTAAGTCTCCGTCACAGAATTGTCCCACTGAGAATAAATTATGACTAAGGCCTTCAACATAGTATACACGACTGATTTCGATGTTTCCATTTACATAATCTCCATAGCCCATTATTGCTACGAAGTGATCATTCCCAAATCTGACCGTTCCAATGAACTTTGCGATAAAGTTTGTGAGAAGCTTGAGGTTGCCGGTCATGTGTCGGGAGCACCCGCTATCAACAATCCAGAGAACAATTTGAATCACCTGCATCACAAATATTGGAAACAGGTGGAGAATTGATAACGGTTGGACCCGTTGGGTTAGAAACACAAGATTTAATTATTTTAGGAATCCATTTAAAGCTTGCAGTGTTCTGTAACCAACGTTGCCATGTCCAACTAGTCTCAGCCTTTTTCCTAATGAATGCACTAGGTGATTTAGTTGTCTTAGGTTTGGCTATGGGTGTTTCAATGGTTTTCTCAGAAACAACTAGTGGTGGTTTCCCTAAAATGAACTTGGCAACATTTTTGAGCCTAGAGGAAGAGCCACTAGTTCGTTTCTTTTTACGTTTCAACAAAGTTTTAGCAATGCAGTTTTGATGATCACCAGATAATATACTAGCATGACAAACAATACAACTTGCATCAACCAAAACATTAACATTATCATTCAAAGAGTCAACATTTGTTACATCATTCCTAGAATTAGACTTTTCTAAGGTCGATTCTATTCCTGACATTACATCTGTGTTATTCAAACTACTTTCTTGAACTTCTGAAGACTTAGATGATCCATTCCTAGAATTCCTGACTCTTCTCTTCTGTTGTTTCTTGGGAGTCTTGGAACTACTAGCCTTAGAGATAGTATCTAGTCCTGTGGAAGTAGAAGTGTTTGCATTAGTGGTTGAGTCTGATGCTTGGGTAATTGTTTTGTCTACTACATACATCCCTGGGGCAATCTTATGAATATTAGCTTTGCCTTTATCTAAAACTCTGATTTTCTTTTTCAGATCAACAATGATGTGTTGGAATTCTTGATTTTGAGAATCTAATTTTCTGTTTAGGCGAACTGTGTCATTTCTGTTTTGAAGAATTTCATCCAGTTCCTTTTCATTTTCAAACAGTTTAAGTCTTAAGAAAGCCTTTGTTTCCTTAAAATTTTCAGGAACATGATTGTTTTGAAATGATAAAGATCCTATGAGATTTTGAAATTTTAGTTCAAATTCTGCACTTTGATTTTGACACCAATCAAGCCGTTTTTGAAGATTAAAAACTTTGTTTTCCACATCATTGTTGATTTGTCGAAGATCCTCATTCTCTTTGACCAAATTCTCTATCTCAATGTGCAACATCTCAACATTTACAGCATGATCTTTCACAAGTAATTCATTGCATGACTCATAAAGCGAATTCATAATCACAGAAACAACGTCATAGCACAAAACTTTTGCTAAGAGTCGATCATTTTCTTTTGCTAAAAATTTCCTTTGATGTTTTTGACGTTGAACCTTGTCATCTTTAGCTTTGAAAATGGTTTGCATAGATGCTACTTCTGTGTATAACTCATCTTCCCATTTTGTTGCGCATTTCTTCAGATTTCTGACATGAGGAAGAATTTTCTTTTGAAGAATCTCTTTCTTTTCTTTTTGAACAGGAGAAAGAAAAGAAGAGACAGGAATTTGAGAACTAAACTTAATTTCATTCTCCAAACGAGAAATGTCGTCCATAAATGTCTTAAAATATCGAAGAACCCGACATTTTGGAGGCATTTGTGGATCAACAATATCCTCTGTCAAACAATCTTTGAATTGTACAGTAGTTGTGGGGACAGAAGTTATAGACGAAGGAGCATTTATGTTTGTGTATGTTAACGTTTGTTCTGGATGGTCCTTAGGAGGGACAAATGATTTGCTTAAATGAGGTCGTGCATTATAATCATAATGTATTTTTGAAAACTTATTTTGTGAATTTGATCGACCCTCAATCTGTTGTGCAATAAAATCAGTTTCTTCATCAATAGAATACATAACAACACGTTGAAAGGTATCATCTAACAAAAATGTTGCATTATATAACTTAGGTTTGTCTTTGAGTGCTATGTGTAAATTACGGGGTTTGTCACTTCCAAGTGCAAAACTTACTCCTTTAGGACTTGGTTTCACAGTCATTTTTTGAATTTGTGTTACATAATTACCCGTTTTATACACAACATTTTGAAATTCTTTGAGTTTGGTTTCCAAATCCAGAACTTCCTCAAGATATGAGTCAACACGTTTCCTAGTGGCTTGCTTTTCTTCAAGAAGATCCTGCTGAGATGTTGAAAGCTCAGAATGAGTTTTGAACAACTCAGAAGTTAAAGCATCAATTTGTTTTTTGAATTCAAATTGATCCTTTTCTTTTTGAGAGAGAAGCTCAGCTTTGGCAACGGTTAGCTCACGAACTTGACTTTCTAAATTTTGAACTTTTACATACTCTTGTTGGAAAGCGATTTCAAAACCTTTTTCACGTTTATCATGTTTAAGATATCCTGAAAGTTGTAGTTTATAGCACTCATTATCCTTTGTTAACAATGCAATCTTTTCTTTCAGATTTTTATTAATTTCATTGCATTTTTCAATTTGTGATTGGGTGGTCATTAATAAGGCCTGAAGCTCTGAATCTTGATCAGTCAAAGGATCATTTTGTTCAATATGATCTAAATTTTCATCTTCAATAGGATCATCAAATGAAACGACAGTTTTATCATCATCAAATGATACAACAGTGTTTATTGGATCATCTGATGGAGATGAGAATGATGAATCAAGTTGAACAGAATTATCATTTGTAGATGAAGATGCAGATGGTGAAGCAATTTCATGTATAAGACATTGTGGATCAGGTACCTGAGATAAACCATCGGTGTCATAGACCGGGCCTGTCTCGGACATGTTTATTTCTTGCATGTTTGCCATGAGCATTACTGCAGCATTTGCCTCAAGATCTTCCATCTCATCATCAGATGCAGCATTTGCCATGAAGCTTTGCTCATTTTGTGTCACCATTCCTGCTGCCTTTTCATCTTTGAGAGCCATTAGAAGAGCTTCCTTGTGATATGCACTGCCCATAGTACGAGGCTTTAGACATGCATTAGCCATGTGACCATTCCCACCACAGTTGTAGCATGTGATTGAAGTATTTGCAATGCCTTTCTGTGCATTCCCAGCCATCTGATTTCTGCTCTGAGTATTACCCACACTGTTCCTGTTACCCCCTGCTGAATTGAACCTATTCCCTCCTGACTGAAACCTCTGAGACCCGTAGTTTCCACTGTTTCCTGAACCATATCTGCCTGAAGACCTATTCTGAATTTCCACTCTGCCATCATGAATAACAGCTTGATTCCTGGTGTTGGAAGATGAACGAAGACGGTTGTTGGATTTGGTGAACTTGCCAAATGCCTTAGCAATTAATCCAAATGCTTCATTAAGAGAGTTGAAGGCATCCTCTTCCTCATCATAATCAGTGTTTGAGTACAACATGGAATCTGAGTTGTTATATGGAACCATTTGGTTGTCAGATTATTGTGATGGTGCTTCATATGGGATGATTTGGTTAGAAGGTTGTGGTTGAAAACTTGGTTGAAAAGATGATTGACCAAATTCCTGGTTTGGTAGTTGAAAGTTGGATTGAGCAACGAGAGCAAGTGAGTTAGGTGTTGGTGCTGGTATGAAACCTCCTCGTGCTGCAACTTCCTTATCTACCTCAGATTGATGTTGTTTCAGAAAGTCATACATTAGTCCATACTTGACTTCACCAATCTTCTTAGTTTGCCTGACAAATGTTGCATATTTCTGCCATTCTGGTCCAAGGCAACCCAGAAATTTTGAATTGATAGCAATCTTAGGTAACTTGATGTCATGACGATCGAGGTCATTTACAACATTTGTGAAATGGTGGTAGTATGATTCAAATGTCTCTCCTGGTTCCATGATAAAATTGTTATATTCCATGTAAAGCTTTGACTCAAGGTCTTCTTGATTTAACTCAGTCCCTTCCATGAGAAGATGCACATGTTCCCACATGTCTTTCGCAGTCTTTTGAGCATCAATACTTCGGTAAATAGGATTAGGAATCCCCTGAAGTATGTAAGACATTGCCAATTGATTTGCCTCTTGTTGCAGTGTCTGTTCATTTGTGTAGTTAGCCACAGCAATGGGAGTTGATGTTTCATCTCTTTCTGTAGTTCCTGGAACAACATTAACTGGAAGTGGAAAGGGTCCTTCTTCAATGACTTGCTTAAGATATTTCCCATGGGGTTAATGGAGTTCAATGAATCTGAGAAATCTACTAGCCCACTGCACATAGTTACCAGGTGTCAGCATAGGTGGAGTATCCTTATTCCCAGCTTCATGTCGGGATTGCTGACTACTGATTGCTTCACACATCTTGTTAAACCAATGTGGTTCTCTGGAGTAGGATGGATTGTTCATCATTTGATTTTGTTGCATGATTTGTTGTGGGGATACTTGTGGTGGTGAGTGAAATTGATGTTGTTGCACGAATGCTTGTTGTTGTTGATACTGAGGATGAAATTGCTGTTGTTGAGGATATTGCTGTAGCTGATAGTAGTAATTGAAGTGAGGTGGTTGAGACATTTTGTTGGATCTTTAGATAATTAAGATGTGTTTTAAGAGTTATGATATTTGATTTTTTAAGTTTACTTAATGTTCTTAGTCCAATTGCGAGAAACACTGTTTGAATTGCGAGAGATTCTGAATTGCGAAAGAGGTTGTCCAATTGCGAAAGATCTGAGTAATTCCGAGAGATTCACCAAATGCGAAAGAAAATTGTAATTGCGAGAAATAATCTCAATTGCGAGAGAACTTAGCAATTGCGAGAGATAACTCTGAATTGCGAAAGATCAAGCAATTTCGAAAGATTTTTCAAAAATTACAATTTCGATCACGTTCTCAAACTTTTATACAAAAGATGAGAATAATTCCAAGTCGAGGTAGTTTCACAACCTTATACAAGGAAGGAAACACCGAGTACCAAATCCGAAGAAGCTGATGAATTGCGAGAAACCCTTGTTCAGTCCAATTGCGAGAAACCCTTAAACTAGCAATTCCGAGAAACCCTTTTTACCAAATGCGAGAAACCCTTGAATTTTTGCAGACCAATTGCGAGAAACCCTTTTCCTTCGAAATTCAACCCAAAACGTTGGATGATGATGAAAATCATACAACTGATGAATATTAGCGATTAAAACACCAAATTTGTAACACCTAAAATCTGAAAGCATGTGAAATTACCAATTTGCCCCTATAATTTAAAAACTAAATTAAAAGCTTAATAAGTATCAAATAAATTCCAAACTTCTGGCAATGCACAAGATATGATCCCAAATAATTTTAAGAACTCCATTTAACATTTCTACAAGCTACAAAATTACTAAATTGCCCCTACATGAACCGAATGAATTTATAAGTATTATTATAATTATTTTTAAATAAGGAAAATGGGACAATTAAGGATAATAGCAATCACATCATTTTACCCACTTGATTTCCAAAATTCTGGTCAATATTCCCCCCATTTGACTCAGCACTATCACCATTATATCAACCCATGATTTGTTTCCCCATTTTAAACTTAGAAAACCCTAGCCGAAAACTCAAAATCCTCTCTAAGTCCATTCCGATTTTTCCAAGGCCAAGAATCATTTTTCTGGAGTCTATTATATTGCAAAGAAGCTTGTAAAAATAGCCATTCGATTTGTGGGAGCTTAGATCAAGCGTTGTCGAAATTCTTCCATTTTATTCGCACGTAAGGTAACAATTCCTAAATAATTCATGCGGCCTCTATAAAATTCGTTTATGATTTTTCTCATGATCCTCATGTCTTATATATTCTGGGAAAAATATTGGCAAGGTCGTGGAGAAGCTTTTGGAGTCGTGGTGAATTTTTGGTTCGATTTACTCATACGCGTAGGAAACAATTCGTGCAACCCTATCCACACGTTCCAATATTGGTTTGGTATTTTTCTCAGGTCCCTTAGGTCCTATAAACATCATATAAAATGTGGGATTCGATCCATGCATACTTTATATATTATTTGTGAATTAAACCCTAAAAATGTGCATAAATCCTAAATAATTGTATCCAAATTTTTGGGGCTTCTTATTTATTTTATTTAGACTCTACATGATCATAATAATCTGAGTAAAATGCTACTTCGAATTGTTAAGGCCTAACATAATTATTTTTGATTTATTTGGTTTTACCGATTTAAAGGAAATTAAATAGAAAAAGAAAATAAAATACATTTCGGTTTAGGGTTTGGATCTAGGGCTTGTTTTGGGTAAATTAATGATGTTATGATGATGATATGATGATTGAGTAATGATTGGTATTTTTAGGGTTAGGGTTTTATAAATAAAAATGCTATACGCTTGGTTTTAAAATGTTTTGGGTGAGTTTTGTAACTTTTAAAACTCAAGGGTTACTTTTAGAACTTAATGTGGGCTGTGTACTATTCGAATAAAATGTAAGTTGGGGGTGCTATGTGTAATTTTTATATTTAAAAGGATTAAAATGTTTATTTGATAATGTATAATTCGATTTGTAAAATAATTAAAATAGGAGGACTAAATATGTAATTTCTGGAAACTTGGTACTGTTTTGAGTAAAATATTATATTCAGGGGGTAATGTGTTAATTTGGTGATTTAATGGTTTAATATGTAATTATTAATAATATAAGGTTGAAATTGTAAGTTAAGGGACTAAATATGTAACTTTGAAAGCTAGAGGGACCTATTGTGTAAATTCTGAAAACTTGAGAATACATTCATATAACATGATAAAATAAGTGACCATTGTGCAAAATTGATAAGTTAAGGGTTTAATGTGTAACTATGAATATTTGAAGGTTAAAAGTGTAATTTGTGTAATAAAGGGGTATAAAGTGCAAATTGTGAATTCTTAAGGACCAATTATGAAAATATGATAAAAGATACCCTAATTCCAGAAATAATGATTTAACTAAGTATGTTACACCAACCTTCTAAAAATGGAAACTTTCTACAAGTGGAAACTTACTAATTTTGGAAACTTACCAAATATGGAAACTTACTAAAAATAGAAAGCTACGTAAAATGGAAAGTTAGTTAAAACCTATGGTAATACTCTTCCATATTCCTTTAGGTGTGAAGAAGGAGAGATCCTGAGCCATTCCTATTCTTGCCATCTTTTGATTTTGTTTGCTGCGAAATAAGGTACAGATATTCTGCCCTTTTAAGGAGCCTTCGTTCTCTTAATCTGATTCGTATTAAGATTCCCTAAGCCATTGCTATGTTCCCCTACACTTTGGTTCATTTGTTTGATCCTCTTTGACCTTGATGTTTGATATCACCCTTTGCTTTGAACCTCTATGATGATCCATTCGATATTCGTTCGCACCTTGTGATATTAGTACACAAGACACTTAATACTTCGAGGGTTCATTTGATTTTGATAACTAGATGTGAAAACCTTTTTAAATTAAAACATGGAAATGTTTTGAGGAACACCATTTTTAAAATGATGTTTATGAAATATGCAATACCACATTTATTTGAAATCTTACTAAACTTTATGGAAATTACCTTTAAAGACTACTTTTGTGAAAACAGTTAATAAGATCACTTTTATGAAAACCATTTGATAAAGATTTCTTTAAATGAACCATTTGATTATGAACCTTTTATCAGTTCGTTTGGACTCATTTGACATAGATATGGGATATGACCCTTCGGCATTTGAACCTTTGATATGAACCTTTGGCATTTGAGACTTTGATATGAACCTTGACTTTTGGACTGTGATTATGACCATGTGAACCTTTGCTTTGATATGAACCTTTGACCGGTGACCTCAGTTTGATACCCGAGCCAAAATGTGTTTCCTAGCCATGAAGGTAACATGGCCGTGTCTGTGATGCACCACTGGCATGACTAGTGTGTAGCCCTAGTGATTTGGTTACACCGTCCCCATTGTGATTGTGATATGTGCACTTATGTTTATTATGGCCAATGTGAATTGTGGGGGGGCGAATGGATGCATCCTAGGTACGTATTTGTGATGTGATATGTGATATATGTGGTGACTGAGGATGGGTGCAATCCACTTCTTTCACAAAATGTGGGAGCTAGCTACTCCATTGTGATACATGAGGACACCCCTCATATTATCTGGTTACTACAGAGGCATCCCCTCTAGATACTACAGGATTGTGATATGTGATGTGATATGTGTGGGCTCGTGGTGGATTACTGTCCCAAACCTTTACGCTTTATACCTTTGCTCATATCTTATACATTGTGCTATATCTGTTCGTTTCCTTCTGCTTTCATTTCCGTTTGTTATATATATCTGTTCACTGGGCTTTTTAAGCTCAGCCGCACATTTTCTTTTCATGTGCGGCAGGTTTTAGTTGGAAGATGGGTATGAGTGAAGAGACCTTGGACATAGAAGACTTGATAGTTTTGGCCTAGAAATGATTAGAAGTTATTCTTTCAGATTTTGTATTTCGTTTTTGTAACCTTGTAATTCTAGTATTTCCCTTGTAACCTTTGAAAATCTTTGTATTACTTTTGAATGTATGCTTTGTTAGATCTGATATGAAACCATTCGTGTGACATCTTTACCCTTGTCGGGTTGGGGCGTTACAAAATTTGCACCAAAGTTTACAACTTTATCCTTAAAACACGAAGATTTGATGAAAAGGAATAAGCAACGATTTGCAAAACTCACGTTTTTCACACTTTTAACGCAACGAATGACAAAAACTTACGTAAACCAATGAAAACAAATGAAATAACGATTAAATCTACTCTTAAAACACTAAACTTAACTACCTTTGGCGAATGATACCACTTGTAGGTCACTAATATTTCAAACACACACACGATATGAAAGCTTAGATTCGATCTACTACTATATATTAAGCTACGAAAAGGAAATAAGTAAATAAGCTAATAAGCAATACGAGAAGAAGAAGAGAATAATAGAGAATGGAAGGCTTTCAATAATCGAATGTTACAAGGACAAAGCTTACGCAAGATGCATGAAAAACCAACAAAAGAAATGAAAACACTAGCTCCCTATTTATAGAAACAATCTAGGGCAACATAGGCTAGTGTGTTTGGATGTGTAAATCGTATGGGCTTCAAGGCCCATGGACCACTTAATGGATCGTGGCCTTTGTACATAAATATGATCCTATTTTAAGCAACCTATTAGTGAAATGTACAAGACTTGAAATACTTATAAAACAAGTTCCTAACACAGACCCAGCAAGCTGAGGCCTTAACAGCATAAAAATGGTTGCCCACAACAGTATCAGTAGCCACTTTTGGCAAAACAGCAGAGTCTGCCTTAGCAGCAGAATCAACTATGTCCTTCTTTATGGGCCCTTTTGGTGCAATAGGTGAGATAACTCTAGAAGCACCATCTCTCATCAAAACTTCCTTGGGAACCATGTTTCTTTTGGGATGAGGGTGAGTCTTTCTAGCAAATTTTCTATGGTTCACCCTTGTATGTTGGTTCCAAACTGGTTTTTGATAGTAGTAGCACTCATCTTGCAGATGTTCAAAACTACCACAACTATAACATGCCTTTTTAAGTAATTGAAAATCAGTACCTAATCTTTGTGAAACTAGGTTGTTCCAATTTCTCTGGTTTCCTCTAGGCAAGTTATTGATTTTCTTAGGATATACTCTAGGTGTGTTTACATACTCAGCCATCTTCCTAGAGATACATTTACCTAGATTAGGCTTAACAAACTCAACCTTTTTAGCCTTAGGTACTTTAGATTCAACAACAGCAGGAATTTCTTCCATTTTGTTCTTAGGGGTTGAATCAGATTCCACTACTTCATCATCACTGTCAGACTCCTAATCTTCAATAAGGGGTGCATCAGACCACTTTTTCTCAACCTTAGGTGACTCTATTTTAGTTTCACTAGTTTCACCTACAGGTTTGGCCTCAGACTCAGGTATGAAAGACAATGTTCTCGTGGGAGGGTCATTGGCACTAAGTTTCTTAGGTGGAGCAATAGCATTATATCCTAGACCACTGCCTGAGTCTGCAAAGTGTCTTCCTATTGGTTTATTGAGAATGTCAGTGGCAAATTGTTGTTTTTCCACCCTAACAACATGTTTTTCAGTCTCACTTATAGCTGAATCTTTAGCTTGTTCAGCCTCTTCTACTTTCCCCATAAGTACCTTAATCTCACAATCTTTCTTAATAAGCTCAATTTCTAAACTAGTGATCTTATCAAGATATTCAATTTCAACCTTTTTATAAAATTCAAGCTTCTCTT
Source organism: Artemisia tridentata subsp. tridentata (assembly GCA_021014915.2). Lineage (NCBI taxonomy): Eukaryota > Viridiplantae > Streptophyta > Magnoliopsida > Asterales > Asteraceae > Artemisia > Artemisia tridentata. The sequence goes on from CP139503.1 coordinate 100,608,390, forward strand.
CTACATTTTTTAAACCATATTCATAACTAAGATTGTCTAACTTAAGTTTTTCATTCTCCATTTTAAGGTTTTCATTGCTAGACTTAAGTATTTCTATTGTATCAGAACATGATTTAAAAGAACAAGATGATTCATTTGATACCTCAGAGTCTGATCCAGAGGAAGAGTAGGCCATGAGAGCAAATTGTTGTTCTTTAGGTTCTTCATCAGCTACCAATGCAAAATTTGGACCATCTACAGCATGATCACTCCAGTCAAACTCTCCTAACCTATCACATGACACCATAGCAGTATTAGGATTTGGCTCTTCATCAGTAGGCTTCATGACATTCTCATTGTTTCTTTTGGGTGCTCTGCACTCTCTTGCAAAGTGTCCCTTCTTATGACAGTTATAACATTCAGCCTTTGATTTGTCAAATCCCACATTCTTGTTTCTTCTGAACTTCATTTCTTTACCAGTTCTTTTAAGAAACCTTCTTGCCCTCATAGTTAGCATTGCAAACTGCCATTGCATATCAATCTCTTCAACATCATCTGGATCAAGTTCATCCAGATCTTGAGGCATAACTGAAGTACTTGTAGTAAGTTCAGCTAAATAAGCACAAATAGCAGCATCACTGATGGTGTTGGTATTGGTAGAGTTAGCAGCAGAGACATGTGAACCAGCAGCAGGAATGAAAGTACCAGCAGCAGAGTGCTGTTCTTGATGACTACCAGAATTCTTGTTGCTTGAGGATACAAAAGCAAGATTGTTTGTGGTAGAAGATGAACTTGACAATCCCTTGACTTCAGATTCATATACTTTCAAGTTGTTATACAGATCATCCAATGTCATCTTTTCAAAATCTTCCTTGTGCCTCCAAATCACTGTGTGAGTGTTCCATTCAGATGATAGGCTTCTCAAAACTTTTAGATTGACATCTTCTTGAGATACATCAATCTTCAATAGAGCCATCTGACTGGTCAGCTTATGAAGTCTATCATAAATTCCCTCAATATTCTCAGAACTCAAAGCAGTAAAAGTTTCAAACTGGTGCTTCATTAGGTTCTTTCTTGACTTCTTGGTAGCTTCATTCCCACCAAATCGAAGTTCAATAGCTTCCCATAAATCCTTAGCAGACTCAATATGATTAAAACTTAATTGATAATCATTAGGTATTCCCATCATGAGAATACTGTGAGCCTTGACCTCCAATCTTCTCTGTGCTTTCTCCTCACTAGTCTTGAGAGTCAAGACTGATCCAGTAGCAGTCTTGGCTGGCTGACTGTCGCCATATAAGACAACTTCCCAAAGTGAGTAATCAACCATTCTCATGTATTGTTGAATTCTCATCTTCCAGATCTCGTATTCTCCAGTCTTGAGCATGGGGACTCTTGATGCAGTAACCATGTGTGTTGAATCGGATTCCATTGCTTACTTTGATGATTAACAGATCTTGTATTCAGTAATTCTTCTTGGTACCAGTTTCTAGATCACAAGCTCTGATACCACTTGTTGATCCCAGTTGAGCTTCACGATCTTATTAATTACTTTAGATATAAACCTAAAGCAATCAGTCTAGAAACTAATCTTGAATTGTATATCAAATATTATGCGGAAATTAATATTTGATCTTAAGAAGAATTAAACACAAACGAATTATCAAACAACACTTCAATATATTAATACGATTTCTCTGAATAGCAATAGGGTTACAAGAAACCTTGAAGTGTAAAACAATAATGATACGTGCGTAAAACCTAACCCTAGATCCTCCTTTTATAGACTAAGGAATCCTAGTCGGTTACAAAACTTTCTATACACGAAAAATATCTTTACGTATCTTTTCTATACTTATCCTTAACATACTATACATATCCAATAAGCAGCAGCATAATCTTTCTAGCAGCAGAGTCTTCGTGGCTAGCAGCAGAGTTATACTTAGCTTATTATTCCAACCATCAGATATCACCAAACAGCAGAGTACTAGACTAACAGCAGAGTTAATTAGTATCAGCAGAGTAACACTTAGCATATTTCACGAACAGCAGCATCTTTAGACCCAACAAAATAACATTATAAGAGTTTTGTGCTAATTGGATGTGGAAGTTTCTTCTACAAATATTTGTTGAGTGTTTGCAGATTCTGAAGATTAGCTTATGGATGATTTATTGGAGCAAACTAGAAGATCCAGCCATGATTATAAGGTACACCCGATTCCATTGTATAATTTGGTTATAAAATTGATTTGATGGTTTGCATGTAGTTAGGCATATGTATAATTAGTAGATGATCAAACCATACTGTAACAACCGAGAAATTTCAAGTCATTATTTTTACTAATTTTATTTGCTTATTATGCTATTTTAAGTAAATTGGCTTTTGCCGGGAAAGTTGCCCGCATATGTCGTGACACGTACACCTAAATTCGTAAATTAACTCAGGCTATGCTCAGTTTACCCGTTAATATGATTTATATTCCCCCAATTACTTGTTTTCATATAGAATATTTTAATTTTCCATTTCTACGCGAACTGTGCACATTTTACGTTTTACGCGTTTTCGGCTCGCGTTTTAAGCTTTAATGACGTTATAACACTTCGAAAGGCTCGGGAAACATATGAAACTTCAAATTAGGTCATTTTAATTTAAATTTAACATTTTTACGAAACTAGTATCTTCACGACATTTATTCTCACAAACTATGCATAAAACGTTACCGGTTTAGCCCCGTTGGCCTTCAAACTCACTCCGTGACTTAGGATACTTGTGCAAATCATGTATATAATGTATTGTTACTCAATAATAAAATAAATACACCTTGGAACTCCCTAAAAACCGGCCCCCTCCCCTTTATCTACTTACACACTCATTAACTTCTTTTTTGATATCAAGAAATCCCATTCCTTTTCTCCATACATGCAAATCTAGCTAACCACCCAACTTTTGCTCCTCCTCTCCCTATGAACGACCAACATCAGCTCCCAACACTCTTGATCTTTAATTTTTACTTGATCTTGTTCATCTCCAATAAAAGATTAAGTGTTCTTGTTGGTTTCTCAATCTTGGTAAGTCCCTTGGATCTTTTTTTAATCTCATCTCTATGATTGTTAGATGTTTTTCTAGATCTAAGCTAATAAACTCTTGCATATGTTATTTTGGAAGATTGATTCAAGATTTCATAAGAATATAAGATTTAGATAAGTGGTTAGGTTTGATTTGGTTAGTAGATGCAAGAGTTGTTTTGATTTAAAGGGGTTTTGATTAATTTTTATTGATTTTCTTTAAGATTTGCTTATAAAAACTGAATATGATCTTCAAAATAATCTTGATACTCCTGGACTTTTTGAGTCTTTAACCAACTAAATGGTAGTGATGATGGAATATAGGCATGCATTGGTTCAAAAACCCATTTATTAGGCTTAAAGTAGATCATTGTCATTGGCCCAAATCTGTCCAAGATTTCATCCAAAAAAACGACTTCACCATTTTGTCCTCAGAAAGTTTTAAGCAAAAATAAAAATATTGGGAGTTATCCTCAGGTCTTAGGATCATTTCCCCGAAAACCTTACCTCTTAATTCGTCCTGGATATTTTTATAGAAAATCCACACTAAAACTGGTCCAGGAATGCATATCAGATTTGAGATGCTAATTACTCTAAAATGTTGTAAAGAACATTAGGTTGGTGTAAACATGAAAGTTGTAGCCAAGACCAGTAGAAAACTTTTACCACAGGCCATGTGTCCATTAGACCTGTAGATAAGAAGATACACTCTTTTTGATAAACCCATTTGGATACTGAGTATAACTATCTAGAGACACAGGGGTAAATTTGTAATTTCACCCATGTTCTGAAGTTCTCAGTAAAGTGAGGCCTTGATTTTCATATTTTACAGAGTCATACCTTTCTAAGCATATAAAGTTCATAATTTTAGCCTTCACGGTTTAGAAATGGCGACCCGATTGGTGCGGCAATTTTATAAAATTTCCATCAGCTTTGCATTTTTAAACCATATAAGCTTTTATAAACGTCTTTCGACCCATGTCTTGCTATAAGACATTTAAATAAATGACCATATGATATTTTGAGTTCAAGTACTGAGTTAAATCATAAATATAAAGTATTATACCTTAACCCCCGAGCCTAAGTCGTGTTATATTTTATTTAGGTCTCTTGCGAACTTTGCGGTTTTTCTCGACGTGCACACTTCTCCGGTTTCTGTTGATACTTCTTATTCGGTGAGTTCATAGCCCCAATTTTACCTTAATTGTTTTACAAACTCCGTGGGGGAGATACATGCTATAAATAATTATGATCACAATGCTTTGAAAACTGTATGCTATCCTGACATTGTTATTGCCTAAGTTTCCCAAAGCCTGAAAGTCCCTTCTTTATCGTGAACCGTTAATCACTTGCGAGTGAACGTGAATGCCGTGAATAGATCTATTGGGAATGACTTTCCCCATTTTGGACCGCTGCCCTGCATGGGCAACCATATGCACTGTATTTGAGGTTGCTAGGTAATTAGGCTATTACCTCTTGTTGAAGGGCAAATTTATATTCCGCTAGAATATCTGACCAAGTTAATGTTCGGGGTCACGAGCTTAGTGCAATAATAACTTTTCTAGACTCTGCATTTGTTGCTTAGTCGTTTTTATAAACTGAATTATATTGTGATCAACTGCTTATTTACTAAAACTCTATGGATTCACTCAACCTTTGTGTTGACGTTTTTAGCATGTTTTATCTCAGGTTTTAAGGCATGAAGGTCTTGGATTGGAGTCGCACGGATATCTTTTGAAGACTCGGCATATTTTCACATTTGAAGAGACTATATTTTAAAGATTTATGTTATGTTTAAAACATTTGAAATCTTTTGAAAACATTGTGTTTTATGAAAACTGTTGGGACCTTTTTGCAAACTCTGAGGTTTAAATGAATCAAATGTGAAACACTTTTAAACGTCTCTTTTAAAAGGTCGTTTTCCATGACTTGTACTTTGTGCTAGAAAGTAATACCCCAGTGAACTATCTTCCGCTGCTATAATTTTGGGGGTATTACACATACCCAATTGAATTTTCCTACTGACTTTTGCTTAGAACGGGAAAGAAGTTAAAATAATATAATATGAAATATAATAATGTAATAGTTGGGTTATGACACATAAATTGATCTTATCCGGCTTGTCACCCGAGCACGGTGGCCATAGAAAAAAGTTGGAGAACAGTAATAATTATTGGTGGTAGTCATATGTTGGGCTTGCCTACCCGATTCGTCACCCGCGCAAGGTGATATTTTAGTTGTTAGCATGGGTCAGACACCAATTCTTATGATGGATAGCATTGCACTTAGCTGAGACAATTTTATGTGAAATAACCCAATACTTGTATTGTTGTTAATGAAATTAGAAAGGTTGGTTTAAGTTAGTGCATTAATTAATTAGACTATGTTGTATATAAGTCCGTCATATGATATACCAGTAGGCACGAAGCATAATTGTTCCCATTTAATTAAAATTGACTAAATTAACCGGTTCCCGTGTGCCGATGTGTCTTAGTATACACCTATAGGATAGATATTCATACATCCGAATGATTGGACTTTATATCAACCTTCAAAGGAGTGTATTAAGCATTCGGGATGACATGTATAAGAAACGGTTTCGAATGTCTAAAAAAGGAGCTTATGTACGTTATGAGCAAAAATGCTTGAAATATGAAGTAAAATTCATGTGCGAAAAATGAGTAAAAAGTGAAAATATATAAGCTAATGTATGACGGCTTATGTGCTCTTAAAAAGTTTGCTCCTATGGTATAAAAACTCTAGTATTATAAAAGTTGTAAGGTATTCTCACCTCTTGTTTTGGATCTATGTTTAGATTGATTATATGGGTGTACTAAGTATGTTGGGCACATGGTTAATTATATGAAACATAAAGTAAATGGAACCAATGGGAGCAGTTATGTCAAGTGTTTAAGAAGGACAAAAATATTAGTAATCATTTTGGGTTATTAGTCACATAGGATGGTTATTAGTGTACTAGGTTAAATTTGATCTTTTTGATGGAATTTCAATGGTATGATTAAAAATTATGTAATTAACATGCTAATAGTTAGTAGATTTCTTCATCGGGACGAGTAAGGGTTAAGTTGGGGAGGTTTGATCGGTGTATTTTACATACCCCTCATAGCATGTTAATTACGCATTGTTGCATTGTTATTCATTGTTATACATGTACTTTGAGGGTGTTTTGTGATTATATAGGTTATGCGAAAATAGGAGTTAATATGGTGATATTACAAATTTAAAATGAAGAATACATGTGTGGGCTTGTGGTCTTGGACGTTGGTATGTGTTAAAATACGCATACCTTTTACCTATTAAAATGGACCAAATAGACCAAAAACTAACCAAATATGCCAAATATGTTGTGTTTTTGAGTTTATGCATGTGCAGGTACGGATATTGAGAAAATGGACAAAAAGAAAGAAAAACCAACAAAACCGAGCACGAGAAATGGAAAGAGGATAAAAAAGCCGAGGCCGGGGAAGAGTTTCAAGTTTGTATCATAATTGAGCTCAAAATGTCAACATTAGCACTTGAAGAATCATCATTTGTCAACAAGTGATCCTTAGAAGTATTTTGCATAAAATGTCAACAATGGCCCTTGGATTTTATCAAAAGGCAAGATTGGTCCTTATTATTATTAGCCTAGATACTACTTAACCAAATCTGCCAAACTTAAATAAATAAATAAACCCATAAACCCAACCAACCCAATCCAATCCCACACAAAACACCACCAGCCCAGTTACAACCAAAGCCCAACACCCTTTTTAACATAACCCATTGACCCGGTTCACACCAAACCTGACCCCTTTTTCTATCCTTACCCGGTCAACCCCATCCCACCTCAGTCAAACAAATATAAAATAACCCAACCCTTAACCCGCCTTTTTCACCCAGGTCACTATTCCTCTTTCCCCTGTCACTCTCACAAAACCAGACAAACTCCAACTCACCTTTGGTCCCCCCTGCTCCAAGACAACAAAACCTCACATGTCTCCCCTCTACCGTGGCAATCCAAGGCACAAAAACCCATCCAACGGCTGAGATTTAAGAGACTGGTCACCAAGTAAAGATCAAAGGCTTACAAGCAAGCTACAACAAGCACAAGACAAAGAAGGAAACCCTAATGGCACCTCAACTCTCCTATAAAGAGAGACCTCATCACACAAGCAAGGGCTGTCCAATTTTTCATGTTTTTAGAGAAATTTAGGCCATTTTACTTTAATGTCATTTTAATGCTTCCTTAGTGTAATCATTTAAATTCCAGTGTTAATATTAATTCAGTCTTGTAATTCACCTTTCTCTTTAATTCACCTTGTTTCAATTTACTTCAATCCTTTATTTACTCTTATCAATCTGTTTTTAAGCTTCATTTTCTGTTTACATAAGCTTATACCAGCTTAAAATAGCTTTTGTGAGCTTGTTATAGATCAAACTCTGTTTCAATTGCAAAAAGTCAAACAAAGTCAATAAAAGTCAAAAATAGTCAAATAAGCTGTTGTGGGTGATAAGCCAGTAAGGGAAGGGCTTATTGCTGTTACTAGCTTGTCTTTTGACAAGCTAGAGCTTGTAGAGTAGCTCCTCGAGCTTATTGTGCCCTGTTTGTGCAAGGGTATTTGTAAGTTTCCATTTAAAGTTCCATTTCAAGTGCATTGCTTATTTCTGTCTCATTTAATTGCTTATTTGCCTTTTCTATGCTTATTTGTTCTTATTTTGTTCATTTGATGTTGATTTGTTAGATAGCATAAGCTTAGATTAAATTTGTCCTTAAAATCTTTAAAAAAAAACCAAAAAAATAAGTCAATATAGGATTAGCTTAATTCAGTGCTTATTTCTGTTTGAAAAACATTCATTAGTGCTTAATTTACTTAGATAATCATTTGTGTTTTAGATTCCTAGCTTAATTTGGCCTTTTCTAGCATAAATCTCAAATTAGTATCATTAAGGGGGTGTTTGGTTTAAGAGTTAAAATGGGTCAATTTTGATGTTACTGTTCATTTGCACACTTGTGATCTTTGATCTTACTTAAAATGAGTTAGATTAGTAGTTTGTAGGATGTGTTGAGCTTATTTCATAGGATTTATAGTTTTCTTTGATTTTTCCTAGTTTATAAGAATTTAGCTTCTTAATTCAATGTGCTATTAAGATAAGTAGATTTTGCTTTTACTTTGCCACTTGTTTGATCATCTAGTGTTATCAGGTTAAATTTCTAGAGTTGAGTTGGATTCAAGTTGATTTGAGGTTACTTACACCCATTTTTGTGAAAACTGTTCATCAGTAGGTATTTTTTTCAAATTCTGACCTTATCTTGTTTTTGAAGTAAGAGTTTAGTCCCTTTTTGAGTTCATTAGTGCTTATATTTGCAAGTTTAAGATTGTTTGCTACTTGGTCTTTGTTGTTTCCAACTTTTCAGAACTTTATTTAGCTTATTAAAGCTTAAAAATAAGCTTAAAAGTGATCTCAGTAAGCCATTTTGCACCTGCACTTTTTTATAATTTTGCCTCAACCAGCTTATGTTTATGAATTTTAACAAGTTCATTAAAAGCTCAATTAATCTAAAAATCGGTACAATTACTCTTTGGTTGCTAGTATACTTGTTTCACATTTTTGTGATTTTTTATAATAGCTTTTAGACAGCTTTTTAATAAGCCTAAAGTACCCCTGTAGCCACTCTTATAACTGCATATCAGTAGTTTTTTTTTTTTTTTTTGCTTATTTTGACTACTCAGAGCTTATTGGCTTTTCTTGTTAAGCTTTTTCAGATTTTCATGGTCCATTTAGATTAGATTTAGTATAAGTTAGCTTATTTTGGTTTTCTTTTAGCTTAAGATTGTTTTTTAGCTTATATGCTTTTAGCCTAGTTCATTTAGTCAAAATTCACTACTGATCTGAATTTACATTGCTTTTTCTGTGCTTATTTGAAGTTTTTAAAAATAGTTGTTTTTTTAAAAATAGCTTATTGACTAGTGCTTATTGAGTTTTTAAAAGAAAATTAAAATAATAATAATAATAAAATAATAATTTAATAAAAAGCAAAACCAGGGTTTGAACCCTGGTCTCTAGCCATTCCCACACCTCACACACAGAAGTCCTAACCAGTTGCCCTTGGGTCTTTTCTGGTTAGGATTTTCAAAAATTAATACTTAACCACTTTCATTTTCTTTTAGCTTATTTACTTAAATCTGCTTAAAACTGCTTATTACTAATAGCTTTTTCTTTCAATTTATTTTTCTTTTAATCTTTACCATAGTAGTTAGTTTTTATAAAATTTTCAGAATTTTCCCAAAAGTTTTAGTATTTCTTATCTTTTAATTTCTTTAATTTAGTTTTTAATTCATAATAAATAAAATATAAATCAAAAAAATAATTTTCTTTTTTCTAAAATTTTCTTTTATCATTTAGGACTTAGGAAAATTAGTTTTACATTCCTAGGGTTAATATTTCTTAGATTTTACCTTTTAGGCTCGGGATTAGCCCGAGCGTGCTCGTTTTTTAGAATTTTCTTTACGTTTTTGTTTACATGTGCTTTATACTATTGCTTTTATTGCTTAATTAGTTGTTTTTAGTTTATGTTTGTAAACTTTAGCTTAAAAATCCAAAATCTCTTATCTCACTATTCACGACACGTTTAACGACTCAAAATCACTAATTCCATTCACACCTTCGTTGGGAAAAACGACCCGGGAAATACAAAATTGCCTTTGTAAATCCTTGGAGAAATTTATATATTGATTTCAACGAATCAATTTTTGGCGCCGCTGCCAGGGAAGGTTTGAAGTGAATTTTTGATTCCCGTTCGACGATTCGTGTTTTGAAGACCCTTCCTCGTGAAGTTATCGTTTTCATTTGTAAATATTTTCTTATTGTAAATAAGTAAAAATTAAAAAACTAAAACACTTTTCTTAAAGTGTTTATAATACCAAAAAAAAATTAAAAAAACCAACAAAAATCCAAAAATATTTGTTTTTCAATTTTTCTAAATAAAAAACCCAAAAACATTTTCTTTTTCAAAATTTGTTTAAAATTTTGTTTTCCCTCTATCTTAATTCGTTTTCAGTTTATTTTCTTTTCTTTTAAAACCCTAAAAAATCTTAGCTATCCTCTTAAATGTTTAATTCTTATCTCTTTATCCCTCATATTGTTTAATTCTTCAAAATGTTCGATTATTTGTCCCATGATCCTCGGACCATGGAAGATTTTATCGTCCGACGCTTATCAGTAGAGGAGGACCGATCTCTCCGACAACAGATTTTGTATTGAAAGATCATATGGTTGAGCTTATTAGTCAAATCTGCCAATTCCATGGATTTGAAGATGAAGATGCTAACTGTCATTTGGACAAATTTCTATCGATCACTCAATTCTTCAAACAAAATGGAGTTTCTCAAGACAGCATCCGTTTGAATCTTTTTCCCTTCTCGTTAACCCATGAAGCTGAATCTTGGTTTTGCACTCTTAAAACCCATTCAATTCATACTTGGGAAGAGATGTGTCTCAACTTTCTTTCAAAATACTTTCCATACTCAAAAACGATGCAGTTTAAAAGAGACATTCTAAATTTCCGACAATTGCACAAGGAATCAGTATTTGAAGCGTGGGAGAGATTCAAATATTTGCTGCAGAAATGTCCGGATCATAAAATTTTGCTCCTTGATCAAATCTTAACCTTCTATCATGGCATAAATGTGATTGATCGAGACAAAATCATGTTGGCTGCCGGAGGCAATCTCATACGGAAGACCCCTCAAGAAGCTTATGATTTGATCGAGAATATGACACAACATCACTATCAGTGGGATACTGGAGCCCTTTATGACTCTACCACTGTTTTGAGTGATCATTATTCCGATTACATTCCCGCTGAGGTTGCACAAATTGGGGTCCTTGGCAATCACAAAAGTTATATAAATCAATATTGCCAGCAAGGACCAGGTCATCCTAACACTATCCACTTTTCATACTCCGATGAAAGTGATGAGGATGATCCTTTTGATGAAGAGAAATCAGATGAGGACCCTTCAGATACCTTTTTAATGGGGGACAAGGAAGTCGAAATTAATCCTCTTAAGGAAATTGATGACCTTGTTCCAATCCCAAGGGTATCCGAGGAACCTTTCGATCTTCCTGATTCTACTTCCCAAACATTCGATATGACTATCACAAATCCTTTGTTTGATTTTGATTCTGAATTTACTCTAATTTCAGACAATCAAATTTTTGATATTCATAACAAGGAAAGTGATGAGTCAGATACGGAGACAATAATGGACGAGGTGCAAACTTCTAGCATACAAAGTACAGCACATGTCCCACCTCCGTATATCCTTCCAGAGCCCAAGCTCAAAGACGTACTTCATAAGGGATGAAGATAAAAACTTCGATTTTGAATCAGATCTGAGAGAATTGGAATTTTTGCTAAGTCATGATCCGTCAACTAATTGTGCCTCTAGTCTGGGGGAGTTCGCCGATGAACTCACCCACATCATATCTCCGCCGGAGTATGATCACTTTTACTCTAAAAAATCGGAGGGAGACATAATCTATCATGAGCGTTTGCTTATTAAAAACACCATCCCGAATCTCCCTCCTGAGGTGGTTTTAGACCATGACCTAAAAAGCTTAAATGACAAATTTGATAATGATGACGATTTTATCATAATTGTTATCAGGATCTTTCTTCCTTTTATCACATATAATGTGATTTCTCCTCTCCTTCACTCCTTCAGGAGTGAGGATACTATCTTTGACCCCGGTATCACCGTTTATGGTTGCTATTCCTTTGAATCGTGGGTATCTCGTCGGTGTGGAACTTTCGTATGCTTCAATGTTTATCCAAACATATTGAATGAAAGTCCGATGGAGATTTTCTTTTCCACATGCTTACCCAAGAACAAATAAATTCGGGGCGAGTCAAGCTATACGACTCGTTAAAAAACAATCGCTTCGTGGGAGGCACCCCATGCTTATCCTTCTATCTTCTTTCTATTTTCTTTATAATAAGTGACGTGAGGAGGTCTACCTCTTCCATTTCTCGTGTTTTGTGGTTGTTGTTTATGTCCAGGATTTGCCCGAAGTTTGAAGACTCTCGTGCTCATGGTTTTGTCTTTTCTCCACTCGAGTCTCATCCTTCGATGCTTATATGGGAAATCCGATATCCTAAATCTTATCGACTAACGTTTATCTTTTGGCATAATTAATAAACGGCCTTAGATTTATGTAGGAGAACCCTTACCTTTAAGACATTGAGGACAATGTCTCATTTTAGTCTGGGGGGTAATCTTTCGATTTGATTTTGCCTTGCATTTTTGCCTTATACTCTCGCAACCCCGTTTTTCCTCCCAAAAATGAAAAAAATAATAATAATAATAATAATTAAAAAAAAATGAAAAAAAATGAGAAAAATTAAAAATTTTTGCAAAAATATCATAAGTGTTTTGACACATTGTTGACTTTCCGCTGGTGAGAGTAGGAATAAAATTTTGACTTGACCGGGTGTGTTGAGCCCTAGCTTGTCCCCTTAACCTTTATAATCAATAAGCTTTTGCTAGTCTTTTATACAAGGTGCTATAAAACGCGAATTCTCTCTAAGAGTTTGCAAGTTCCCATAATTGACTTTATATATGCATGGCTTGATTATTTGACCAAGCATTCGCGGATCTTATTATTTAAGATTTTAAATTTGCGGAGAACGAGAAATGATAGAGTTAAAGATAAGTTAGATGCTAAGCGTGGAGTAGTTGGATCTCTTTAGAGCCCATCGGTGTTATTTGTGACTTTTTGCTCCCATCAGTTAGAAAACCCCAAAAATTTAAATTTTCTAAATAATTAAAGGTGCACAGTTTTGGCGATAATTAGTTTTTACTCCTTCTTTAGAGAATCCTTGCTTATAAGAGTTGGGTACACATCAAGGTACTGTCAGTGTTATGGTGTAATAGGCAACTGATTCCTGATAGTACGTGCTATTGTTTCTATTGCTATAAAAGCCGTAGGACTCGAGGTTTGGCACCAAATATATAATAAATAATAATAATCCAAAGCCGATAAAAGTTTTCTGTTTCCTGACGGTTCGCTCCCGTTGACTCAGACTTCAAAAAGGCAGAGGAAAAATATCCAAGGTCAAAATAAGACTCCCGATTCTTGACGGTTCGCTCCCGTTGTCTAGGTTGTTTAAAAGGCCGAGGATTAATAATATGTGCTTAATAATGTTAAAAATGACAAATTTTGACTCCGGGGATATCCTAATAAAAGCTTCTGTCTCTGGACTCGTAGATGAGTTGTTTCGGTCGTATATAAAAGGGATATCCCCAAAATCATGTTAAATCAGAGACCTTGATGTGGACCTCATTTTTGTATGCAACAGTTTTCGAGGGAAGGATTTGAAACTACTTAGCGTCTAAACTTGGTGCCTTTATCGTACTAAAAACTTATCGAAACGAGAATATGAATAAATTCATTTCTCAACAAAAATAAATAAATAGATGAAAAATAGGAATTTAGGAGTAAGAAGAATTACACACTTAGCATCCATGGGTAGTGTTGGCATCTAACTTATGTTTATAAATGATTTCATTTTTAAGCTTAGTTTGGGGACTTGTGAAAAATCAGGGACGACGAATTTTATCCGTATGGTCACTTCTTTATGAGTTGTGTTTCCTAATCCGTGATCCTAAAAGTTATTGTAAAATAATGAAAGTCAACATACCGTCACATGAAAAAGAGAAAAATACAATATATATATATATATATATATATATATATATATATATATATATATATATATATATATATATATAGTATTATTATATATAAATTGGAAAAACGGGGCGTTTTTGAAATTAATGATTTCTTAATCTCTTTTGAGGAACATTTTGCTACTTTTCAAAATCTTTAGTAGAATGAGGTTGAAATCTTTGGTTTTAAAAGCGTGATGTGATGACATTGCGTGAGGACACAGCAATACCTTAGTCTGGGGGATTTTGATATGGGTTAAAATACACATACCTTTTACCTATTAAAACAGACCAAATAGACCAAAAACTAACCAAATATGCCAAATATATTGTGTTTTTGAGTTTATGCATGTGCAGGTACGGATATTGAGAAAATGGACAAAAAGAAAGAAAAACCAACAAAACCGAGCACGAGAAATGGAAAGAGGATAAAAAAGCCGAGGCCGGGGAAGAGTTTCAAGTTTAGATCACAATTGAGCTAAAAATGTCAACATTAGCACTTGAAGAATCATCATTTGTCAACAAATGATCCTTAGAAGTACTTTGCATAAAATGTGAACAATGGCCCTTGGATTTTATCAAAAGGAAAGATTGGTCCTTATTATTATTAGCCTAAATACTACTTAACAAAATCTGCCAAACTTAAATAAATAAATAAACCCATAAACCCAACGAACCCAATCCAATCCCACACAAAACACCACCAGCCCAGTTACAACCAAAGCCCAACACCCTTTTTAACATAACCAATTGAACCGGTTCACACCAAACCCGACCCCTTTTTCTATCCTTGCCCAGTCAACCCCATCCCACCTCAGTCAAACAAATAAAAAATAACCGAACCCTTAACCCGCATTTTTCACCCAGGTTACTATTCCTCTTTCCCCTGTCACTCTCATAAAACCAGACAAACTCCAACTCACCTTTGGTCCCCCCTGCTCCAAGACAACAAAACCTCACATGCCTCCCCTCCACCGTGGCAATCCAAGGCATAAAAACCCATCCAACGGCTGAGATTTAAGGGAGTGGTCACCAAGTAAAGATCAAAGGCTTACAAGCAAGCTACAACAAGCACAAGACAGAGAAGGAAAGATCAACGGCTGAGATTTAAGGGAGTGGTCACCAAGTAAAGATCAAAGGCTTACAAGCAAGCTACAACAAGCACAAGACAGAGAAGGAAACCCTAATGGCACCTCAACTCTCCAATAAAGAGAGACCTCATCACACAAGCAAGGGCTGTCCAATTTTTCATGTTTTTAGAGAAATTTAGGTCATCTTACTTTAATGTCATTTTAATGCTTTCTTAGTGTAATCATTTAAATTCCAGTGTTAATTTCAATTCAGTCTTGTAATTGTTAGGAATATAAATATTCATATGAAGACTCGGTCACCCCGAATATCTATTGTGGGAAGGGTTGGAGCTTCTAATCTAACCTTCACATTTCTCTTTCACTTTCTCTCTCTAAAGAAGTTCCCACTTTCTTTCTCTCTCTCTCTTGAATTCACCTAACATCAAATCCAAGTGTGTGTTATGATAATTAATATGTTACAATTGGTATCAAGAGCCATGGTTAGGTTCGTGTGAGTGCATATTCTCGGATTTGTGGTGTGTTTTTGGCACTTTTGTTTTGCTTTTTGTGGGTCGAATAGAAAGGTGGAAAAATCGTAGGTTTGAGCTTTGTTTGTGGTTGAAATTGTTAAAACAGTGTACTTTTGTGTTCATAAAACCAACTTGCATCTTTCTTGACAACATACAGTCGTGTGGTGTTAGTTAGTGGAAGTTTAGAAGAATTTTCTTGACTGCGGTTTGTGTTTCGGTAAGACATTATTCGCTGCGGTTTGTCTCTCGGTAAGGATTCTTCTTTGCGGTTTGTGTTAGTTTGGGTATAGTTGACTGTGATTTGATCTGACTGCGGTTTGGATTCTAACCATAACGGGAAAAAGGACAAAAAGTACTGAAAGGGACATCTTGTCCGCTTGCGGTTGCGGTTTGTGGTTTTTTGTCCTTTGCGGTTTGTCGATTAGTGCTGCGGTTTGACTTCTTGCGGTTTGAGGTACTGCGGTTTGACTTCTTGCGGTTTGAGGTGCTGCGGTTTGACTTCTTGCGGTTTGAGTTGCTGCGGTTTGCTAGTTTCTGCGGTTTGTAGTCTTTGCGGTTTGGGTCTTTGCGGTTTGAACGTCTGCGGTTTGAGTCTTCTGCGGTTTGTGGTATTCTGCGGTTTGAGGTTTCTGCGTTTTGTGCTTCTTCACTGCGTTTTGCCTAAGTTTCTTCAAAACTTCAAACGGCTATAACTTTTGAACCGTAACTCCGTTTTCAGCCCACGACCTGTCAAAACGACACGTTGAATTAATTTATTCATTCAACCCAACTTTCGAAGCCTGAAATTGCTCCAAAATGAAGTTATTAAGGTTTTAATTTTTCAGACCAAAATTTCACCATAATAACTTGCATCAACTAAACCAAATCACAACTAAATGAACAATCACCAAGTCTACCAAACCTTCATCATAACACATTCAAGTTATCAAATCACGGTTTATTCTTGATTTTTGTAAAATCCCGCGAAAGAATCTATTTCTCGGTTTAAATCATAGAATTGTAAAATCCCGTGCACGTTCATATCATGTCAAACACTACGGATTCAGTCATTGCTGAGGTACTCAAATTGTACGACATGATCGATGAACATAAGACTCCCAACAAAGTACAACCGACAAACGTTTTTGAATAGACAAACGTCTTTGGGTCAGATATTGCTAATATGGAATCTTTGTGCTCGAATTCGCAAGAGAGAGAGTTGCTTCAGCCACAACAATTGCACGATAATGAAAAAAAAAGTTGCATAGAATGCTTTCGACTACTTCATTCACATCTCAAGGTTCTCTCAGAAAGACTTGGATCCATGGGAGGATTCGAACGAGCATTTGCATCACTCTTTGGTCAAGATGTTCAGACTTTCATAGGCACTATGTTCCTGAACTTAGATCAACTAGAACAACAACTTGACAAAGAAGAATTTCATGAAATTGGATCCATGGCTGCTCTTCGGGTGATCAACAAACAACTTCAATTGTTCATCAATTCACAATACACTTGGGATTATGACAGTCAAATGACAGAAAAGTGTTTTACTGATTACACTGGAATTGAAGTTAACATGTTCAGAGAAACATTACTCCAACACATAGGTAATGTTAAGAAGTACATTGAGGAAAGAGCACAACACAAACTAAAGTATGACATCAAGATGAATGAAAGTCGGATGCAATCAAGAGAGATTAAGGTTGATTCGAGTAAAGCACTGGGTGCTAGTTCAGTTGTCACAGAATGCAGTGGGACAAAGTCAGATAAGCATAATACAAGCAGCAGTTATGTGACTCATATCACACATGGTGTGGATGCTGATATCAGACCAGTAAATGACCAAGTGCCATTTGGTGAGGTACATTTAACTGCTCAACATAATGTCCTTGCTAGTGAACAACAACACACTGATCAATCTAAACCTGTTTATGACACATATCTGTTGGAAAAGGCTGATAGCAATACCACTCCTGATTCAACAAATATGAGTCATAAGGGGGGAGAAATTGACCAGGATGTTGAACATGATCGAGTTATAAGTCCTTTGGTTAAGGCTGAGCTTTTCAAAACGAATGATATGGTTGAAAAAGAAGTTTATAATGAACTTTCAAACAGATTCTTACAACTTGAAAAACATTGTATTTCACTTGAAATATCAATACAACAAAAGGAAGAAAGTCTTCAAACTAACAAACCATGTAATAATCCGAAATTTCCTGAATTTCGTGAATTTTTTGAGATAAACGATTTGAAAGAACAGCTACAAGCCAAAAACTTAACGATCAACAATTTGAAAACTCGAATTAATATGCATGAGAAAAGTAATGAAGCCAAGGCTAAACATGACATTGATACAATTGAAACAAGAAACATCGAATTGGAACTTAAAGTGGCTAAATTACTTAAGGAAAATGACGCTTTGAAAAGGTGATGAACTCAAATAAGTACATTTTATTATCATCATTTATCCTATTTATTTGACTTGTTTTACTATATTATATATGAGAATCGATACATTAATGTTTACTTTAGTAATTCTCAGGTAAAAACAAGCATTATGTGAAACTTGGCGATTTTGGACTAATTATGCAGCAAAACAAGCAAGATGTCAAAAGCCTACTGAAATCCAGAAGATCAAGCTCGTTCTACTCCAGATACGCCGCAATATACTTCTAACATACGGCGTATCACTATCAAGATTTCACAAGTTACAATCCAAGACAGCTAAAGTACATGCGCCGCATACAAAGATCAAGATACGCCGCATCTGAAGACGGTGTACGAATATTCCAGAATATATTAATCTTGGACCCCACGCGAAGTTAAGTCAATGCGCCGCATCTATTCACTCAATGCGCCGCATCGATCCCTCAGACAGAAACTATAAATACCCCAAGGACAGACGAATTTAAGAGCTCTCTAGCTCTCGAAGACTAACACCGAAGAGAGACATAACCTAGAGCCGAATTCAGACGACCAAGCAGCACAAGACACACCTTAAACAAAGATACAAGAGTTGTAAGAAGGTCCTGCATGTATTCAATTCATTAAGTAGTTTTGTTTTATTGTTTTAGTACACTTTAATTCATCAGGATTGATGGGCTTGTGTCATGTGACTACGGAAGATCATGCACTCCCCTTAATATTGCTTTCCCATTAATTAAAGTTTATATGTTGATGTCTTTAGTGACTTTTATTAGTGCATTGATAACCTCTGTGTCTAGCTGAGTCTTGCTTGGGTCGCCATGCCCCTTTGTAACACCCTGAAAATCGGGTCCAGCGGAAGCATACATGTTTGGGTGCTACTAAATTGGTATCACAACACAAAGTATAAAGAATGGTTTTATCTCAGTCATTTAAAATAGATTTCATGTTCAAAAGTAAATTGTTTACAATGTTTCAAAAATGGTGCGAAAATGTAAGCCCATAAAAGATTTCAAGTGGTCCCAAATTTATCAGAGTCTTCTATGACCATGCCATGCCCTGCCGGAAGCCTTCAAAACTAGGTTATCGCCTTAAACCTGAAAATACATGCTAAAAAGTGTCAACACGAGGTTGGTGAGTTCATAGAGTTTAGTGTAAAATGTAAAGCGTTTGAATAACGATTTTCCCGGCAAAGGCATTGTAAATCCACTCAGTCCCAAGCCCCGCCCATACAAGTCTTGCAACCTGTGTGTTTACAACCCGCTGCCAAATAAGATTTGTAATAAAGCAGTAATAATACTGTGAGTTCCATAAGAGTTTTGTGGCCATTGTGTCGCTCACAATGTCCTGAAAATAGTGTTTACCTTCAAGTAAAGTTTGTAATGTGGACCAAGTGTAGGGTATGCAACCCAAAATAAAATAGTTTATTACGCTAGCTCTAAGTTCATGTAACCGAAGCTATAACAGTGTGCATGCTCTAGAAGCATGTTAAATATCAGTGGCCCGGCAAGTGTTTATCCCAGACACTTGTAGTTTCGACATGGTATACGTTCGTTTGCCTATCCGGTCAACCGAACGGGGACATTACTCCCAATAGATCTATTTATAACATTCGCGCTTCCCAGCAGGAATTGACGGTTCATGAGTTTGGGCAATTTGGGACATAATAGTGCTTAGGCTAATCCGCGTAATAGTTTGATAACAACAGTGTTGGTCCATAAAATAGCTTTGCATGTTTCTTACCCCGATTGTAAAACAAGTTCAAATAGAGTGGGGTTACATATCAGTTAATCACATAATGCGTTCAAAGAACCAATTCAAATAATTCAGCTCAACAGTCAGATATTGAGTAAACAGTTCGCAGATTTCAAAAGTAAACAGTCATTGAGTTTAGGTAAAACGAGCATGTATTCTCCCCCAAGAACAGTTTAAAAACCAGTAAAAGTAGGGGCCATGAACTCACCTTAGCCACAGCAATGCAAAGATCACAACAGACACAACTGGCATCTAGCTATTCACAACGGTCTCAAGACATACGACACAACGGAACACGGAGGTGCAAGCACAGCGGTACACAACGGTTCAGGATCGGCACAACCTAATACGTATACGGTTATCTCAAAATACGTCTCGCAAGATAATAAAGTCTATAAAAGACAATGTGTCGCAGTTTTCGTGGATTACTCAGTTTTCAAAACTTATCAAAAGTTTAGTTTCAACGTTTCGTGTGGTGTGGTAAGAAGACATAGACTCGACAGACAACTCACGCTGAAAAGAATAGACAGCGACGTAGTCGAGAGAATACTAACGAGAACTCAAACCAAGGAAGACAACTCTAGAAGTTAACGACAAACAAACACCTCAAATAAAATAACTCAGTTGTACGTTTCAAAATTTACCCCGATCTCCCAAATAACTTGTATAAAACATAGACGTTTTATAATAAAAGTAAGTTTAACTAATAAAATTAGTTTTTCTCAAATCGTTGATTATAATTTAACCAAGTCTAAATTTACAACATTTTATTAGTTTTATGTCCCGTTATCATTCGCGTAATAATCATGTCCGTATTCAAGTCAAATCACGATTCCAATTATTACCCGAAACGTATCAATATCACGAGTGTTCAATCCCGAATATGTTAAACTTCATTCAAAAGCAACAATACTATTTTTTAACCACAAAATCCATTTAAATTTAGATGGGCTTCGGCCCATTTTGATATCAAACGCACCCTAGTCCATGGGCTGTTAAACCCAAGTTGACTCCAACCCAATACAACCACATTCACAACACAAACCCAATGATACAATCACAGGCATAAACCACACCCTTGTGAGTTTCTTGGCTGCTGTTAAACTACCCATGACAAAACACTCAATATGGTGTTACCACTTCTGTAACACAACCGAACCAAACAGACCCTTAAGCTAACAAAAATTTCCACATGGTCCTAGAACTAGCGACTTATAACAACAACAACAACAACCATAATGCAACAATCAACCTCCCTAGCCGCGACCAAAATAATAAACAAGCGCAATAAAATTTTATTATGCCGAGACCAAGAACAGTCAAACAAAAACCATATTAACCGAACCTTACCACACGAATCAAAAATTTCAAAAGGAATTTGTATTCAGTTTTTTTTTATGACAACTAATAACGAGTTATGTCCGGTTTTTAATCCATTCAATCCACGGAAAACGTGCGACATCAAAATATATATATGCTCGGTTAATAAATAGCTAAAACAGAATGTGGTTTTTACCATACCACACGGACGAGAGCGAGAGGAAGAAGAGATGAGAGACGGTGGAGCCGGATGGCGGCCAAGTAACTGTGGTGATGCACGAACCAAATATACACTCCCAACAACCCCAATATGCTCGATCTAAACACAAACACCTTCGGTAAACAAAAAGGACGAACGAGAGGGTGGTCTTGGGTGATGAGTCGCGGCAGTGGAGATGTTATCGTAGTGATATAAGGGGTTAGGTGGCGCGTGAAGTATAGGGAAATGATGAGGATGATGAGGGGATCACAATGGTGGTGGCGGTGTAGTTGTGTGGCCGGCGGTGGTGGCCGAATGGCCGGATTTGGTCGCCGGATTTTATTAGAGAGGAGAGAGAGATGGGAGTGGTGATAATGTCGGCTGGAAGCAAATAAAATGAAACATGTAACCCTAAAATTTTATAAGTGGGTATTTATAGTGTGAGGGTGAGGGTAGGACTAAACACAAACCCTAACGCGCCCTCAGGGACTAAAACTGTAAATTTCTTCATATTTTTAACGAAACGCCAACGAGACCAATAAATCGTGTTATAATTATCTCCCGAGCACCCGAAAGTTATTCCATAAAATTTAAAATCATTTTTCCCTTAAGAACGACTATTCATACGTCTCGTTTCCCACGAATAATAAGAAAATCAAAACAAATCGTCGGTTGTGCCAGTACGCGTTGTGTACGAATTTCACGTTTCGCGAGATAAATTTCACATTTTTGAGTCAAATGAGATCGGAAAGGTTCGTAAATGAAAAACAAGGATAATCTCGTATAGAAATAAATCTGAAAATTGCGGGTTGTCACACCCTTCCTCGCCTATTTGTTTTAGCGTCTCTTAAATAAATTGGATAGACATAAGTAATCATTAAGGGTTTACTCGCCGATAAGATTAGAGCCAACGAGAAAGGTTTAATTATATACACTTCATATAAAACTAGCAATAAAACAAGTGACAAGCTACTTAATAATCAGGACAGGTCTTCTTATTGTCTCGAGTATCTATCTGTGTACGTGTGTGCTAATCGCTGATTCGTGCTCATTATTTTAGTTTTCCACTTAATTATAACCAAACCGTGCCAGTCTCTCAGGCTGAAACCCCCTTGCGTTAGATTAGGTTGTATAGCTAATTTAGGATATTAAAATACTGATTAGAATAACTAGATAATACGTTCCACTCTTAGTGATCGACACTCTGCTTACCATTATATTCATACTGACCGGGTACACTGCTCGTTAAGTGTGTGTGTTATTGATAAGTCGTCTAAATATAAATTTAAAACTTGAGTAGGCATTAATACTGCTAAACCGCAACGACACATCACGCGCATCAAGTTTTTGGCGCCGTTGCCGGGGAGTGAATTGTTATTATCTGTTAATTTGATTTAGTATTTTAATTAGGTTTTTCTGTTTAGTTTTTTTTTTTTAGATTCTAACCACTAACCCTGTTGTATATTAGATAGATTGCATTCATTGTATAATTTGCATATTTTCTATTTTTGTGTATTTTTGTTTTCTGTATTTTTGTTTCTTTTTTTTTGTTTTTATTTTTGTTTTTCTTTTTTTCTATTTTTCTGCATTCTGCTATCGTTGTATTGTGCTGATACAAACGATACGGTGCATCTGTTTTCACAGATACGGCGTATTGCGTTAAATTTTTATAAAATACAACGCGTTTAATAAATTCGAGTACGACGCATCTTTCCCAAGATACGGCGTATTCTGTTTTTAATAAGAAATTTTTCTAAACCCTAACGCCATACGACGCATCTGTTTTAACAGATACGGCGTATTTTTTATTTAAATTAAAAACAGTTTTTCGAATTATTAAACAGAAGCGACGCATCGATCTTTATCGATACGGCGCATCTACTAAATCAAAAATCTTGTATTTTGAAACGTAACGAAAATACGGCGCATTAGCTTTTGTTAATACGACGCATTTAATTTTAATAAATATAATCGATTTTTGATAATTTAAACTTGATACGGCGCATTCTAATTCATAAGCGGTGTATCTGTTTTCTGAATAAAAGTCTGATTAAATTTTAATGAAATAAGATACGGCGTATCCAACTTTCTGGATACGGCGCATCGTTTGCAGATATCAGCAACTTTTATTTTTCGTATTCCGTTTTCGTTGTTAATTTTCTGATATCATACTTTCTTGAACATACCCTACTGATGCTTTTGTGATGATTTCAGGAAGTGCATGACCAGGAGTTCAACTAAGAACTTGATTAAACCTTTCGAAGATCCTGAACGAGCTTTACATTCGCTTAAAAGGCTTTTCAACACAAAAAGCTTTGAAATTTCAAGTTCGTTCGAGCTTGATTACTTTTCTGAAGAGAAGGAGACAGAAGAAATAGAAACAATGACGGAAAACACTACTATGGAGGAATACATGAACAAAACCCGTGCTGATTACAGTTCAGGAGTTGCTAGACCAAAGTTTGATGAAAAGTCAAAGTTTGAGTTGAAGGGTCAGTTTCTCAAGGAGCTAAGAGAAAATGCTTTCAGTGGAACAGAACATGAAGATGCTAATGAACATGTTGAAAAAGTCCTCGAGATTGCAGATTTGTTTACTACAGAAGGAGTCTCTGACGATCAACTTATGCTAAAGATCTTTCCAATTTCGCTTAAAGGAGCTGCTAATAAGTGGCTAAGGAATGAACCTGCTAGTTCAATCACAACATGGGAAGATTTGAAGAGTAAATTCCTGAAAAGATATTGTCCACCTGCTAAAACTGCTAAAAAGATGGAGGCTATCAACAATTTCAAGCAAGAGCCTGATGAAACTCTTTATCAAGCTTGGGAACGATTTAAAGACTTATTGATGAAATTCCCTCAACATTATCTAAGTCCAATGCAGGAGATAATATTGTTCTATCAAGGATTGGACGTGCCTACTAGACAAATCTTGGATGCTAAGGGAGCTGTGCCTCAAATGAGTGCAGCCGATGCTAGAAAAGCTATCCAAGAAGCTGCTGATCACTCTCAAAAATGGCACGACGGAACCTCTACTAGATCTAAGAGCAGCACTAATTTTGACGGGTTTGCTGCAATTCAAGCTCAATTGGATAAAATTAGTAGAGAGATGAAGAAGCGTGATGAGAAAGTTTATGCTGCCCAAGTTGGATGTGAAAAATGCGAAGGACCTCACTACACTAAAGATTGCCCTAATAAGAATGAAAGTGAGACTTTTGAAGAAGCATACTACACACAATTTGGACAACCATTCCGACCTTCAGGAAGATTTAGGGAAGCTGCTCCGGGATACTGATGCGCGTGATGTATCGTTGCGGTTTAGCAGTATTAATGCCTACTCAAGTTTTAAATTTATATTTAGCCGACTTATCAATAACACACACACTTAACGAGCAGTGTACCCGGTCAGTATGAATATAATGGTAAGTAGAGTGTCGATCACTAAGAGTGGAACGTATTATCTAGTTATTCTAATCAGTATTTTAATATCTTAAGTTAGATGTACAACCTAATCTAACGCAAGGGGGTTCAGCCTGAGAGACTGGCACGGTTTGGTTATGATTAAATAGTAAACTAAACTAATGAGCACGAATCAGCGATTAGCACACACGTACACAGATAGATACTCGAGACAATAAGAAGACCTGTCCTGATAATTAAGTAGCTTGTCACTTGTTTTATTGCTAGTTTTATATGAAGTGTATATAATTAAACCTTTCTTGTTGGCTCTAATCTTATCGGCGAGTAAACCCTTAATGATTACTTATGTCTATCCTATTTATTTAGCGTCTCTTAAATAGGCGAGGAAGGGGCATGGCGACCCAAGCAATGCTCAGCTAGACACAGAGGTTATCAATGCACTAATAAAAGTCACCAAAGACATCAACATATAAACTTTAATTAATGGGAAAGCAATTTTAAGGGGTGCGCATGATATTCCGTAGTCACATGACATCAGCCCATCAATCCTGATGAATTAAAGTGTACTAATACAATAAAACAAAACTACTTAATGAATTGAATACATGCAGGACCTTCTTACAGCTCTTGTATCTTCGTTCAGGGTGTGTCTTGTGCTGCTAATACGTCTGAATTCATCTCTGGTTTGGTACTCGTACGTATGGTATCTTGCACTGTCCAACCTCTTAAATTCGTCTGACTTTGGGGTATTTATAGTTTCTGTCTGAGGGTTAGATGCGGCGCATAGGATAAGTAGATGCGGCGCATTGACTTAACTTCGCGTGGGGTCCAAGATTAATATATTCAGGAATATTTGTACACCGCCTTAAGATGCGGCGTAACTCCATTTCTCTATGCGGCGCATGTCCTTTGCTGTCTTGGATTGTAACTTGTGAAATCTTGATAGTGATACGCCGTATGTAAGAAGTATGTTGCGGCGTATCTGGAGCAGAATGATCTTGATCTTGTACATTTCAGTAGACTCTTAACATCTTGCTTGTTTTGCTCCATAATTAGTCCAAAATCGCCAAGTTTCACATAATGCTTGTTTTTACCTGAGAATTACTAAAGTAAACATTAATGTATCGATTCTCATATATAATATAATAAAACAAACCAAGGAATAACAAGTCTAAAGCGGTAAAAAGGGTTTGTTGGTTAAGGGTTGATCATCCTTTTTAATCTCTATCGATCTCATATTCCAGAAAAGGCGACAAAATCACAAATACATGATCGAATCCACGACCACGATACTTGCAATTGCTCAAATCCTTAACTCGAATAGGCTAAAGATAGGACCAAGTAATCTTCACCAATAATATTATATCAAAAAGGGCGACAAAATCATAAATACATAG
This sequence comes from Artemisia tridentata subsp. tridentata, assembly GCA_021014915.2. Taxonomy (NCBI): domain Eukaryota; kingdom Viridiplantae; phylum Streptophyta; class Magnoliopsida; order Asterales; family Asteraceae; genus Artemisia; species Artemisia tridentata. Next base: position 100,634,268 of record CP139503.1, read on the forward strand.
CCGAATCCACGACTACGATACTTAAGATTGCTCAAATCCCTAATCTCAATAAATCAAAGGTTTGGATGAAGAATGATATAGGGTATGGATAACATTTGGGATACAAATTGGTGTAAAATGAAAAATAAACAAAACAGATAAATTAAAATCCTAAGTGTGGTTAATCACTTTCCCAACCATCCCATGAATAAGACTCATATCATTGAATAACTCACGCTTTAACACTTGAAATACACGCTTTAGGTAGACACGAATTATACTCAACAAGATCTCGATCATAGAATAACCTTAGTTGGCGTTCCCATAACGGCCAACTCCCATTCAATCCATAAATATAATATACAACAAATAGTGGTGATATCTCCCACTTAATACAAAACTTTACATAAGTTGGTTAAAACAAACTTCCAACTTTTCCTTTTTCTTTTTCTTTTCTATTTTTTTTCCATGTTTTTTTATTTTATTTTTTTTTTGTATAAAATTTCACAACTTTTCTATCACTATTTTTCCGGATAATTTTTCCATACTTTTCATACTTTCAGAAATAACTGTAATAGTGAAAGTAGCAAAACACACGAAAAATTAACTAAAAGATATACAATATTTACTTTCATACCAATTGCATTGTGCAATTTCCCGATCTAACCAAAGATAATGAATTACGCACGCGAACACAGGTAATGTAAGGAAACACACTTTGCCTAAAGCAATTAACCACGGATTTTAATCTACAGGGTAGGCTAAGGTGTAAGGGTGTATCGAAACATTATAACAAAGGTGTAAGAAACGAAAGGAATGGCTCTGAGGGTTTTTCTAGGGGTATCTTACTCTAAAAGTGAGAGTAACAAAGGGTTTATATGGGGGTTAACTAACCAGTGTAGTTAGTTAATATCACATAACATATAAAGGCTATTTTGGTGTAATCCTAGAAATTTACCAATTTAGACAAGTCACTCCAATTATATAGATAATACTTATTATGGTGGTCTCGAATAGTATACAAGCCAAGTTCTAAAGTTTACAAGTCACCAGCACACTAAAGTTTTAATATTTTTGAAAGAATAGAGTTATGTGTGCGGTTATGTAATTTAGACTTTAGACAAAAACATGCTAAAAATTTTAAATTTTGATATATTAAGCGCATTTTAAACATATTTTGAAATAAGTTTAGGACAAGTAAGTGTTCTAATTCTCCAATCCCCCCACTTAAGTTAAACAACGTCCTCGTTGTTTGTGTCAAAGGTTAAAAACTGGAAAATAAAAAGAATTAGAACAGAAAAACTCCCCTGAGATTTGCTCGGTATGATCCTCCATTATTCGTATAAGAGCAAAAATCAACTTTCTTGTGGATGAGAACGTTTAAGCTTCATAGATAATGTATCCACAGAAATGCAGGAATCTAAAATACCATTTAGACTTTAACACACCTGAATTAAGAAGGTTCAAACTTGCATAATACATTAGTAGTTAGTAAAAATAAAACTAAAAAAAATTAAAATGAAAATCATCAGGTCAGTCGATACGCCGTATCTTATGGAAGAAGATACGCCGTATCGAGCCTGGAATAAATACGAAATAAAATAAAATAAAGGATAGGATGCGTCGCATCTGTTTTACTAGATGCGGCGCATGTATTTACCAAACAGATTGTTAACAGTCTGTTGTAAAATGGGCTCGTTTCCCGGTTTACCTCTCGGGTTCTCTCGTTCACTCGTGCTGAACTTAATGCCAGTCTTCATCAAATATAACAAGAAACATAAACTGGAACATTAGATAAATACATGATAATATAATTCAATACAATCCCAAAAATGATAAATATAATGTATGAGGAATAATGTCTATAAAATCGAGCACATGAGATTATGGGTCTGTGGGGTCGTCTCCTGCAGGTGAGCGGGTCTCGGAGGTGCTGGCATAATCTGTCCTAGGTCGGACTCTGCGCGTGGGGAGCCGGGAGTATGTGATCATCCCTCTAACGAAAGTACCATCAGGGCGAGTATGGCTCGTGCCCTGACCCTCCAAAATCTGGCTCACACTCCTGACCAACCAACCTAAATCCCTCCTGACTATAGTGAGGTCGGCTCTCATCCCGTCGACTACGCCCCTCAAAGCTCTAACCTCCCCCTCAACTAGCTCAACTCTCTGCCCCATTGTGCGTGTAACTGGTGGTGGTGGGGGTACCTGTGGCTCCTCCTAGGCTGGAGCAGTAGCCGGAGCTCCCTGGGGACCTCCCTGCTCCGCCTCTACCTCTGCTGGTCTCGCGGGACCCAACGCCACCCAATAGCATCCTCCCATAACCATCTCACAAATCCCCAACCTGACCAAATAATCCTGCCCAATAACCGGTGGACTGGTCACCTCAACCTCTAACCCGGCAGGAATCTCATCACCGATCACACCAAAATGACGGGCCAGTCTAGATACAAAATGCCCCCCATTCATCTGGCTACTCCTATCTCTCCCCAAAGCACCCCTATGAAGGAAATGCGCCAAAAAGTGAGGGATGTTCACCGCCAGTCCCTCATCCATGCTCCTGAGAAGGAAGAGGTCAAGATTGGCCACCTTCTCAGGTGACTGACCCCTCCCAGCGATGGTCAATGCAATTATCCTATGGCATAATCTCCTCATAGGCTCTCTGATCAATGTGTAGGATGGGGTGGAAGCAGTAGAATCACCCCCGGAGGATATCCTCTCCCAGAAATCACCAAGCAACATCCTATCTGGAACAGCCCGTAAACTCTCAGCCCAGTACCTGGCAAACCCAGCAGATCCAAGCTCCTCCTCAGTGTGTAGCCCCATGGCTAAAATAAACTGCCTCATCGTCATCTGCCTATGCACCCCTCGTAACCTGAACACCAGAGTTTCAGCTGTATCAATCTCCAAATCCGTCTCCCTGTAATGAATCGTGCTAAAGAACTCCAGCATGAGCTCCCTAATCAGAGGCTCGTCAATCCTAAACAACCTCTCCCATGTATGTGACCTAAACACAACCTCATCCTCATCATCCCTCACAACCATCTCCAGCCTATCATGAAGACCACCAACTGCATTCCCTCCGTCAATCAACCCAACATCCGCAAAATCCAAAACCGAGACTCTAAAGATTTTCCTAAAGAAAATCGATCTAAGTCTCTGCACATAATCGGCCTCAGTATCTGCTGTCAGTCCCATGGTCTCGAAACGGAGCCACATGTGCCTACGTTCAGCAATCGGTAGTTCCATCTGAAATAAATTTTAAATGTTAGAAAGCAGTACTGAAGTGAGGTTGATACGGCGCATCTGATAAATCAGTGCGGCGTATCTATGCTGCATAAAAGAGATGCGGAGCAAGCAATAGAATACGGCGTATGGGGGATGCGTCGTATCTAAGTTAAGTAATACGGCGTATATGGAAGTATTTAAATTGGAAATAGGTTGTTACGCCACATCAAGTAACTTAGATGCGCCGCATCTAGCAATATATCAGTATAAAATAGAGGGGGTCAGGCACATTTTCCAAGAATCCAGGCCCGTGACGTAAACTCCCACTTAACATCACAGTTCCATTTATCCCAATATCAATATCTAAAACTTCCTGTTACATCATTTTCCCTCCAAAGTTCAAAAATAATCCCCCGAACCCTAATTTTCATTCGAATCAAAGTGGTTTTTAATTCAATAGTCTATCAAAAATTAACATAGGGGAATTCATCTAGTCCAAGTTCTAATCAAATCCCTTAAATCTTTCAAGCCCTAATCGAATTATTGCATAAACCCTAATTTTTAAATTGAACAAAATTAAATAGAATAATTACCATATATTATGATTAGGATTCGGTCTAGAGTTCGGATTAGAAGGTTTTGATTCGAGAAAAGCACTTCGGATTAAAGGGTTTAATTTGGTGTGCGTATTACTGTGTGTAAATTTGGGTAAGAAGTTGAAATCCGGCGCATCTCTTTCATATTTATAGGGTAAATACGATGCGCCGTATCGCATAATTGTATGCGCCGTATTTATCTAAATTCGTTGACTGGTCAATAAGTTTTAATTAATCAGAGATACGGCGCTTAGAAAACTAAGATCCGCCGTATTACTGTGCTAGTGAACGAAATTTAAATAAGGAACGTACCTTGGCCTCCGCAACACATTTCCTTGCACATCAAATTGGGGTAAAACGGTATACCATATGATATATATAAATTCAAGATAAGAGCAATAAGCATATCCGTTTTATTAATGATTATAATCTTTATTGTTTAGTGGATAATGATTTACTCCAAGGTTAGGAGCAAATATCGTTTTAAGCTTACAAAATTAAGATTACAATTTAAACCAGATGCATTATATGGATAACAAAATTGAGGTTATATTCGGGAGAGGTTTCAGAGAACTCTCCTTTAGGCTAGGCGAATTATTGTAGAGGATACCTGGAATTCTATTTCAAGAATTTAAGACACTCAATGTTACCAGTAGTGAGTTTTCCTCCACTCTTGTTGTCTTACTACAGCCTTTCAGTAGTCAAAAGTCTGATCACTCCAGCTAGCGTCTCTTGGTTCAGTTCAGAATGTAGTCTTTCATAGCGATGCTTAAGCCATCATTTATTCTGAAAGTAAACCAACTTGTGCACGAGAGTAGTGGAACGATCAAAGTGAATATCAAAAATCAACTATATTTATTGAATTAAATGCGTCGTATTAACAGAAGCTAATGCGCCGTATTTTCGTTACGTTTCAAAATACAAGATTTTTGATTCAGAAGATGCGCCGTATCGACAGGGATCGATGCGTCGTATCTGTTTAATAATTAGAAAACTGTTTTTAATTTAAATAATAAATACGTCGTATCTGCAAAAACAGATGCGTCGTATGGCGTTAGGGTTTAGAAAAAAAAATTCTTATCAAAAACAGAATACGCCGTATCTTGGGGAAAAGATGCGTCGTACTCGAATTTATTAAACGCGTTGTATTTTATAAAAATTAAACGCAATACGCCGTATCTGTGAAAACAGATGCGCCGTATCGTTTGTATCAGCACAATACAACGATAGCAGAATGCAGAAAAATACAGAAAAACAAAAAAAAACAAAAAAAAAACAAACAAAAAGAAACACAAATTACAGAAAATAAAAACACACAAAAACAGAGAATATGCAAATAATACAATGAATGCAATTTATCTAATATATAACAGGGTTAGTGGTTAGAATCTAAAAATTAAAAAGAAAAACCTAATTAAAATACTAATCAAATTAACAGAGAATAACAATTCACTCCCCGGCAGCGGCGCCAAAAACTTGATGCGTGCGATGTGTCGTTGCGGTTTAGCAGTATTAATGCCTACTCAAGTTTTAAATTTATATTTAGCCGACTTATCAATAACACACACACTTAACGAGCAGTGTACCCGGTCAGTATGAATATAATGGTAAGTAGAGTGTCGATCACTAAGAGTGGAACGTATTATCTAGTTATTTTAATCAGTATTTTAATAACTTAAGTTAGCTGTACAACCTAATCTAACGCAAGGGGGTTCAGCCTGAGAGACTGGCACGGTTTGGTTATGATTAAATAGTAAACTAAACTAATGAGCACGAATCAGCGATTAGCACACACGTACACAGATAGATACTCGAGACAATAAGAAGACCTGTCCTGATAATTAAGTAGCTTGTCACTTGTTTTATTGCTAGTTTTATATGAAGTGTATATAATTAAACCTTTCTCGTTGGCTCTAATCTTATCGGCGAGTAAACCCTTAATGATTACTTATGTCTATCCTATTTATTTAGCGTCTCTTAAATAGGCGAGGAAGGGGCATGGCGACCCAAGCAATGCTCAGCTAGACACAGAGGTTATCAATGCACTAATAAAAGTCACCAAAGACATCAACATATAAACTTTAATTAATGGGAAAGCAATTTTAAGGGGTGCGCATGATATTCCGTAGTCACATGACATCAGCCCATCAATCCTGATGAATTAAAGTGTACTAATACAATAAAACAAAACTACTTAATGAATTGAATACATGCAGGACCTTCTTACAGCTCTTGTATCTTCGTTCAGGGTGTGTCTTGTGCTGCTAATATGTCTGAATTCGTCTCTGGTTTGGTACTCGTACGTATGGTATCTTGCACTGTCCAACCTCTTAAATTCGTCTGACTTTGGGGTATTTATAGTTTCTGTCTGAGGGTTAGATGCGGCGCATAGGATAAGTAGATGCGGCGCATTGACTTAACTTCGCGTGGGGTCCAAGATTAATATATTCAGGAATATTCATACACCGCCTTAAGATGCGGCGTAACTCCATTTCTCTATGCGGCGCATGTCCTTTGCTGTCTTGGATTGTAACTTGTGAAATCTTGATAGTGATACACCGTATGTAAGAAGTATGTTGCGGCGTATCTGGAGCAGAATGATCTTGATCTTGTACATTTCAGTAGACTCTTAACATCTTGCTTGTTTTGCTCCATAATTAGTCCAAAATCGCCAAGTTTCACATAATACTTGTTTTTACCTGAGAATTACAAAAGTAAACATTAACGTATCAATTCTCATATATAATATAATAAAACAAGTCAAATAAATAGGACAAATGATGATAATAAAATGTACTTATTTGAGTTCATCAGATACTATCAAAAGAACAACTATAATCCCACTTATCAAGAAAGGAGGCAGACTTTGGATGACACTCTAAAGCAAATTATGGCCGATGCTGCTAAAAGATATGAAGAGAACACCGCTATGATCAAAGAAATCCGAGCCTCAACGGATACTATAACAAGAAATCAAGGAGCTTCGATCAAAGCATTGGAACAACAAATCGGACAAATGAGCAAGGTTCTTCAAGAAATGGGATACGGAAGTTTACCTAGCTCAACTGAAACTAACCCAAGAGATCATGTCAAGGCCATATGCACTACTGAAGAAGTCACGCCTAACATACCTTTTCCTAGAAGATTGATGAATGGTAATGATGCTGCAAAGCCCGAATTTTTCTTTAATTCTTCAATCAGTTTAAGGAGGTTACTCAAAGAGAAGGCAAAGATTGAAGAGGAGATCAAGGCTACAATGAAAGAAGAGAGCTCTGCAACCGACTTATGTGCCTTGCCTCATAAAGAAAAGGACCCAGGAAGTTTTACTTTACCTTGTTCAATTAATGACTTATCTTTCAATAATGCATTAGCTGACTTAGGAGCTAGCGTTAGTGTTATGCCCCTTAAGACATTCACTACCCTAGGACTAGGAAAATTAGCACCAACTAAGCTGCTTATTGAATTGGCTGATAAAATGCTAAAATGACCAGAAGGGGTTGCTGAAAATGTGCTAGTTAAGATTGAGAAGTTTGTTTTCCCCGTAGACTTTGTTATATTAGATATGCCCGAGGATGTTAAGATTCCTTTAATCCTTGGAAGCCCTTTCTTATCTACCGCCCATGCTAAGATTAATGTGTTTAAAAGAAAAATCTCATTAAAGGTAGGGAACAATAAACTAGTCTATAAGTGCCAAAATCCTGCTAAGAGCATAATTAGAGGCGTCTATGTGCTAGGATTAAGAGAACGTATGGACCTCGATCTAGAAGCTAGGCTTATGGGAGAAACATTGATTCAAAACAACTCAACTAATCCTAATCATAAGAACCTCGAGGAATTTATTGACCTTAATGTACCTACCGAACTTAGGCGCGATATTGTTAATGATTCTGATGATGAGTGGTATGATTGCGAAGTGATTAACAAACGTAGGAGAATAGTTGAGAATACAAATTTGAATAATGATATGTTTATTGAACTACCACCCCACCTTGCATATTTATGCCTTTATAATAATAAGAATTTCCCGTCTATCATTTTGTCATCTATGCTCGAAAGGGACAGAACTTTGTTTATACAGATATTAAAGAAGAATGGCGTGGATATTAAGGACGAGCAAGGAGTGTTCAATATTATTGGACTGGGGATGAGGGAGTGCGATGCTTCCGACTCTTTCAGCGATCGATATTAAGGAGCTGAACGTGAGTCTAACTTGAAGACTCTGGAATAAAGACAAGTGCTGACCGGGAGATAACCCGATGAAAAAAAATTTACTTTTCTGTTCTGTGTCGAGTCTGTCAGACCTGCAGAAGATGCGGCGCATCTCCATCATAAGATGCGACACATCACCTGCACTGATCATATCTTATTTCATTTTCTGCATTTTTATTTTTGACTTTAAAACTATCTGTCAGTTTATTTAATGCGGCGCATCCCTGGTTAAGGATGCGACACATCTTTTATTCTGATTCGTACTTATTCCAGGCTCGATACGGCGTATCTTCTTCCATAAGATACGGCGTATCGACTGACCTGATGATTTACAGTTTAATTTTTTTTAGGTTTTATTTTTACTAACTACTAATGTATTATGCAAGTTTGAACCTTCTTAACTCAGGTGTGTTAAAGTCTAAATGGTATTATAGATTCCTGCATTCTTGTGGATACATCATTTATGAAGCTTAAAAGTCTCATCCACAAGAAAGTTGATTTTTGCTCTTATACGAATAATGGAGGATCATACCGAGCAAATCTCAGGGGAGTTTTTCTGTTCTAATTCTTTTATTTTCCAGTTTTTAACCTTTGACACAAACAACGAGGACGTTGTTTAACTTAAGTGGGGGGATGGAGAATTAGAACACTTACTTGTCCTAAACTTTTTCAAAATATGCTTAAAATGCGCTTAATATATCAAAATTTAAAATTTTTTGAGCATGTTTTTGTTTAAAGTCTAAATTACATAACCGCACACATAACTCTATTTTTTCAAAAATATTAAAACTTTAGTGTGCCGGTGACTTGTAAACTTTAGAACTTGGCTTGTATACTATTCGAGACCACCATAATAAGTATTATCTATATAATTGGAGTGACTTGTCTAAATTGGTAAATTTCTAGGATTACACCCAAATAGCCTTTATATGTTATGTGATATTAACTAACTACACTGGTTAGTTAACCCCCGTATAAACCCTTTGTTTACTCTCACTTTTAGAGTAAGATACCCCTAGAAAAACCCTCATAGCCATTCCTTTCGTTTCTCACACCTTTGTTATAATGTTTCGATACACCCTTACACCTTAGCCTACCCTGTAGATTAAAATCCGTGGTTAATTGCTTTAGGCAAAGTGTGTTTCCTTACATTACCTGTGTTCGCGTGCGTAATTCATTATCTTTGGTTAGGTCGGGAAATTGCACAATGCAATTGGTATGAAAGTAAATATTGTATAACTTTTAGTTTATTTTTCGTGTGTTTGCTACTTTCACTATTACAGTTATTTCTGAAAGTATGAAGAGTATGGAAAAATTATCCGGAAAAATATTGATAGAAAAGTTGTGAAATTTTACACATATATGTTGATGTTAAAAAAAAAAAAAAAAAAAAAAAAAATCGAAAAAAAAATAGAAAAGAAAAAGAAAAAGGAAAAGTTGGAAGTTTGTTTTAACCAACTTATGTAAAGTTTTGTATTAAGTGGGAGATATCACCACTATTTGTTGTTGTATATTATATTTATGGATTGAATGGGAGTTGGCCGTTATGGGAACGCCAACTAAGGTTATTCTTTGATTGAGATCTTGTTGAGTATAATTCGTGTCTACCTAAAAGCGTGTGTTTCAAGTGTTAAAGCGTGAGTTATTCAATGATATGAGTCTTATTCATGGGATGGTTGGGAAAGTGATTAACCACACTTAGGATTTTAATTTATCTGTTTTGTTTATTTTTCATTTTACACCAATTTGTATCCCAAATATTATCCATACCCTATATCATTCTTCATCCAAACCTTTGATTTATTGAGATTAGGGATTTGAGCAATCTTAAGTATCGTAGTCGTGGATTCGGCTATGTATTTATGATTTTGTCGCCTTTTCTGGAATATGAGATCGATAGAGATTAAAAAGGATGATCAACCCTTAACCAACAAACCCTTTTTACCGCTTTAGACTTGTTATTCCTTGGCTTTAGTGGGGGAGATGCGTATACTTGCCAAGCCTATGATAGAATATTCGTCACGACTAAGCAACTAAACGATTTAGAATTGTTTTACATTAAAAATTATTTTGGTTTCTACTTCGTTAAGTGTTTGGTTGTGTGATTATGACAAAACGAATACGTGCTTAAATATAAAAATAAATCCTAATATCTTTTAGGATACATTTTCATATGATTAATTCTAAGGTTTACTTGGGGACAAGTAAAGTTCAAGTGGGGGATATTTGATGAACTCAAATAAGTACATTTTATTATCATCATTTATCCTATTTATTTGACTTGTTTTATTATATTATATATGAGAATCGATACATTAATGTTTACTTTAGTAATTCTCAGGTAAAAACAAGCATTATGTGAAACTTGACGATTTTGGACTAATTATGGAGCAAAACAAGCAAGATGTCAAAAGCCTATTGAAATCCAGAAGATCAAGCTCGTTCTACTCCAGATACGCCGCAATATACTTCTAACATATGGCGTATCACTATCAAGATTTCACAAGTTACAATCCAAGACAGCTAAAGTACATGCGCCGCATACAAAGATCAAGATACGCCGCATCTGAAGACGGTGTACGAATATTCCAGAATATATTAATCTTGGACCCCACGCGAAGTTAAGTCAATGCGCCGCATCTATTCACTCAATGCGCCGCATCGATCCCTCAGACAGAAACTATAAATACCCCAAGGACAGACGAATTTAAGAGCTCTCTAGCTCTCGAAGACTACACACCGAAGAGAGACATAACCTAGAGCCGAATTCAGACGACCAAGCAGCACAAGACACACCTTAAACATAGATACAAGAGCTGTAAGAAGGTCCTGCATGTATTCAATTCATTAAGTAGTTTTGTTTTATTGTTTTAGTACACTTTAATTCATCAGGATTGATGGGCCTGTGTCATGTGACTACGGAAGATCATGCACTCCCCTTAATATTGCTTTCCCATTAATTAAAGCTTATATGTTGATGTCTTTGGTGACTTTTATTAGTGCATTGATAACCTCTATGTCTTGCTGAGTCTTGCTTGGGTCGCCATGTCCCTTCCTCGCCTATTTGTTTTAGCGTCTCTTAAATAAATAGGATAGACATAAGTAATCATTAAGGGTTTACTCGCCGAGAAGATTAGAGCCAACGAGAAAGGTTTAATTATATACACTTCATATAAAACTAGCAATAAAACAAGTGACAAGCTACTTAATTATCAGGACAGGTCTTCTTATTGTCTCGAGTATCTATCTGTGTACGTGTGTGCTAATCGCTGATTCGTGCTCATTATTTTAGTTTTCCACTTAATTATAACCAAACCGTGCCAGTCTCTCAGGCTGAAACCCCCTTGCGTTAGATTAGGTTGTATAGCTAATTTAGGATATTAAAATACTGATTAGAATAACTAGATAATACGTTCCACTCTTAGTGATCGACACTCTGCTTACCATTATATTCATACTTACCGGGTACACTGCTCGTTAAGTGTGTGTGTTATTGATAAGTCGGCTAAATATAAATTTAAAACTTGAGTAGGCATTAATACTGCTAAACCGCAACGACACATCACGCGCATCAAAAGGCATTACAAAGACCTGTATGATTCTATCAAAGAAACAAGAAATAAGACTACAGAACAAACAACTTCTTTGATTGCAAAAAATGATGAATTCAAAGCTCAACTTCAGGAAAGGGGTTTTACAATTGCAGCATTAAAAAACGAGTTAAGAAAATTAACAGGATATAGTGTGAATACTAAGCTTGCAGAACCATCAATCTTGGGGAAACCACTACTTAGAAACCAATCAGTTGTTAGAAAACTGACTGCGTTTAGATCTGAAAGACCAAAATCCTCAAAACCACGGTTTGCCTCCCAAGTTGATTCGAAACAAGTTTTGTCAAAACCAGTCACTTCACATTCTAGACCTAAGGAAAAGGAATATACGCTTGCAAAACCTCATCATATGAGTGCCTCTAGTTCTTCTAGGATTAGTTCAAAGCGTGTGTCATTTGTGACACCAAAGGAACATGTTAGACATAAAGAAATTGTTCAGAATCAAAACCTAGCAGATGCTAAGAAAAACACACATGAAAAGACTAGGAATTTGCCTGTTTCTAAGAGTAGTTGCGTATCGATTAAAGCGATTCCCGTAGCAGATCACTCTAAGAATTCTAGATCTTTCTCTGAATCCAAACACTTTGTTTGCTCAACTTGTCAGAAATGTGTTTTTAAGGCAAATCATGATAATTGTGTAACAAAATTCCTGAAGGAAGTGAATGCTCGTGCTAAGGTTCAATCCTCTAAGTCTAGAAACAACAACAAGCCCGTAGAACCAAAGAGTTATATTCAGAAACCTGGTAGGCAGATTGCTATAGGACAAAGGGTTTCTCTCAACAAGTCTTCCACTATGCATGAGAAACCAAACACTCCTAGATCTTGTCTTAGGTGGATACCGACGGGTAGAATTTTTAAGATTGCTGGTCTTAGATGGATATCTATTAGAAAGATGTTCACTAAGTGCAAAACCAAGGTTGACAATGAAACCCCAAATGGTCTAGATGCTGATATCACTAACCTATATAAATGTAAACAAACTCTTAATGTCAGTGCAGGTAGTCTTTACTTAAGTGCAGGTACATCGTTCACTCATATTAAGGAAAGACTCAGGGTTTGGGTACCGAAAAGATTGATATCTCATGAAGTAGGGGTTCAAGCAATTCAAGCTTGATGAACATCAATGACAATGACGTCTGTTCACATCAGTTCAGGCCTCGATCTTCATCGACAATGATGTTTGATCACTGCAGTTCAAGCCTCGGGCCTCAATGTCAACATAATGGCGTCTGCTGAAAACACTCCAGGCCCCGTTCCTCAAAGAAAAGAAAGGCGTACGCTTGAGTGCGCTTTATCTTCGGAAGAAGAGAAATCTTCTTGTTTCTGACTATTCTCATCAACAAGCTTCATACTTGTTCCATGCTCGTTCAGTCATCAAGTGGATCTACTTTCATTAGATTGTATTTTTATTCACTCGATCAAAAATGGCATCCTCAAATGCAATTTTTGAGGGGGAGAAGTGTGAACGGTGGATCAACCTCATACGCACTTGTTCAATCAAAAATGGCAACCTCATATGCAATTTTTGAGGGGGAGAAGTGTGAACAGTGGATGGGTTGATCAGGTATCACTTATTTGAGATTGAAGTTGACTTTCACAAAGGCGTGATCTTATTTTATCTTGAAGTCGGGGTTGGTTGGATGCATGACTTTCAATGATAACTTGCTCGTGCTTAAGATTTAAGTTGAAGACTTAGTTTATCTAGTTACCAGCAGTCGGGGTAAATGTTAATACTCAGTGTCACATGCCAATGACGTTGTGGATAATCGCAAGAGGTGTTAATGTCTCATACTTTGATTGGGTATTGAGTACTTAGAGATTTGCTTGGAGCATAAATTCTCTACACCGTTCTTCCAACATTAGTGCAAGCTTAAGTCACGAGAACGGGGAATTCTACTTCAGTTTCAAGTTTGGTATATCGGGTTTGCTCCATCAGTTATCACTTCAAATAGCCTACTTAAGGGTTGGTAAAGATAGTCAGAGAGAGTTTCGGTAGCGGTTGATTCTCACTTGATACATTTGAGCCAATTTTGTTCTTCTCACAAGATTTCAAGTATATGTGCGTAAAATGAGTTGCTGATTCTGAGGTATCAAAACCAGCAAGGGGGAAGGAGACATACATCTGAACGTACAACGAGTACACGTTATGAACTTTATACTTCTTAATTGAAGTTATTCCGGGAAGACAAATGTCATAACTGTAGAGAAAATCAGTGTTTTACCTCGTGGTTTTTGGTGTACTATTCCAACTACGTGGGGGAAGAGATGTAAGAAACAGTTTCTGATGATTAAAGAGGTACACAATTGTATGATGATTCCTGTGGTTAGTCGGTGTCCTACAGAAGGAAATGTGTTCATCCGGGACGTACTTTACTCGGTGTAACAATTTTGTTGCTTCTGTGGTACTGTCTTGGTGTTATCATTTAGACTTCATACTTTGGTATAACAATTCTCATCTGCAATTTCCTAAAGGGAGAAAAAGGGATTTCCAGGTCTTAATTGATCTTGATGTTACGTTTTCGACTTCATTAATGGGATTGAGTGTGTACTTCGGGTTTTGTTTGTGCTTCATACAATGAGACTGATTGCATCACTTCAACTACTTGGGGGAAGTGGTCTCTGGATATTTTCGGTATGCATTCCTTCAGATTTCAGCGGGAAGTAATGTGAGAAGAATTATTCAAGTGTGAGATGATTCACTGCTGATCTATTTGATGATCCCCTGAACGGAGAATCACGATGATTATTCTTAAAAGGAGCAGCAATATTTGATGTGGTTTGGTACGAATTTTGTTGTACACTTGCCTTATGTAAGCTTGAAAGAGAGCTTTGAATCTGCTCAAAAAGAAGATTGTCGGTTTGGGGGGAAGCTATCAAAGCGTCACAATTGAGAAGGCTCAAGTTCAGACAATTATTCAGGAGCCTCGAAAGCTTTGGTGGTGAAAGTTTAAGAGATGTTGACTACTGACTTCTACAACGTACAGAACGATATCCTTATTTCGGTATTCATGTCAACATCTTCTTAAACTGAATAATTTAGTTTGTACATATCTTAAACCAAATTGTAAATAGAAAATTATAAAACCAGAAAAATGTAAATAGAAAAATATTAAAACCAAGAAAAACCATAAAAATCAGAAAAATAGAAAATACCAAAATAGTTTCCTCTAGGCATGTCTTATGTTTATCGATAACATTTACGGTCCTAGAAATGTCATTCAATAATGACACGGTACTTTAAATGAAGCTCGAGCAGAAGTTAAAATGAATTGTTAAAACATGTCATGATGGCTTGCAGTTACTTCATACTGTAACCCGTTCTTCATTATGGGGAAAGCACGTCGCCAAAAAGACGGTTGTTCCTCCCACTGGGTGAAGTTCACCCGGGCATGGATTACTTTATATCCATGTTTCTTCGATTTGATGTACGTTTCAGTGCATCATTTCTTGTAAAGG
This sequence comes from Artemisia tridentata subsp. tridentata, assembly GCA_021014915.2. Lineage (NCBI taxonomy): Eukaryota > Viridiplantae > Streptophyta > Magnoliopsida > Asterales > Asteraceae > Artemisia > Artemisia tridentata. The sequence goes on from CP139503.1 coordinate 100,649,344, forward strand.
AAGAGAAATCTTCTTTGTATGCAAATAATTTTCCTTCTATGATTCTTCTGAAAATTATTTGTGAGACACATGGTGGTAACATGTTGGTTGAAATTCCTTCAGACTTGGATTGTGCATAAAATTTGTCACTCAATCAATGACTACAGCTCTTTAACTAGAATACGGGTCATTGATTGAGGGGGAGAGTGATTTCAAATTTTATATCGTCAAACGGGTTTCTTGGTTATCTCATAATTGTTAGAAAAGGTTTTGTAGTTAATGGGGTATTAGTTGAAGAGGATCTTACTAAGCTTTATCTCAAATGGCCAAATGTGTTAGTTGTTAGAAAGATTAGGGAATTATGTGCAATTTGCTTATAGTATCCTAGCTTTATGTAACTATAAGGTCCATTTGTGTCACTCTGGAATCCTCGGTTAATCCCCTAAATACTTTAAAAACCAAAATCTAAAAGGAGTTAGAAAACCCATTGTGTTTGATGTTCTTTGATACTCCACTGGAATTTGTATGATCTGATTGAATGAGTTTCAAATGTTGATTGATTTTTGTTAGTCGATAGCTGCTTAATTGTTGTTGATTCAGTGCATGTGCACTCAGGATATGCTTAGGTATGTAGCTATCATGTTAGAATCTTGTCCCTAAGCTCCTGAGTTGAATGTTGAAATATGAGTGAATTGCCATGTTCATGATTGCTGATTGCTCTTGATGTGTTTCCTGACTGTGGTTTGATTATGAGATGAATATGGTATTATGAGTTGGCAAGCTGCTACGTGGTAGCTATTAATGAAAAGTGAATCTGTATGTATGTATATCTGTGTTGATATTCTTATGCAGATTCCATGGCCAATATGAATGTGCCAGTTCCCGCTCTAACCATTTGATCAGATGTTCAAACTCTATTGACTGGCTCTGAATTCACCACAACAACAACATCAGCAACAACAACAACAACAATGTCTTCACCACCACCACCTTCATTTCAACAAAGCATTACTTATTCTGGTCTCGCCAAGTGGGGATCTACAATACTTGGGAAATTTTTGTTGGTGGATGGATAATTGATGTTGACTACTGACTCCCTCAGAGAAGCGGATGATCACATCGTCTGCGTAAAAAGGTCAATATCATTTGTGTCGTAACAATTATCTTTGTACATAATAAGTAGTGAATCTCCCTCATAAATTGAGGGGGAGCAGTTGCATGTTACATTATCAGCACATATTAAAACTGACCACATTTTCTCCCATAATTTCTAACTTATTTAAATCAATTGGGATCACAAATCTCAAATGGTTTGAAATTTTTGATCGGGGGAGAGAATGTGATTTAAATATGAAATCTGATAAAATGTGATCTTTTGGACTCATGTGTAGGCTCCCAAATATGTACTAAACTCTTTCGTATATCGATGCACATATTGAGGGGGAGCAAATGGTTTATGATGGCTATTGTGGAAGAATACCAAAGACCGACCAATCTTATTTTAATGTACTGGAGTTATAAGGATGGTGAGGTTAGGTATTAGTTCTCATGATCCCGCCAGAACCGGAGGGATCTACCCAGGGACAATCCACTAGTTAGTGTAGAAGTCTTTAGGTATGATTAAAAAAGGAGACAAGTGAGTATAAGGGAAGAGTGCCGACTGAGATGGAGCTAGCACTGGAACAAACCCAACAAGGTGCTAGTGATGAAGTCTCGGTAAGCGCTGAAGGGGTTGAAGAATGAAAAAGAAATGTAAAGATAAAGGGCGAAAAGAAAGAAGCCCTCCTCCTTATACTTTAGGCAGAAACCGGGTCAATACATATGCTTTCAGAATCACTAAGTTGATTGCTGACATTGAAGACAAAGTATCATGGACCCAGTGATACGCTGCACAACCCTCCCTAGCCACTCAAGGTCCCTCAAAGGACTCTTGTTTCATTTGTCACGGAGATCAATACATTTCTATCGTCCCTCTCACTCCGAGTTAGACGATATTGAAAAGGTGGCAGTCCTCTCCAGCCTCCGATCACTAAATCAAAACGCACTATTGAGTCTAGAGCCAAGAGATCATCCATAAATCTCATTAGGACACATTTCCAAAATGCTTGCTATTTCATACACCGTGAAAAGCAAGAAAATATATATGAAGAGTCCTACGCATTATCCTCGTGGTATTGCCAGAACATCCGAGTGATACGTAAGCATTCACATTGAAGATGGAAATCCTGCTAGAGCCAACATCAAACAAGCTCTTGGTAGGTGACATGTGAGATCCTTCATGGATCAAACTAGTGACAACTGGAAAACAACGATGGGGCGATTCAACATTTGAATCAAGCTTGTTCCAGGAAGTAGATTGACGGATGCTTTTAGAAAAACCTTTCAATGTGCACACCAACTGAATTTTGAGCACATTGATTGTGTACATTTTCAAACAAAAGTGTTTATGACAGAAATGTGATTCAATTGATAAAACCCTCGTCGTGTTGCATAAAATGTTTATCCAGTGACACGAGAGTGATTTTTCTAATCAATTTCTCATCAATCAGTGGGTATTTAATTCACTGATTCACTCTACCGTGTTGTCTGCTTTGAGACGTTCCGGTATGAGAACATGCTTGGTATGACGATTCCAATGTTAATTCGTTGGATGAGTCTATACAACAAGCTGGAAATTCCTGTCAAGGAGAATTCTCTTTAAAGGGAATTCTACCTGATCACAGGTCGGTCCTCACGGAACCGAAGGTTATTCCAACCACACCGAGCGAATGACAAAGCCATATTCGCTCTCCAACTTTATTGCTAACTGTTTTATTTCAGATTCATATAAAGATGGTGATGGTGGTTCCTGATTCCAGTAGAGACGTGTCAATCCACACTCCATGCTCACACTTACAAATCATTATCAAAGACATCATGATAGCTAAAAGACCTACAACACAGCTTCCGCAACTCTGATGATAATTATCATGATCCAGAGAAGTGTGAGCATGCAGTCCAAAGGTCACAACAAATCACATGGAGGCAATATTACCACAATGGATGAGCTTGGAGATTTACTGTAGCGGATGATCTCAAAGAATGCTCAAAGATCACAACATCACATGGAAACAATACTGCAACAAGATGACTTGAAGACGTATGTTGGATGATGACCTCAAAGAATCCTCAAAGATCATCCAAGACAAATGAACAGTCATCAAAGGTCCACTGCTGAAAGTACAAAGTGTGTTGAACTTGAAGAATCAAAAGACTACGAGCTAGGAATTTACAGTCATGTAATAGAATGCTAGAATTCAAAATGTAATTTCCGGGGTGACCTCCTTTAGGGGGAGATTGTTAGGAATATAAATATTCATATGAAGACTCGGTCACCCCGAATATGTATCTAGTATTTATGTAGCTCGTAGGATTAGTAGTATTATTAGTATTAGTTTAGTTATATTAGTGTTTGTGGAGTTGGGTCTGGTCCTTACCCACTGTCAGCTCACTCCACAGCCCACTAGGGGCACCTTAGCTAGTAAGTATAAATACCCCTTCCCAAGTGTGGGAAGGGTTGGAGCTTCGAATCATTCAACTAATTATTCCTTCACTTTCTCTCTCTAGAACTCCCATTCTCTCTTTCTCTCTCTAAAACAATCGGCCAAACTCACATCTTTTATGTGTTATATGTTATTGAATATGCTATAGTAATTCACCTTTGGTTAATGAAATTTTAGTTTTCTCTTTAATTCACCTTGTTTCAATTTACTTCAATCCTTTATTTACTCTTATCAATATGTTTTTAAGCTTCATTTTCTGTTTACATAAGCTCATACCAGCTTAAAATAGCTTTTGTGAGCTTGTTATAGATCAAATTCTGTTTCAATTGCAAAAAGCCAAACAAAGTCAATAAAAGTCAAAAATAGTCAAATAAGCTGTTGTGGATGATAAGTCAGTAAGGGAAGGGCTTATTGCTGTTACTAGCTTGTCTTTTGACAAGCTAGAGCATGTAGAGTAGCTCCTCGAGCTTATTGTGCCCTGTTTGTGCAAGGGTATTTGTAAGTTTCCATTTAAAGTTCCATTTCAAATGCATTGCTTATTTCTGTCTCATTTAATTGCTTATTTGCCTTTTCTATGCTTATTTTTTCTTATTTTGTTCATTTGATGTTGATTTGTTAGATAGCATAAGCTTAGATTACATTTGTCCTTAAAATCTTAAAAAGAAACCAAAAAAATAAGTCAATATAGGATTAGCTTAATTCAGTGCTTATTTCTGTTTGAAAATCATTAATTAGTGCTTAATTTACTTAGATAATCATTTGTGTTTCAGATTCCTAGCTTAATTTGGCCTTTTCTAGCATAAATCTCAAATCAGTATCATTAAGGGGGTGTTTGGTTTAAGAGTTAAAATGGGTCAATTTTGATGTTACTGTTCATTTGCATACTTGTGATCTTTGATCTTACTTAAAATGAGTTAGATTAGTAGTTTGTAGGATGTGTTGAGCTTATTTCATAGGATTTATAGTTTTCTTTGATTTTTCCTAGTTTATAAGAATTTAGCTTCTTAATTCAATGTGCTATTAAGATAAGTAGATTTAGCTTTTACTTTGCCACTTGTTTGATCATCTAGTGTTATAAGGTTAAATTTCTAGAGTTGAGTTGGATTCAAGTTGATTTGAGGTTACTTACACCCATTTTTGTGAAAACTGTTCATCAGTAGGTATTTTTTCAAATTCTGACCTTATCTTGTTTTAGAAGTAAGAGTTTAGTCCCTTTTTGAGTTCATTAGTGCTTATATTTGCAAGTTTAAGATTGTTTGCTACTTGGTCTTTGCTGTTTCCAACTTTTCAGAACTTTATTTAGCTTATTAAAGCTTAAAAATAAGCTTAAAAGTGGTCTCAGTAAGCCATTTTGCACCTGCACTTTTTTATAATTTTGCCTCAACCAGCTTATGTTTATGAATTTTAACAAGTTCATTAAAAGCTCAATTAATCTCAAAATTGGTACAATTACTCTTTGGTTGCTAGTATACTTGTTTCACATTTTTGTGATTTTTTATAATAGCTTTTAGACAAATTTTTAATAAGCCTAAAGTACCCCAGTAGCCACTCTTATAACTGCATATCAGTAAAAAAAAAAATTCTTTTTTTTTTTGCTTATTTTGACTACTCAGAGCTTATTGGTTTTTCTTGTTAAGCTTTTTCAGATTTTCATAGTCCATTTAGATTAGATTTAGTATAAGTTAGCTTATTTTGGTTTTCTTTTAGCTTAAGATTGTTTTTTAGCTTATATGCTTTTTAGCCTAGTTCATTTAGTCAAAATTCACTACTGATCTGAATTTACATTGCTTTTTCTGTGCTTATTTGAAGTTTTTAAAAATAGTTGCTTTTGTAAAAATAGCTTATTGACTAGTGCTTATTGAGTTTTTAAAAGAAAATTAAAAAAAATAATAATAATAAAATAATTTAATAAAAAGCAAAACCAAAACTGCCTTTGTAAATCCTTGGAGAAATTTATATATTGATTTCAACGAATCAGACGTAGCAACAAAAAGAAAAAAAAAAGAAAAAAAGGCCTTTGGCCTGCCTTTGGAGACGTGAAGAAAAAGAGCAGCAAAAAAAAGGGTTTTGATTTCGCTTGTGATATATATACATTTGGTGGGACAAAAAGAGGGGACCCCCTTTTATTTTAACACAAGTCGACACAGAAAAAAAGAGAGAAAAGAATTCAGCCGTCATTTTTGGTGATTTGATTTGAAAACACAGTCCAACATATTCGTGAGGCAGAGAAGAAAATAAGGCCCCATTCATTTTATCTAGCCACCATTTTGTCAATCATTCACAAAACCATAAAGGGTCAGCCGTCATTTTATTCTCATTCGTGGGACCAGAGGCCCATTCAAATTGAAGATAATAATTTGAGCCGTAATTTTTTATTGATTCGAACATGCATAGCAGATCGTACGTGATGTCTACGATCGCGATGCGCGGCTAATCTTTTAGTAATCTCTCCCGGTAAAAGATATTTGGTTTGATCATGTTTACGGATTTTATTTTGTTTGTCAAACATTAATTCATATAATTTTAATGCATATCATTTGTTTGATTTTAATGTTTTAGTATAATTATTTGATTGAATGATTGCAAGTCATGTTATTGCGAGTCAACGATTCGTGCCGAGCCTAATTAGTATAGGGGTTAAGACGGTCGTATGGTAAACATAATTTGTACCCATAATTGTTCATTTGAGTAATTATAGAATTAATTGATAGGATTATTATAAGACATGTTATTGCTAGTCAATGAGTCGTGCCGAGTCTAACTAGTTTAGGGCTTGCCTATCTGATTCGTCACCCGCGCAAGGTGATATTTTAGTTGTTATCATGGGTCAGACACCAATTCTTATGATGGATAGCATTGCACTTAGCTGAGACAATTTTATGTGAAATAACCCAATCCTTGTATTTTTGTTAATGAAATTAGAAAGGTTGGTTTAAGTTAGTGCATTAATTAATTAGACTATGTGGTATATAAGTCCATCATATGATATACCAGTAGGCACGAAGCATAACTGTTCTCATTTAATTAAAATTGACTAAATTAACCGGTTCCCGTGTGCCGATGTGTCTTAGTATACACCTAAAGGATAGATATTCATACGTCCGAATGATTGGTCTTTATATCAACCTTCAAAGGAGTGTATTAAGCATTCGGGATGACATTTATAAGAAACGGTTCTGGATGTCTAAAAAAGGAGCTTATGTATGTTATGAGCAAAAATGCTTGAAATATGAAGTAAAATTCATGTGCGAAAACTGAGTAAAAAGTGAAAATATGTAAGCTAATGTATGATGGCTTATGTGCTCTTAAAAAGTTTGCTCATTTGGTATAAAAACTCCAGTATTATAAAAGGTGTAATGTATTCTCACCTCTTGTTTTGGATCTATGTTTAGATTGATTATAGGGGTGTACTAAGTATGTTGGGCACATGGTTAATTATATGAAACATAAAGTAAATGGAACCAATGGGAGCAGTTATGTCAAGTGTTTAAGAAGGACAAAAATATTGGTAATCATTTTGGGTTATTGGTCACATAGGATGGTTATTAGTGTACTAGGTTAAATTTGATCTTTTTGATGGAATTTCAATGGTATGATTAAAAATTATGTAATTAACATGCTAATAGTTAGTAGATTTCTTCCTCGGGACGAGTAAGGGTTAAGTTGGGGAGGTTTGATCGGTGTATTTTACATACCCCTCATAGCATCTTAATTACGCAGTTGCATTGTTATTCGTTGTTATACATGTACTTTGAGGGTGTTTTGTGATTACATAGGTTATGCGCAAAAAGGAGTTAATATGGTGATATTACAAATTTAAAATGAAGAATACATGTATGGGCTTGTGGTCTTGGACGTAGCAACAAAAAGAAAGAAAAAAAAACCTTTGGCCTGCCTTTGGAGACGTGAAGAAAAATGGCAGAAAAAAAAAGGGTTTTGATTTCCCTTGTGATATATATACATTCGGTGGGACAAAAAAGAGGGGACCCCCTTTTATTTTAACACAAGTCGACACAGAAAAAAAGAGAGAAAAGAATTCAGCCGCCATTTTTGGTGATTTGATTCGAAAACACAATCCAACATATTCGTGAGGCAGAGAAGAAAATAAGGCCCTATTCATTTTATCTAGCCACAATTTTGTCAATCATTCACAAAACAATAAAGGGTCAGCCGTCATTTTATTCTCATTCGTGGGACCAGAGGAAGACCTATTCAAATTGACGATAATAATTTGAGCCGTAATTTTTTATTGATTCAAACATGCATAGCAGATCGTACGTGATGTCTACGATCGCGATGCGCGGCTTATCTTTTAGTAATCTCTCCCGGTAAAAGATATTTGGTTTGATCATGTTTACGGATTTTATTTTGTTTGTCAAACATTAATTCATATAATTTTAATGCATATCATTTGTTTGATTTTAATGTTTTAGTATAATTATTTGATTGAATGATTGCAAGTCATGTTATTGTGAGTCAACGATTCGTGCCGAGCCTAATTAGTATAGGGTTAAGACGGTCGTATGGTAAACATAATTTGTACCCATAATTGTTCATTTGAGTAATTATAGAATTAATTGATAGGATTATTATAAAATATGTTATTGTTAGTCAATGAGTCGTGCCGAGTCTAACTAATTTAGGGATTAAAATGATTCATGTGGTGAATATAACTTGTGCCCAAAATTGTCCTTTTCAATTAATACAAACTATGTCTATGTGGTTGGAAGACAAACATTAGTAATAATCCGTAACTTAGTCATACTATTATATCCGGAGCTGGGAGGGGTTGCTTTTCATTCAATTGTTTACAACTCTTACTTTTATTTGCTTATTTAATTTTTATTTGTTTATTCACTTTTTAGTTTTTTTTTTTTTTTTTTTTGGAAGGCGACTTTCATTTTTTGGTTTAGAGTCGCACATGTCCAGATTATGTTGTCTGAACCGGGTCCACGCTGGCGTAGTGGGGATTTTTAACAGCTTCCGCCCGGAAACCGTACCGCCTCCACACGAGTTTTCTCGTTGGAGTAACGGCCGGATGAATTAGTAATTTTATTATTAAGTCTTAAACAAACCAATCAATCAATTATTTATTTCATAGAACTTAGTTTAATTAGGATTTAGTTATTAAGTTTCCAAAACAAAAACTTTTATTGATCAGTGATCACCCAAAAACTTAAATTAAAACCACATACTCCTCGTGGATACGATACCCGCTTGCCCTATATAGTATAAGGTAATTAGGTTTATTTTTTATCGGTACAACGACATCGGTCATATACTAGAGGCAAAAAAAGCAACTCTTAGTTAGATAGAGTCGTTCGATAATTCTTGTAATACACTATCTCTCATTGTATAAAACATTGTATTTGCTAGCTTTTTTCTAGTTTTATTATATATAGCGCCATTCAAGAAAAAGAAAAAAAAAAAAAATATATATAAATGTACATTAAGAGGGCACGGTGGAGTAAGGTTATAACACGTTATAGGTGGAAAGATATCTAGTTTTATGTCCAAATCATTTTGTTAGTGTTTTACTCGTTTGTGAATAAGTCGGCCATTTATCTGCGCACCACAAGATGCTGCCATAACGATTAGGCACATAATTAGACATATTTTCAGGTCTCCCGATCACTTCTCATTTTGAAAATATCTTTATTCAAGCCCTTCTAAAAATAAAAAAATGTTTATTCAAGAATTGAAAAAAAGGGCAATTGTAAAAAGAAAACACTTGGAGTAACCATGTGTTTAGCATGGTTCCTTTCAAACTATCGTGAATGTATGTGTGCAACGTGAAACATCTTTCTTTAGCCTATATAAATGAACATGTTAGTATTTGATATTATATACTCAAGTCATAAACTCCCTTCTTTGATCTGAAACATTACCCCATATTCTCCCTCAATGACAGGAAAACGAAGAATCCTAATCGTTACGCATCCAGGCCAAGGCCTTGTCAACCCATCCCTTCGTTTCGCTAACCACTTACTCAAAATGGGTGTGTTGGTTACCTTTTCCTCCAGCTTCTCGACTGTACGACGTATCGACAAACAAAACACCCCTCAAGGCCTAAACTTTGCTCCATTCTCTGATGGCCATGATAATGGCATACAACCAACTACTAGCCTTAAACAATTCGTCACAGATTTTGAAACAAATGGGTCATGTGCCATCGCGGAAATTATTAGTTCGGCGGCTGCCACAGGCAAACCATTTGATCACTTGATCTACACCACTATTGTACCTTGGGGGGCAAAAGTTGCAAATGCCCATAATCTCAAATCCACTCTCCTTTGGTGCCAACCAGCCACTGTCTTGGGTATTTACTACTACTATTTCAATGGCTATGAGGACTTAATATCTAGTAACAAAAACAACCCAACGTTTTCGATTAACTTACCTGGATTACCACCACTAACCATTGCTGATTTACCATCCTTTTTTTCGGCGTCTAGCCCTAAGGAACATGAGTTTCTTTTATCACTTTATAAAAATCATATTGACGTACTTAAAACATCTCCAAGAATCCTTATTAACACTTTTGATGAACTTGAAATTGAATCCATAAAAGCTATTGATAAATTTAAGTTCCTTCCCATTGGACCCTTAATCCCATCAGAATTGTTGGAAGAAAAAGACACATTGTCCGAAAAAGAAGAGGACGCTTACATTCAATGGTTAAACACAAAACCAAAATCTTCAGTTCTGTATGTTTCATTTGGAAGCTTGTCTAATTTAACAATTGATCAAGCAGAGGAGATGTCAGCTGGTTTGTTGGAGAGTGGGCGGCCTTTTTTATGGGTGATAAGAGACGGTGGTGAAGCCGCGAAACTAAGCAAGATAGATGAATTGAAAAAACAAGGCATGATAGTAGATTGGTGTTCTCAGGTGGAGGTGTTGACCCACAAAGCAGTTGGGTGCTTTGTGACGCATTGTGGCTGGAATTCGACGGTGGAGACATTGGTAGCTGGTATTCCTGTGGTGGCGTTTCCTCAGTGGACTGATCAGAGGACGAACGCAAAGTTGATTGTAGATGTTTGGAAAATAGGAGTACAAGTGAGGATGAGGGAGAAAGATGGAGTGGTGGAAGGGAAAGAGATTAAGAGGTGTGTTGAAATGGTCCTGGGAGATGGTAAGATGCGAGAAAACGCTGTGAAATGGAGCGAGTTGGCACGAAAAGCTCTTAGCAATGGCGGATCGTCCACTGTCAACCTCCAAGCTTTCTTGGATGATGCTTGATTTCTGTTATATGTTATAAGAATAATGTGGCGTATGGTTCGTTTGGTTTGGTTTGGTTAATTTTACTTGCATGCATGTAAGATATAAGTGGATTATCACTTAACCGTGTTTCTCTAGACTTTGTATAAAAGATGAATAAAAGTTACAAAGTTCAAATCAAAAGAGACATTCCCCCAAAGAAAAAATAAAATCCAAATACTAAATCAAAATAATTCCATTTTGTAAGATGTTTGGATCTACCATCCAAAAACTGTTTGTACCACTCTGTAATTCTTTTTTGTAATATGTTTCTCGAGCTGCTTGCTCGAACTGTTTTAATAAAAGTCAAGCTGTTATTGACGCAGGACGCGCGGAAGCGTATTTAGATAAACCCTAATCTAAGCGTAATTAAATAAGGCGCACTTTGCGGGAATAAACCCAAACAAGAGATAAACTTTAAAAGACAATTTTATTAATGATTTTTTGAAAATTACAATCATAATGAGCCCTATATTTATAGGGAAGTGAAACTTACATGAAAAGTAACCTAATTAAAGTAAAAAACGACCCAGATAAATAATAGAAGATTCTGGAATCGACACTATTACGGCGTAATGGAAACACTCCATAAACGGCGTAAACAAACGTAACAAAAAACATAAAATTTACCGAGATCATATACGACGTTGACGAGGGTTTGGACCTACGACGTAGATAAAGCAATATTCATGCTTGATCACGAATCTCGTCCCTATCATTCCCCCTCACTTAAAAAGAACTCGCCCTCGAGTTGTCACTGTAAAGGGCTTCATCTACCTCGAATAACCTCTCACGACGAACCTTGTCTTCAGTGGATTTGCGCTTCACATTAACTCGGGACTTTCATATTTTATAACACGTCTACCACACTCCCATTGATCCACATATGACTTAGAACATCGAGTTATGAACTCGTTATCAACGATCACCAAGTCTTCAATTGCCATAAAATTAACATCTTTGATCACCATTGAAAACTTAATTGGATTCTTACTAATCATCTTTAAAAGTAACCCAAAATCAAAATCACAAACCTTTGTACCTTTAATAACTTGGGACTCATTAGCTTCAATTTCAAGATTCTTCAAAACTCTAGAATCCTTTTTCTTCTCCGGTACTTCAGTTGATGCTTTTATATTAGTCATATCAACTTCAACATCATATTGATTATCAACTGCAACAGTGATTTCGGGCTTCAACAACTTTTCTTCATTCTTAACATCGGGCTTTGGTAATTGTGGTTTTACTTCGGATGGAATCATAGCAATTCTCCTTCCTTCCCATGAGAAACAGTAAAGATTTCTTTGAAAATCATATACACCCTTAACTTCACATAGCCAAGGTTTTCCCAACAAAATATGGCACTCATCAAAATCATCCACAATACAAAGTACCTCTACTTTATAAAAGGATTATGGTACATAAAAGTTTCTAAAGTTTACCAAAAATTTGTCCTAAGTTTACCAAAAATCATCCACAATACAAAGTAACTCTACTTTATAAAAGGGTTATGGTACAGAAAAGTTTCTAAAGTTTACCAAAAATTTGTCCTAAGTTATTATAGTTTCATTTTGTTCATCCAGGTTAGTGAACTTTGAAACTTTGTTCACTCAGGTAACTGAACTTATAAAAATATATACTCAGATTATTGAACTTTGTAACTTTGTTCACTCAGGTAACTGAACTTATCAATAAGTATACGTTCAGGTTACTCGGACTAACACTGAATTTTTGAAGTGTATGCTTCCCGAAAGTTCAGTAACCTAAGTGAACAAAATAAAACTATAGTAACTTAGGACAAATTTTTTGGAAACTTTAGTAACTTTTTTTGTGTAATAACCCCTTATAAAATTTCCCAACACTCACCGGGAACCCTACGAACTTGGTAACCTTCAATTGGACAAACCTCCATTGGTAATTAAGAAGTCTGCCAATTTTCTTGAAACCAAATTATTTATGCAACAAACACCAATAATTAAAGAACATACCGAATTATTAATTAGAATTCTCGAATGAAAAATCTTGGTTGTAGGCAATCGATCCTCCACCTTCATTCTTTTCTCCCATTCATCAACCCTCCTATTATTGAACAGGGATTGCTTGCTTGCATAATTGTCTCCATAATCGCCTATGGTTGAACGAATTCTTCAACCTTCATGTTTGCTACCCTCGTAATTTTTGTGGATTAATGCCCCACCTACAATCACGGAACGTAGTTCTTCTAGCATAGTGTAACAGCTGTCAAGTTCATTCATGGATTTCATAAAACCATGATCCATATTGTAACACCCCAACCCGAGAAGGGTCAAAATGTAACATTATGGTGTCAATCAGAACATAAACGCAAGCGAAAGACTTTTATAAATACTAAGGTTACAAAAGTTCAAAATGAAACTAAGGACATAATAAGTCTAAATGATAATGACTATCAAACTAGAGTACAAATCTAAATGGAAGATAACTCCAAAGTCTAATCTATATGTAAAGGGGGTCTATCGCCAGGGTAGTCCACTAAGAGCTTCTATGCACACTTCACTCAATCCCCAGCTTCCAACCTAAACCTGCCGCAGGAAAAGAAATGCGGCTGAGCTTAAAAAGCCCAGTGAACAGATATAAACAAATGAAAGGTAATAAGTGTATACGAAATGAATAAGCGAATGAATCCAAGATAACCTGCTAAACAAGATGTCAAACAGAATATGGAACATGTGAAAGAAATCAAAGCATAATGATGAACATAAAGTGGATATCAATATCAAGGGAATGCCCAACAAATCATATAACAAATTGTACATGGAGTAGCTAGCTCGATGTACCAAATAGTGAAATGGGGTGTATTGCACACACACAAGTCCATTCACAATCATATATCAAATCATAACTGAACAAATACCTAGGATGCATCCATACGCTCCCTTCAAAACAGATATACATATGCCAGTTCTAGACTAAACATACATACAATATACACAGGCCAGGTGCGCTATATATAGCAATATAATCAAATGGGAACGCAGTGGACAAAAACCCGCCTCCACTGACAGCGTCATTACCATTGGTGCATCAATGGCACGGTCATGGACTCCCCATGACTGGCTACAAATATGGGCAATATAAATAGGCATAACACATGCAATATAATGATAAAGGATAAATACAGCTCAGATAATAGCTATATAAATAGAATATAGCATGAAACGAATAATCAAACGAATAGTAAACAAATATGGATCATATCAAACGGAATCATATCAGACGGATCATTGCAAATGGATCATAACATAGCAAACGAATCAAAGTCAAGGATCAAGAAGTCATGAGAAATCCCTACTGAAAAGGGATAGAATATCTGTACCTTAAACCGCAAATGAAACCATATCACAAAGATCGGAAGTTACTCCTTCTTCAGCGAATCTACACGAATTAATGACCGTCTTATTATTTAAGAATTATTTCATAAGTTATTACTGATTCATCACTTGTTGTTGAGCAGAGTAACATATTAGGGTTTCCTTCTATTTTTAGAAACTTTCCATTTTTAGTAACCTTCCATAATTAGTAACTTTCCATAATTAGTAAATTTTCATAATTAGTAACTTTCCAGATTAAGTAAGTTCCCATAATTAGTAAGTCCCCGATTTAGTAAGTTTCCATAATTAGCCAATTTAAGGTTTCCACATAAGTAAATAACTAGGTTTAGGTTCAAAAACGCATTTAACTTCATAAATGACCAAATTAGGGTTTCTTAGACATTTAATTAAGTTTTAAATGAAAGTCTTAATTACAATTAGGTTTTAACACATATTAGCAAGTATATAGTGACAACTTCACATAGTTTAAGGTTTTAGAGGACATTTAGTAAAGTCTAGGGTTAATTGTATAAATTATCAAAGTTTAGGGTTTAATGTGATAACTTCCAAAGATTAGGGTTTAAAATGTGAAAAATCAAAGTTCTAACTTTTCATATAAATAACAGATTATCCATTCCATGCATGCAATCATCCTACGTATAATCCTAATACCGAAATTGTTTCGCACCCTATATTACTTGTTCTCATATAGGTTCCTATCGTATAACAATTTCCTTTTTAAGTCTATGAAATTAATTATAGACGTACGTATGCATATAATAAGATTTAGACTATAACATATATGTAGTCCATTATGTTTTTACGTATTCTTAATTTGTTATAACCAGATTTAGTATAAAATTTCCATGCGCTAATAAGGAGTTTATGAGATACCTCTTAGTCGTGTGATAAATCAAGACAGGAACGAGGATTGATCTAAACAGAAACGAGGACACCAACACTATGGTACAACGAGACACAATTGAACCTCAAGACCCCGACGTAACCCACAGCTAACCGTAAACCCAAACTTCTACCAAATCACGAACAATACAGCTCCAACGAATGAAACCAAAACAAACTTCCTGAACACGAACTAATGATCACAACCCGAAGTAGAATAATGATCACGTGAACCAAACCTGATTCCTGCTACTCTCCAACCGTCGCACGAACCGAAACTCAATCCCAACAAGAATGATAATCCGAACCGAACTCGAACTAGATCATGCGAAGTCAAGACCTTGGAGTACCCACGTACACTATTCTTCTCATTTCGAAAGAAGAAACAGCCCCGCCGACGACAACAGATTCAATAGCTGGGGATCTTGCTAAGAATGAAACTCCTAACCTTAAATCATAGAACCGGGGATTATTTCCAAGAATCCGAAGTTGGAGCGGGGAAAAAAAATCCCCAGTGGGTAGGGAAGCTGCCCATCCGTTATAGTTGCTTCAGAAAGAGAAATTGGAAGGTTGGGCGATCTCCTATCCTGTCCGGTCGTTGTGGCAAGCGAATCTATTGAGAGATATATTGAGCCGGTAAGCGGGATTTTCAGTCATCTATCCTTTATCTTTCCCTAGCGAGTGAAGAAAGAGTGGATAAAGTCTTGGATTAAGAAGGCTGGTCAGTAGAAAACCTGGAAGGATTGATTGAAATGCCGAGTTATCATAATAATATGTAGGAAGAAATAGACACGGGCGATAAGGGAGACTAGACTATGAATCGTCTACGGAAGCCAAAGGCAATAAAGAAAGAGAAAAAGAACCATTTTTTCCCGCCGCGCGGTTCACCTAATTAGATGGGCCTAGGCACTGATCGTCCTATATATCTTTTGATTCTCATTCTTAGCCGACTCCCCATTTGTTCTCACTGCTCTCCCATAGCCCAGTTTGACTTGATAATATCATGCCTTTCTTTATTTTCAGAGATCAAGAGATTAGCGGAAGGATAAAATGAAATTGGACCAATCTGCGAGTACCAGAAGCGGGTATTTACAATATTTACAAAAGGTGATGGCTCGCTCTTCGCCTCTGGGACAAGGCTAAGCACCAGAAAAGCAGGTTCAATGAAGTCCTAACTCAACCCCAGAAATCCATTCATTTTGTAGTGACCTTGGGAAGATCGGCGTTCCGTTGTATTCTATCACGTCAGATAAAGAAAGTACAAAAGTTCTCGTTAGATCAATTGTATTCTTGGGTATCACTCGAACACGAACGTAGCCACGATCACAACCCCCAACTCTCCTTCGACTCTTGTCTCTTGTAGAGATAACAACGGTTTGGAATTGTGTTTATTATTTTCAATCGGTTTTGAGAGAGATGTAGTGAGAGAATAGTAATGTTATACGTGTGGAGTTGTTTGTAGTGAGAGAATAGTAATGTTTTGAGAGAGACCCATGATATAACGTGTGGAGTTGTATGTAAAAAGGAATGGTATTGATAAACTTTGTATTTCTCGTATGTAATTGAGGAACAATGTACAGGAAATAAATAGCCTACTCAATTTTGCTAAACAAGGAAAAACATTAAAGGACATTGAAAAAGATTGGCTGTCAATTAGCCATGCCTAGAAATCAGCGTTCTTGATTGTAGCGAGTCAATGGATTATTTTGGGAAATGATGGAAACTGATCCCAAAGAATATTTCAACATATATCTCCTCAAAATGCAACGTTGGCTGTTTTATTTTAGTTTAGGATTAGGGCAAGAAATAAATGAGAAGGTGGTATGTATATCTTCAAAGCGTGTGTAGCCATGCAAAAAAAAGGAAAGTAGTTTTTAAAACATGTATAAGGATTGAAAATGATCAATTCTTCTTCTTTCTTTTTTTTCTTTTTTTTTTTTTTTTTTTTTGTGATATGACCAATCTTTATAAATTTTGTGGAGCAACAAAGGAAAAAGGAATGTAGTTATTTAGGGACATGGTGCGATTGTATCTTCACAAAACGTCTGGACTAATAAATGAAGAATGTAGATCATGACGAATAAGTGAAAATGTGATATATTCTTATCTTCAAAGGTGTAAGGTTGCGTACAAGATTTAATATATTCGGCCCCTCTTTTAGAATTAGTAAACGTGTGATAGAAACTTAGGATATAAGAATTGTGTTGATTTTCATAGTACTTAGGTTAAAGATTCCACATTTTGTAATTTAACTTTAAACGTAAGTGTTTAACTTAGTTACATGTTCATAGACTTTAATTTATACTCGTATCTGAAGTTCAAATTTCGTTCCGTATTTTAGGTCGTTATAATTCTTCCCCTCAAAAAAAAAATTTCGTCCTCGAAATTTGAACTCGCAACAGCTAGACGGAGACGTACCAACTGACAATAAATAGCCTCACACTCGAAGAGGTTCTTCCAAAACCATCTTCACACACTGTATAATTTTTTTTCTCATGACTCGATCCCGACAACTATGATAGCCCCAGGCTCTCCACAGAACACAAATCATAACAAATCTGATCCAACGAATACGAAACAAATACGTAGCAGATGACAGTTGTAATCTCACGAAGAGATCCTGAAACATATATACACATGAGGCAAATGTGGAAGTAGTGCTAAACGATAAAACTTCATCACTCTATCCAGATTTCTGAACGATCTAAGGAACTTGTTAATAATCAAAGAAGCACATACCGAATCATCAAACGTATCAAGAGCTTCATAAAGAGGTGGTTAACATATTCGTACCGATGATCAACTAAGTACATATCGGAATATCAAAACGTATCAGAAGGCATAATGGAATAGGTAGAATAATCGTACAGATAAGAATGAATCTAAGGTCTAATGTATCGCGAACTAAATCTTCCTTATATGCCAAAAGTCTAACTCCTCTGTACGGAACATCGTACGGAACACACAAATTCCCAGTCTAAAGTTCTGAAATTTCTATTCCACAATGATAACTAGTCCATTAGTCACTGAATCAACTCCGAACCTTCAATGAGTAACTCTCTGACTTAATTCAACCAAAAGGTGCTCCACATCTCCGTTCATACAAAATTATGAAAGAAAATCCTTGTCACTTGCGAGCCTTCTAATCATAGTGAGCAACACAACCAGAACTAACACTTGTCGAATTTCCTGCTCAACACATCATCCAAGCTCGAATAGTTGTTCTGCTTATCCATCAGTCTGGAGGTGCAAAGCATTACTAAACTTGAGTCTGGTTCCTTAAACCTTCAGTAGCTCTTCCTAGGAATGTGAAGTAGAACCGCGAATCTCTGACACGATCACTGCAGGTGCGCCATGTAGCTTGAATAATCTTTTGCCGAAAGAAATCCCTGCCAATCTTCCAAGTGAGCCGACCTAGTCAATTGATCCACTACACCTCAATCCAGGTTGTCCTTCCTAAATATGTGCGAAAATCCCGTTACAAAGTTTCCTAAAAGTTTAATCCCACATCCACATACGAACATTCAAAATTAAGGAAAACCACTTATACGCTGATGTTGAATCATAACCTATTGTCACGCTAAACACTTCTCCACCAAGGCAGTCACAACCATCTTCATACCATTCCATCAAAATTTTCTGCTTCAAGACTCAATACATATTAGTACAACTAAGATGAATAGAGTAGATAGATCTGTGTGCTTCAGTCAAAACCGCTTCCTTCAAGTCTTCTAACATAGATCAGATTCCACCGTCTTGCTCCTGAGCTTCTTCATGCCCGTCACCAATCTCTCCCAAGTCATGCGTCAGATAGTTCACTTCCTATGGTTCTAGCTGTACTGATGCATAACCAACAATCTTCCCGTGTTGCATAAGGACGTAGCTAAGTCTCCTTCTTGAGTAGAAACAAATCTCTTTTCAGCTTCTCAAAATTCTCCTCTCATTCTTCATCCCAACCAAAATTTGCTCTTCGAGAATATAACATATAGCTTCTTCTGACGTAGAAATCTCAACACAAAATACGAAGATGATTTCCGTGTTTCTCTTTCATCTCTGAATATACCAATATGTCATACTATGACAAATTGTCCAAATATTCATGAAAGAAACGATTCAACAAGTCCATAAGAACAATCGAAGCAGTGGCCAATACAATTGGCATCACAATACTCATAGAGATCAAAACGAATACGGAAAGCAATTCTAGGAATATCTCGCTCCTTTAAACGTAACTGAAAATAATTGGATTCAAACTCAATCATTGAGAAAACTTCACACCCTGAAGTTGATTAATCAAATCGTCGATTCAAAGTAACGGAGGATGATTCAAACTGTACTACGATTCAGCTTCCGGAAATCAATACATAACCTCATACTATCATCACTCTTCCTTACGAATAAAACTGGAGTACACCACCGATACACACTCAGACGGGTAAAACCACTTTCTAACAGCTGGTCCTTCAATTCTTTCCATTCAACTAATGACATAAAACACGGAGTTTCAGAATTAGGAAAAACGTTGCTCTTATACGGATAGGGTTTCTGAATCAAACAACTTACTGATCTCAGGCACTGCTCAAGACATCCTATAATTCCAATAAGTTCAAGTTATATGATGTAACTATTATCACATTGGCCAGGCGTCATAATACTTGCATCATATACACATGCCTTTATTGCAATCACATTCTACCTCGAGTCGTGACTAAGCAAATTCTCATAACCAGATCAAAACAACTTCACATTCAGATGGTAATCTTGGTAGTTCCTTAAGGAATACATCACGAACATTTCAAACAACCGAATAACTCTCGAGGCGATTTTCATCAAACAAAATATCTTCACAACCGCGAGGGATTAACGTATGAGTTTTCAAAGATGATCATAATTGTTACCAGGTTAGGAACCATGGTATAAAATTTTGAGTTTCTCAATCGCCAAAGACGACAAATCTAATATGACCGTTGTTAGCATCTCGATGCTCAGTCAACAAATCCATATACCAGAATAACATCGAAATTAACATTCTAGAGAAAGACAGATCAGCAGAGTGAATCTTATCATTCAGAAGTGAGGGAAACATTCCCATACTCGTGGTTAATCACCACAAGATTTCTTATAGGAATAGAAATGGGTAAGGTAAAATATGATAGTGTAGGGAGACTCAAATATGCTTAGCAAAAGCAAGAGAGTCACAGAATATGTCAAACACATCATGGTCATAAGAATCCTCAGAATGATCGAACAGGCATCTAAATGATTAACAAACGAATAAGAGGTTAAGGCCGGAATCAGAAAATAGTGTCGGGCATTACCACAAAATTCTCAACGCATTTTAAACTTACTTGGTCACTAATCTTAGGTTGTGCAAAATAATAAGTTTCTAATCTCCGAAAATAGTGATCGTAAAAGGGCTTAACTAAAAGTAAGGCACGAATCAGAGTGATGCGGTGTAAGATATTGGATATCATAACACAAGGTCGGATTTGAGGTTTGGTCGAATCTAGAGAGAGAAAGTGGGATATTCTAGTGAGAGAAAAATGAAGTTGTATGATTAACATCAAATGAACATCCAACCCTTTCCCTTGGGTGGGAAAGGGTATTTATAGTTACAAATAATACGCCCCACATGGGCTGTGGAGTGAGCTGTCAATGGGTAAAGACCCGACCCAACTCCACAAATATTACTATGACTAAACTAATATTACGATTACTAAAATAATACTAATAAGCCTACGAGCTAACTTAATGCTAATAGATACTCGGGGTGACCGAGTCTTTCATATGAATATTTGTATTCCTAACAATCTCCCCCTAAGGGAGGTCACCCCGGAAATTACAATTTGAATTCTAGCATTCTAATGAACTTAATTTCTTAGCTCGTAGTATTTGATTCTTCATACTTGATAAGCTTTGTACTTTAAGTCTTGTTCTTCTGATGAATGTTCCTTTGGTAAGTGTGATTGTTGAGCATTCATTGCAATCATCGGTTTTGGTAGTTTGTGTGTCGTTCTCTTTGTACTGTTGCATCCTTGTGATAAAGTGATTATTTGACCGGCATGCTCACACTTTTCTGGATCATGATATTCAGCATCAGAATAATGGAAGCGGTGTTGACAGTCTTTCATTTATCATGATTTCTTGGATTATGATGATGAAGTGTGAGCATGGGGTGATGAATCGACATCTTTTCTGCAATCATCTGCAACCGCCAGGGATTCCTTCATACGACAGTTAGCAATAAAACATCTGGTACTTACAGGTTTGGACTTCGAGATTGTTAACAGCATAGTGTGAAAACTTTCTCTAATCCTTACCAAGGCCGTTCCTAAATCGGATACCCCCGAGAGGGCTTATAAGATCTACCGAAGTACATCAACGATTAGGTGAGTCGCTAGAGTTCACTCCACGACTATAGACCGTTTGCAACCGCTGCGACCACTATGCATAATCCACAAGGAATTACCGAAGTGACATGCTTTCAGGGCTGTTTGATGTTGACCTTGGCAGGAATTTCCATTCAATCACTGAGAATTACATTTGTAAGTTCCCTCATGAATGTTCTGGCAGATTGCTAAGATCTGCGTAGGACTCATAAGTTTACAACTGGTGTCCTTAATGTTGAACAACCAGTGTAGATGTATCAAGTGTTCCTATGAGATCTTATGATGTATCTCGCGGCTCTAGACTCGATAAGTGAAATTTTGGTAGTCGGAGACTGGAGCAGTGTCTCCTGTTTAAATATCAACATAACTCGTAATGAGCGGTCGATAGATTATGCAGGGTTCCCCGTGAGAATGAAACAAGTCCTTTTAAGAGAACTTGAGTGGCTTAGAAGGTTTAGTGCAGTGCGTCACTGGGTCCATGACGTCTTGTCTTCAATACCGGCGTCACCTTAGTAACAACCAGTAGTATATGAATTGAACCCGGTTTCTGCCCTAAGGTTGAATAATTGGAGCGCTAATTCTTTTCACCCTTTCTCATTACATTTTTTTTTAATTCTTCAACCCCTTCTTTCTCCTTTCTCATATTACTCCTTTTTTCATAATCATACCTAAGGACTTTCTAATACTAACTATTCGGTATTGTCCTTAGGTAGATCCCTCCGGATCTGGCGGATCATAGGACGGTTTTCCTAACCTTAGCCACCTTATAACTTCATGACTATCCTATGTTGCCGTTAACCAAATCCTTGAAAAATCTCTCAAAGTGTTTATGATTATGAAACACATTTTTCTAACACTTTGAGAGTTTTGTGTTTTTCAAATACTCCCCCTTAACATGTGCTCATATGTTTTAATTTAAAATTTGCACATGTTGGGTAGAGTTTGCACTTTTTGAACTGATCCACTTTCAGTGAACATGACCGATTCGAGACACGCTTACATCACTAGTTAGACTAGCTTGAAACTATTACCCGGCCTGGTCAAGTCCACATAAAGTTTCTCGAAACGGTACACTCTACTCAGACAAGTCCTCTTCGAGACACGCTTACATCACTGGTTAGACCAGCTTGAAATTATTACCCGGCCAGAACAAGTCCTTTCGATTGATGACATTTTTTGTTTCGTCAATTCATTGGTGAAGTCTGAGACGCGCTCCCATGAGATGCCATATCAAATTAGCAATATTTTAATCACCTTTTATATTTCTCCCCCTCAAAAATAGCATATTGATGTTGTTTTTAAAAGACTTTGATTAAAATATGCTTTTGAGGTTTACGAGAAGAAACTCACAAGATTGTTTTGATTTGTACAAAGAGTTTCAAATACTCCCCCTCATGAGAGGGAATACTTGTTCTGTTGAGCAGAATTCGAAGAAATCATTTGAAAAAGGTTTAGATTAATTCTACTCAACAGTAAGAAGCTTTCGCTTCTTTTATCAGGAATGAGGCACTGAAGCGTACCTCATACTGCTCCCCCTCAACTAGTGAGGGAGGTAAAGATGACACACATATCACATGTTTATCACTACTTAAATAGTACAAAGTTTACAACATTCCATAATTACACAACAACAAAAGAGGTCTAATTATTACAGAGAAGATGTTCTCATTCGGTTCTCTATAGAAGTCTGTAATGACCCTCTCAAACTCTTCCACCAACAAAGCTTTCCAAGTTGCGGAAGATCCTCCTTGTCTTCAGCCTTTTCTCAATAGCAAACATAAACGCTTCACTCATCATCACGTCCTTTTCAGTCCAAAACCTAGTGTTCAACCCCGGATTACTCTTGTTGATCTTAAATTCTTTCACCCGGTAATCCAACGCTTCATCAATCTGACGCAGAGTTCCATTGCTGAACTTGTGAATCTCATCGAACCTCATGATCATCTGAACTTCATACTTGTCTCTAAACGTGACAGCTCTTGGAGACTCGATAACAGTGTAGTCGTGCTTGAACTCTAATCCCTTTGCTTCCCACCAAGGCTTTGTGAGATTGAGTTAAGTCTGATAGCTCTCAATCCCAAGCTGGAAGTCTCCTACACGCTGTCTGATAACTAAACCCCTGGTCCATAAGTTGACTGCCGTAGCGAGAGTCTTCTTTTCATGTGGAGGTAGATGGTTCAGATGACCTTGAAGATTTAACAGGTACAGATCCTTAAAATCACTAGGGTACAAGTGCTTGAAGTCATTTTCTGCAATGATGTGTTCTTTAAGATCAGCTCTGCGAAGCACTATATTCTTCAAGTAATCATAACCATACATGGAGAAGATTTCAACACTGATAACACTTAGGATTCGCATATGTGTTCGTACAGCCGACGATTGCCATCAGCTGCATGTCTTTCAATGTAGAATCGTTTTCTGTGGAACCACCAGTGAGATATACCATATGAAGCAGCAACGTCATACTTGCACTCTTCGTCTATCCACATCTGATCGAGCACCATTTGTTCTAGCCCAACATCAGGATAATGTGAAGCCTTCATCTTGGTGATTGACAATGCATGTCTGCTACCCTTGTTGCCGAAATGAAGGTATTCCAGATCATTCTTGAAGAAGAAATCTGCTTGAATGGTGACTTGACCTGGTGGACCACCCAGTGGGAGGGGCTTGCTGATATCGTATTTTAGGATCCCGTCATCCACTTGATCTGTCAAAAGCTTGTGACATTCCTCCATTTGGTATTGAAGATGAATCACGTCAGGATGGAAGACTTTAACTACTTCATACGCTGGACCTTCCAAGTCTTGTAGTGTAAGCGAAGCGATTCCTTTCTGCTTGCAGAACCAGTCCATAAACGTTCCCATGTCACCGGTTTGAGCCAGTAGTGAGTTCTCTGGTGGGGACACATGGTGAGAGGCAATAACAGCTGCCCAGTTATTTTCGGGAACATGTGTATCCAATGAGGGGATGGACCATGTTGGTTCTGGTGTAGCAGGTCTTTCTTCTTTGGTCAAGGGCTTCCACCAATCTTTCATTTCATCACTTGTGGGAATGGAACAAGTAGAACCTTGGGTTTCAAATATGTCTTCCTCTGAGAAGGACTTCCACCAATCTCTCCTAGGATTCACTTTTGGAATATGCATGTTCGAGATATCTTCATCATCTGAAGAGAGTTCATGTTCAAGAGATGACGTTTCATTCATGACAAGATCTTCAGGAACAGATGATACAAAGGGCTTGAATCTTGAGTCAGTAGTCGTACAACCAGTGTATGTAGTAGGTGCATCAGTCTTGGACGAGCTTGGAGCAGCAGAGTGCCTTGGCTGATCATTCTTAGTAGATGAAGAGCGAGGACGAAGTGGTGGATGTGCGTGAGATGATCGAGAAGTTCCAGAGGATCCTGCAGCTCCTGATGGTCCTGATGGTGGAGGAGGAGGTGGTGGATGAGGATGAGACCCAGGTGGTGTTTTAGGTTTGTCCTGTCTCTTCTTTTTCTTTCTGCGGGTCTCAGCGAGATCCTTCATGAGTTGGTCAGTATTGTCACGATCTATTGATTTCTCCAGTGCCTCATACAATCTCCGGTGGTCTTCATGTCCTTTGTCAAGGTATGTCTCAAACATGCGTTGTATTAGAATTTCTTTCATAACAATAGTGGGAAGATCTTTGAAACATGCTCTCAAGGGAGCTTCCATTGCCCAATCTACAGCCTCTGCTACATGTTCGTCGATGGCTCTCATTATCTTTTGATCGAAGTCGAGATTTTCAAGTTTGGATAATCGAGAACCGTGATTTTTGCCAACCTTCGATAAGTTGTGACCTTCCAGAACCGCAATGCGTTTGAGAGCTTCAGCAAGTTGTGATTCTAAGCTTGGGGAGGTGGATGGAGGTGTAGGAGTTGCAGTTGTCGAGGTGGTGGTTGTTGTAGCAGTTGTAGTAGCTGCAGATGAGTGAGTTGTTGATGTTGGTTCTACTGTTGGTGTTGGGATTGCCATTGTAGGGACTGCAGAGCTCAATAGTGACGGACACCATTGACACCACTTCTTTCTCATCATTTGGCTTCTTAGTTTCCGCATCAGCAGGCTTGTCAGAGATAAACTGATCCCCAAATGTAGGGTCATGTTCCAGAATCTTGAGAGATGACAGGGTACCCATTGAGCTGACGGGTTCCTCCGAATGAGACTGATCATCGATTCTCATCTTTAGATTTTATTGGACACCTGGGTATGCTGTTGATACGAACTCATCATGCAGTGTTTCAAGTGGAGGATCCGATGTGACTGCCTCTTCTAGAATTTGAATCTCTTTCTCAGCTTTGTCGGGCTCAGGTCCTGCATCATCTTCAGTATGTGACTCATTCATCTCAGCATTCTTCTCCTCAGTTGCCAGCTCGTCGGATTCGGTATCACTAGAGTCTAGATTTAGTTCTAAACTCATAGACTTTTCCCTTGCAGCTTCAGAAGATTCAACGGTTTTGGAGGGTTCGGATTCGCATTTCTTGAGGATGAACTTTGAGGTAGTTGACTTTGATGCTGGAAAAGAGATATCCAGAAGTGTTTGAGCAACCTGTTCGACAGTGGCAATCCCTTTTCCTTTTCCTTCCACTTCGGGCAGTGGTTGAAGTCTTCTGGTATCAGGTTCTCTGAGGATTACACCTTTGGTAGATCGTCCCATTGACTCTGTGTATTCTTTAGCACTAACTTCCAATGTCTTTTGAAGGACATCATCCTCCTCATCTTGCAGAGTTGGTTTAGATAGGGGGACTTCATCATCAACCAACTTTCTCAGATTCTTGGATCCCAGTTTCTTACTCACTTCACCCCTCTTGGGTTTCTTAGTGCGTCCCGGAGCATCGTCAGTAGTTGATGCCTCCTTACACTTCTTGGGTTTTGGCTTGCTTTGCTTTGTGATCTTCTGTTGTTTTGTAGACTTAGATGGTTTTAGAGCAGGGGATTCAGCATCACTAACTTGTTCACCAGCCAAGAACCTTTGATGCTTGTCTACTTTCATCAAATAATCCTGATAGTATGGAGCATTTAGTATTTCACTCATGATAAGGTTTTCAGGAATAGCCTTCCCAAAGACTTCACGTCTAGTTCCCTTTGCAGCGAACTTGAGATTTCCAAGGACATGTTCATCATCTGGCAAGTGGAGTGGGGAGTCCAATCTTGGGTGAAACTTGTACACACTTTGAAGATGGAAGATTATCAACTTAGTAAACCTGATGTTTGGAATCATAAGAAAGTTGATCTTCTTCTTTCCAGCTTTCTGTAATACCAGATTGTTCTTGTCTTCAATGAATGAATGGATGGAATGAGTGAATTCTTCCCAAATCCTCTCAGCATAATCAATGTTGGCACGATTAAGAATCCCCCAAAGCATCTGTATCACTGGAGCTCTTGGTCTTTCAAAGCCTGAAGTCTTGCCCGTGAGACATAGGTTGATGATAGTTAAGATTGCTCTCCATGGTTGATACATGTCATGTGTGATAACTGTAGATAGAGTGTTGATGGTTTTGGGGTAGCCCAGATCATTGACAAAGTTGATAAGTTCATCTGGTGCTGGTGGGGAAGTGAAAGGTTTGTTTTCAACAACCGGTGTGATCTGAAGTGCGTCTCTGATGGTGTCTTTGGTGAGATCGAACCATTGTTCATCAAGTTGACAGCTGTAACTTGCAGTATCCTTGTCATATCGCACAGTGTCCCAGAACTGTTGGATGTAAATGGCTGGAATAGTAGAGCAAGCTATAAAAGCTCTGAAGAAATTGGTTTGCTTCAGAATGTCTACAGCAAGCTTGTAGATAGGGTTGTGTTGAGTTCTGTCCATATCCAGATAACAGTTGCTCTTTCCAATTGCAACCCAGCGGTCATGGGACAATATCTGATCATCTGTGCGAACAGGTGGAGGAATAACAGGAGCTTGAATAGCAGGTGCATTAGCGTCAGTCATTGTTACTGCACAATCACCACCACAAGAAATATCCATATAGAAATGTGGTGTTAGGTGTGAGTTATAGAGTAAGATTATGTCACACGAAAGCAAGGGCCAAGACAGAATAGCACAAGGATCATGAGGGTGTAATGATCACAGGATAGTGTCAACTCAATAGTTAACGGAAGTTAACTCAACTGTGAGAGGACATAACCTCAAGACCAAGACACCTTGATCATAATGTAATCAGGCAAGGCATAAAAAAATAAGGCCAGACACAATGTACAAGTCTCAATGGTCAGGACACAGTCATTCACCAGGCAAAATGCAAGGACTGTATTACTAAGTTAATCAAAACACAGTAAATATAAGTCATGGCACATCAAATCGCAAAAACCAAATCTCACACCATAAAACGCAGTTAGTCAATGATTCAAAACGCAGTGAGTATTTCTTGAAAATAGTCAAAACGCAGTGAGGCAAACCGCAGTGTCCAAAACGCAGAGACAGTTTTACTGAAAAATTGTCAAAACGCAATGGGTAAAACGCAACAGCCCAAAACGCAGCAAGCAAAAAGCAAGAATATTATATTCACATATAATCAGAACGCAAGATGCAACAGCCTAAAACGCAACCAGCAAAACGCAAGAATATTATATTCAAATATAATCAAAACACAAGATGCAACAGCCTAAAACGCAACCAGCAAAACGCAAGAATATTATATTCAAATATAATCAAAACGCAACTGACTACGCACAGACAAATCGCAACCAAGAATCTATCTTCAAAACGCAATCACGAATCCACAACCAAAACGCAATCAAGAATCATCAACCAAAACGCAATCACGAATCATCATGGCAAAACGCAATCAAGAACATATGGTCAAACCGCAATCAAGAACATCAGGCAAAACGCAGTCAAGAAACATGAAACAACACACAGTCCAAAGCTTTAACTCTAAATGTAGACCAGAAACTTTTTTTTTTCATAAAAAAAACCAAACCGTACCTAAGAGTCTTAACATCAAGACGCAACCAAGAACATTGACCTCAAACCGCAGTCAAGAACATTTTCGTAAATCGTAAACTAGGACCACAAAATCACACCTAGATTTAGTCAACCAACTAACACGAGATTCCCTGATCTGTTTGAGCTATCCTAACATATTCCTACATCAACACACATAATTTTGACTTAAGTAGTCAAACCTACATTCGACAATCAAAGGACTTAAGCAAGAGGGGAAGATGATGCAATTAAACACTCAATAAATCAACAACACATGATATTGCATAATTCCCAGCAAACACAAACCATAAACAAGCACTAACCACGAATTCGCAGATGATGCGTGGTGAAAAACCTAGAGAAAACGCAACAGAGTGAATTTAAAACCATGATGTTCAATATAAAGCATGGACAACTGATAAGAATTGTGATATAATCAGTACCTAGGCGAGAAATTACACGGTCTTGCGAAATCAAAAACAATCCTAAGGTTGCATTTTGAGTGTTTGAGAGAAAATTTAAAATTTAGTTTGACTAGATTTTGATGTGTTTGACCAGGTCAAAACGCAGTGAGGTTTAAATACCTGATGAACTCAAATAAGTACATTTTATTACTATCATTTATCCTATTAATTTGACTTGTTTTACTATATTATGTATGAGGATTGATACTTAATCGTTTACTTTTGTAATTCTCAGGTAAAAACAAGCATTTGGTGAAACTTGGCGATTTTGGACTAATAATGGAGCAAAACGTGCATAAAATAAAGAGTCTACTGAAATGAAGAAGATCAAGACTAATCTGCTCCAGATGCGCTGCATCTCACTATCAACATGCGCCGCATCTATATCAAGATATCACCAGATACGATCCAAGATACAAGAGGACATGCGCCGCATCTAATCATGGAGTTACGCCGCATCTTCTGGCGGTGTACGAATATTCCTGAATATTATAATCTTGGACCCCACGCGAAGTTACGTACATACGCCGCATCTACTTAGTAGATGCGCCGCATCTTCCCTCAGACACAAACTATAAATACCCCGTAGACCAGACGAGAAAAAGAGTTCGAAACCCTAACACCGAAGTTCGGACAGCAGAGCAGAAGGACGAATTCAGTCAAGAAGGCAGCACAAGACACACCCAAATCGAAGATACAAGAGCTGTAAGAAGGTGCTGCATGTATTTAATTCATTAAGTAGTTTTGTTTTATTGTTTTAGCAAACTTTAATTCATCAAGATTGGTGGCTTGTGTAATGTGGCAACGGAAAGATTGCACTCCCTTAAAACTGCTTTCTCATTAATTAAAGTTTATATGTTGATGTCTTTGGTTACTACTTATTAGTGCATTGATAACCTCTGTGTTTATTAGTGGCTTGCGGGCATCCGACTGCGGGACAAGATGTGGCTCCCACGGTTGTTTCTAAATTGATCACTTAGGAATGACTTTTAGACATAAGTAATCATTAAGGGTTTACTCGCCGATAAGAATAGGACCAACGAGAAAGGGTTAATTACATACACTTCATATAAAGCTATCAATAAAACAAGTGACAATCTACTTAATCATAAGGACAGCCCTCTTATTGTCTCGAGTATTTATCTGTGTACGTGTGTGCTACTTGCTGATTCGTGCCTATTGTTTATTTTACTATTTAATTGCAAACAAACTGTGCCAGTCTCTCAGGCTGAAACCCCCTTGCGTTAGGATATTAAAATACTGATTAGATTAACGAGATTATACGTTCCACTCTTAGTGATCGACACTCTACTTACCATTATCTTCATACTGACCGGGTACACTGCTCGTTAAGTGTGTGTGTTATTGATAAGTCGGCTAAATATAAATTTAAAACTTGAGTAGGCATTAAAACTGCTAAACCGCAACGACACATCACGCGCATCAATACCTAAGACAAAACTTTCATATATAGGCAGAATTGGTCCCTGTCTTTCCTAAGGAAGATTTCAACTTTCAATAAAGGCATGAATGGTCCTCTAATTTATATAAGCCTAGGAAACAATTAGCAAATTGCATATAAGCCCCTATACTTACATATAAAAGAAACATATGACCCTTTTTGGAGTTAACACTAGATTAACAACCCTCTCAAATTGAAACCCCGATTGAAACAAGTCATTTCTCAATTGATTAACTTAATGAATTGTGGATGCCCGTTGATTGTCATAAATTTTGAAAAATACTCTCCCCCTCAGTCAATGACCCGATTTCTATTGAAAGAGCTGCACTCGTTGATTGAGTAACAATTTATGAAAGCTTAAGTCCAATTGTTTTTTTTCAAAAACATGTAACCACCATGTGAAACCCAAATACTTTCCTGAAGAATCATAGACTGAAAAGTATTTGAGATACAAAGAAGATTTCTCTTCTTTTACAAGAAATAATGCACTGAAGCGTACATTAAATCAGGGATGCACGGATATGAAGTAATCCATGCCCGGGTGAACTTCACCCGTTGTTAGGAACAGCCGTCTTTTTGCCGACGTGCTTTCCTCATTTTGAAAAACCGGGTTGCATATCTGAAGTAATAGCAAGCCAATTAGGCATGTTTTGAAAACTTTTTGAACTTCTGCTCGAACTTCATTTAAAGACCCGTGTCATTATTGAATGACATTTCTAGGACCGTAAATGTTATCGATACCAGAAGACATGCCTTGAAAAACTATTTTTGGTATTTTCTATTTTTTTTATGGTTTTTGTTGGTTTTATATATTTCTATTTACATTTTGGTTTAAGATATGTACAAAGGATACATGAAGAATAACCACCGATATTCTTCCCAAGATAGATTGTTGCTGCACGAGTCCTGAGCTGATTTGTTCAGAAGTCATTATGCATGTACATCATTGTTGAGTTTCCTGAACCCCTAAATTAGGAGATTTCAGTTCTTTTGGCCGCCAAACTCTGAGTCTTTCCCTGATAGGAATGATCAATGTACCTGCACTTTGGTAAGGATGACCTGCACTAACATGATGAGTTAGTTTGCATTTACATGGGTTAGTGATATCAGCATCCAGGCCATTTAGGGTTTCACTGTTAGCCTTGGTTTTGCAATCTGTGAACAAGTTACTAGTAGGTATCCATCTAAGACCAACCATCTTAAAAATTCTACGCGTTGGTATCCACCTAAGGCAAGATCTAGGAGTGTTTGGTTTCTCATGCACAGTGGAAGACTTGTTGAGAGAAGACCTACATCCTACAGCAATCTGCCTATCAGTTTTCTGAGTATAACTCTTGGTTATGGGCTTGTTGATGTATCTAGTCTTAGGAGATTGAACCTTAGCACTAGCATTCACTTCCTTTTCATTAGCCTTAGAAGATTGAGCCTTAGTACGAGAATTTGCTACCTTTTGATTAGGTCTAGACTGTGAAGTGACTGGTTTTGACAAAACCTATTTCGCATCAACTTGGGAGGCAAACCGTCATTTTGAAGATTTTTGTCGTTCAGATCTAAACGCAGTTGGCTGTCTAACAACTGTTTGGTTTCTAACAGGTTGTGAAGCCGGTTTTCCCAAGATTGATGTTTTTGCAAACTTAGTGTTCACACTATTCCCTGTTAATTTTCTTAACTCGTTCTTTAAGGCAGTAATTATGAAACCTTTTTCATGAAGTTGAGCCTTGAATTCATCATTTTTAGCAATCAAAGAGGTTGTTTGCTCTACAGTCTTAGTTTTCGTTTCTTTGATTAGATCACACAGTTCTTTGCAATCAATTTTTAAAGCCTCATTTTTATTAAGTAATTCAGCCACTTTATGTTCCAATTCAGTATTTTTTGTTGCAATAACATCACTGTCATGTTTAGTCTTAACTTCATTACATATATCACACATCTCAGCAATACGTTTTTTCAGGTTGTTGATCGTTGAGTTTTTGGCTTCTAGCTGAGCTTTCAAATCACTTATCATAAAGAATTCACGGAAATCAGGGAGTTCCGGATTTTTACATGGTAGGTTAGTTTGAAAACTTTCTTCCTTTCGTTGCATTGCGATTTCAAGTGAAATACAATGTTTTTCAATCTGTAAAAATCTGTTTGAAAGTTCATTATAAACTTCTTTTTCAACCATATCATTTGATTTGAAAAACTCAGCCGTAAGCAAAGACCTTGACACATCATCATGTTCAGCATCCTGATCAATTTCTCCCCCCTTATGACTCATATTTATTAAATCAGAGGTGATATTGCTATCAGTCTTTTCCAACAGATATGTATCATAAGTAGGTTTAATTTTATTAGTATGTTGTCGTTCATTAGAAAGAACATTATGTTGATCAGACAGATGTACCTCAGCAGATGGTACTTGGTGATTTACTGGTCTGAGATCTGCATCCACACCATGTGTGATATCAGTCCCTAAGCTGTTGCTATCATCATGCTTATTTGACTCTGTCCCGTTCCTCATGTGTTGTGCTCTTTTATTAATGAACTCCTTAACATTACTCATGAGCTGGAGTAGTGTAACTCTAAACATGTCAACCTCGATTCCAGTGTAATTAGCAAAACACTTTTTCGTCATTTGACTGTCATAATCATAATCCTCAGTGAATTGCGAATCAATGAACACTTGGAGTTGGTTGTTGATCACACTTAAGGCAGCCATGGATCTACCTTCAGAAAATTCTCCTTTGTCAAGTTGTTGTTCAAGTTGATCTAAATACATAATCATTTTGACTGTGAAGGTCTGAACATCTTGACCAAAGAGTGATGCGAATGCACGTTTGTATCCTCCCAAGTATCCAGGTTGTTCAAAGAGAACCTTGAGATGTGAATGAAGTAATCGAAAACATTCAATGCAACTTTCCTTTGCATTAGGCAACATTAGTGACTGATGAAACTCTTTCTCTTGAGAATTCGAGCACGACGATTCCATATTAGCATTATCAGAATCACACACGTTTATTTGTTGTACAGGATTGGATTTGAGTACCTCAGATATGAAAGAATCTGAAGTAGTAGACATGGTGTAAACGTGCACGGGATTTTACAAATCTATGATTTAAACCGAGAAATCGTTTCTTTCGCGGAATTTTACAAAATCAAGACGAAACCGTGAGATAATGATAAACTGGACGTGTTATGATAATTGTTGGATCGTTACAATGATTAGTGATTGTATGTTAAAAGTGATGATTGTTTGTAGGATTAGGTGAATTGTAGTTACGTTGTGATATGAGTAGGTTATGCAGAGTATACGTAGTGAATTGGACAAGTCACAGTCAATAAGCCAAGACCAAAACTCAATGAAGAGGATTGATCAAAACGCAGGACCAAAACTCAAAGGTCAAAACGCAGTCTTTTGGTCAAAACGCAATATCCTCAAAACTCAGTTGATCACAAAACGCAGAGGATCAAAACGCAAGAGAGTCAAGACGCAGTAGCTCAAACCGCAGGAGTCCAAAACGCAGACAATGCAAACCGCAGTCACCAAACCGCAATAGTCAAACCGCAATGACTAGCAGACAAACCGCAACAGACAAAAACGTCGCTATCAAACCGCAGAACTCAAACCGCAGTCAAGAAACTCACACCGAGAGTCAAACCGCAGTTCACTTGTTTCACCTAAAAATCACCCTTTTGAACGTTTTTGCTTGGTTTCTTTTGCACCACTTGATCTTAGAAGGTTATAACAACAATAAAAACACTAACTTTAACACCACAAACGTGAGAATCAAAGAGAGCCAAGAATAAGACCATAAACCTTCAAAAACCAAACTTTAGATCTAAACTAACCAAGAAAACGCACACACAATCCAGCTAATCAAACCTGGCTCTGATACCAATTGTAAGATATTGGATATCATAACACAAGGTCGGATTTGAGGTTTGGCCGAATCTAGAGAGAGAAAGTGGGATATTCTAGTGAGAGAAAAATGAAGTTGTATGATTAACATCAAATGAACATCCAACCCTTTCACATGGGTGGGAAAGTGTATTTATAGTTACAAATAATACGCCCCACATGGGCTGTGGAGTGAGATGTCAGTGGGTAAAGACCCGACCCAACTCCACAAATATTACTATGACTAAACTAATATTATGATTACTAAAATAATACTAATAAGCCTACGAGCTAACTTAATGCTAATAGATACTCGGGGTGACCGAGTCTTTCATATGAATATTTGTATTCCTAACATGCGGGAGCAATGATTCTTAAACAAATGTCTTATAGTCTAGCCAATCCTCACCGGTCATAACTTAAGTTTCTTCAGAGAGGAAATCCTAAGGCAAATTCTCAAAGGTTGTTTCATAAGCTCCTATAGTGCACACCTAAGGGCCAAATCTTTCACAGGTCATAACTTAAAGTACTACAGGTCGAAACATGGCTCTGATACCATAATTGTAACACCCCAACCCGAGAAGGTTCAAAATGTAACATTATGGTGTCAATCAGAACATAAACGCAAGCAAAAGACTTTTTTAAATACTAAGGTTACAAAAGTTGAAAATGAAACTAAGGACATAATAAGTCTAAATAATAATGACTATCAAACTAGAGTACAAATCTAAATGGAAGATAATTCCAAAGTCTAATCCATATGCAAAGGGGGTCTATCGCCAGGGTGGTCCACTAAGAGCTTCTATGCACACTTCACTTAATCCCCAGCTTCCAACCTAAACCTACCGCAAGAAAAGAAATGTGGCTGAGCTTAAAAAGCCCAGTGAACAGATATAAACAAATGAAAGGTAATAAGTGTATACGAAATGAATAAGCGAATGAATCCAAGAGAACCTACTAAACAAAATGTCAAACAGAATATGGAACATGTGAAAGAAATCAAAGCATAATGATGAACATAAAGTGGATATCAATATCAAGGGAATGCCCAACAAATCATATAACAAATTGTACATGGAGTAGCTAGCTCGATGTACCAAATAGTGAAATGGGGTGTATTGCACACACACAAGTCCATTCACAATCATATATCAAATCATAACTGAACAAATACCTAGGATGCATCCATACACTCCCTTCAAAACAGATATACATATGCCATTTCTAGACTAAATATACATACAATATACACGGGCCAGGTGCGCTATATATAGCAATATAATCAAATGGGAACGCAGTGGACAAAAACCCGCCTCCACTGACAGCGTCATTACCATTGGTGCATCAATGGCACGGTCATGGACTCCCCATGACTGGCTACAAATATGGGCAACATAAATAGGCATAACACATGCAATATAATGATAAAGGATAAATACAGCTCAGATAATAGCTATATAAATAGAATATAGCATGAAACGAATAATCAATGAATAGTAAACAAATATGGATCATATCAAACGGAATCATATAAGACGGATCATTGCAAATGGATCATAACATAGCAAACGAATCAAAGTCAAGGATCAAGAAGTCATGAGAAACCCCTACTGAAAAGGGATAGAATATTTGTACCTTAAACCGCAAATGAAACCATATCACAAAGATCGGAAGTTACTCCTTCTTCAGCGAATCTACACGAATTAATGACCGTCTTATTATTTAAGAACTATTTCATAAGTTATTACTGATTCATCACTTGTTGTTGAGCAGAGTAACATATTAGGGTTTCCTTCTATTATTAGAAACTTTCCATTTTTAGTAACCTTCCACAATTAGTAACTTTCCATAATTAGTAACTTTTCATAATTAGTAACTTTCCAGATTAAGTATGTTCCCATAATTAGTAAGTCCCCAATTTAGTAAGTTTCCATAATTAGCCAATTTAAGGTTTCCACATAAGTAAATAACTAGGTTTAGGTTCAAAAATGTATTTAACTTCATAAATGGCCAAATTAGGGTTTCTTAGACATTTAATTAAGTTTTAAATGAAAGTCTTAATTACAATTAGGTTTTAACACGTATTAGCAAGTATATAGTGACAACTTCACATAGTTTAAGGTTTTAGAGGACATTTAGTAAAGTCTAGGGTTAATTGTAAAAATTATCAAAGTTTAGGGTTTAATGTGATAACTTCCAAAGATTAGGGTTTAAAATGTGAAAAATCAAAGTTCTAACTTTTCGTATAAATCACAGATTATCCATTCCATGCATGCAATCATCCTACGTATAATCCTAATACCAAAATCGTTTCGCACCCTATATTACTTGTTCTCATATACGTTCCTATCGTATAACAATTTCCTTTTTAAGTCTATGAAATTAATTATAGACGTACGTATGCATATAATAAGATTTAGACTATAACATATATGTAGTCCATTATATTTTTACGTATTCGTATTTTTTTATAACCAGTTTTAGTATAAAATTTCCATGCGCTAATAAGGACTCTATGAGATACCTCTTAGTCGTGTGATAAATCAAGACAGGAACGAGGTTTGATCCAAACAGAAACGAGGACACCAACACTATGGTACAACGAGACACAATTGAACCTCAAGACCCCGACGTAACCCACAGCTAACCGTAAACCCAAACTTCTACCAAATCACGAACAATACAGCTCCAACGAATGAAACCAAAACAAACTTCCTGAACACGAACTAATGATCACAACCCGAAATCAAATAATGATCACGTGAACCAAACCTGATTCCTGCTACTCTCCAACTGTCGCACGAACCGAAACTCAATCCCAACAAGAATGACAATCCGAACCAAACTCGAACTAGATCATGCGAAGTCAAAACCTTCGAGTACCCACATACACAAACAGATACTCGAACACAAACGTAGCCACGATCACAGCCCCTAACTCACCTTCGACTCTTGTCTCTTGTAGAGATAACAACACGGTTTGGAATTGTGTTTATTATTTTCAATCGGTTTTGAGAGAGATGTAGTGAGAGAATAGTAATGTTATACGTGTGGAGTTGTATGTAGTGAGAGAATAGTAATGTTTTGAGAGAGCCCCATGATATAACTTGTGGAGTTGTATGTAAAAAGGGATGGAATTGATAAACTTTGTCTTTCTCGTATGTAATTGAGGGACAATGTACAGGAAATAAATAATCTATTCAATTTTGCTAAACAAGGAAAAACATTAAAGGACATTGAAAAAGATTGGCTGTCAATTAGCCATGCTTAGAAATCAGCGTTCTTGATTGTAGCGAGTCAATGGATTATTTTGGGAAATGATGGAAACTGATCCCAAAGAATATTTCAACATATATCTCCTCAAAATGCAATGTTGGCTGTTTTATTATAGTTTAGGATTAGGGCAAGAAATAAATGAGAAGGTGGTATGTATATCTTCAAAGCGTGTGTAGCCATGCAAAAAAAAAAGGAAAGTAGTTTTTAAAACGTGTATAAGGATTGAAAATGATCAATTCTTCTATTTATTTTTATTTTTTTCTGTTTGTGATATGACCAATCTTCATAAATTGTGTGGAGCAACAAAGGAAAAAGGAATGTAGTTACTTAGGGACATGGTGCGATTGTATCTTCACAAAATGTCTGGACTAATAAATGAAGAATGTAGATCATTGCGAATAAGTGAAAATGTGATATATTCTTATCTTCAAAGGTGTAAGGTTGTGTACAAGATTTAATATATTCGGCCCCTCTTTTAGAATTAGTAAACGTGTGATAGAAATTTAGGATATAGGAATTGTGTTGATTTTCATAGTACTTAGGTTAAAGATTCCACATTTTGTAATTTAACTTATAACGTAAGTGTTTAACTTAGTTACATGTTCATAGACTTTAATTTATACTCGTATCTGAAATTCAAATGTCGTTCCGTATTTTAGGTCGTTATACATATACTCTCTAGACCATACCCCACCAACAGTATAGATTATTGAATCTTCTACGCCATTCATCATCTAGGATGCTAACAAGCTCTAGACACTAACTGAAGTAGAACTGTCTACATCAATTACCACCAAGATGCTAAGAAGCTCTGATGTCAACTGACGCAGGATGTGCGGAAGCGTATTTAGATAAACCCTAATCCAAAGATAATTAAACAAGGCGCACCCTTCGGGAATAAACCCAAACAAAAAATAAACTCTAAAAGACAATTTTATTAATGATTTCTAGAAAATTACAATCATAATGAGCCCTATATTTATAGGGAAGTGAAACTTGCATGAAAAGTAACCTAATTAAAGTAAAAAATGACCTAGATAAATAATAAAAGATTCTGGAATCGATACTATTCCGACGTAATTGAAGGGTTTGGACCTACACCGTAGATAAAGCGATATTTGTGCTTGATCACGAATCTCGTCTCTATCAATTATAGAAAAAACTAATCAAATGACATAAGTATTGTAAGGATGACAAGTGGGGGTGTTTGTTTTGTCTTATATGTGGGCTTTTGAGCTTACTTGATTTCGGCTTATATTTCACAAGCCCTAATTTTCCGGCTTATTTTGAGACTTGTGGGTTTATATAAGTTTATTACGATATGATAAACTTATATAAGCTCATAAGTCTCAAAATAAGCCAGAAAATTAGGGCTTATGAAATATAAGCCAAAATCAAATAAGCTCATAAGCCCACATATAAGCCGAAACAAACACCTCTAAACTAGCGTCTATGCCGCTTTGACAAGAAACTAATGCGTACCAAACTGGTTTCAAGTGTTAATATTAATCAAACGAGACTCAATAGACCACCAAACGACACTCATTACATATCAAATACATTCAAAGGAGTAGATTACGCTTTGGCAGAACGCTAGAATGAGATAGTAGGTTACGCCCATTTTGAACAATATAAGGAAAGTAGATCACCTATTATTGTAACTTGTTTACATCAACTAATAGTAACTTTAGACATGTTGAAATATCAAACATTCTATATATCACTAACTTTGAGATCCTACGCAAAAGTGAAAAAGTTTAAAAAGTTTAAAAAACCATTAGGTGGATGACACGTGTCCCACCAATTAAAAAATAATTAAAAAAAAAAAAGGAAGTTAGACTAGATCGATGTCATGCAATGGTGAGATTAGATCTGGTACCTAGAGATGTATGTTCAATATGTACACTGATAGAATGCGTACAATAGATTTTTCCCATTAGTATATTTACCTGCATGGCATTCAAACACGGGTTTGTTGTTGAATGATCATATTAGTTTTATTGGGTGATGGTGTTAATTTGGTTCAATGTTTATCACTCTTTACGTAAAGATTTTAGCTTTTATATTTCAATCTTGCTAGAATTATCATCCCAAATTTTAGACGTCATGACCACGCGACGCCTTAAACATCTTGTTTATTACAAACTGAAAGATGCAAAAGATAGAATATAGCTTAATTAGTACAACAAGGCGACAAGCCAACGTCAATGCATGATGAAAACAGGGGGCTTGGTGCCAATTAAATTGACACGCTACGGAGGACCACTGTCTCAAGAGTAAGCCCTGGTCCGAACCCAAACAACACGCCCCAGTCAAAGCCCTCTCCAGTGGTTTTGTGCCCAAATATAGCTGAAGAGTGTCGCATTTCGTTTAAGATAAAAAGGACCGAAGCCCCCCCACATATTACCATATTCACTCAGCATGCGTCGTGATGCCGCAAGTTTTTCTGGCTTAAGGGCTAGCTTTTCCTCCATTTGGCCCAAGATTGCAGGGCCACCGGGGTGCGCAACCCAAAAAATTGAGTTCCAATCTGTGACATCAAATGGTTGAAAGGCCTCTTCCAAGCTCTTTTCAATGTTCTTGGAAATAAGTCTTGGAACATTTGAAAGGAGATGAAATATAAGCCCAGCCTCACGAAAGTGTACATCAACTGCACCCTCGCTTTCAGGAATAAGAGTTTGAGCAACAGAAGCAATTTCAAATAATGGTTTTTCGACATTAAGTAATGGGTCAGACCCAACTATGATAGCGGCTGCACCATCACCAAACAATGCCTGGCCTATAAGATTATCAAGATGAGTTTCATCAGGCCCATGAAAAGTTAGAACACTGGTGAGCTCAGAACAAACAACCAAGATACGAGCCCCCTTGTTGTTTTCGGCTAAGTCCTTAGCCAAACGAAGGACCGAGCCACCAGCATAACAACCATTTTGGTACATTAAAAATCGTTTAACTGAAGGATTAAGACCTAGGAGTTTCGTGAGTTGGTAATCAGCTCCTGGCATAGCAATGCCGGTTGATGTGCTAAATACCAAATGTGTGATCTTGGACTTGTTGGAAGTACTAAGATCAAATTCAATGTTGTAATCTATTGTTAGAACCTCAGTCTTATTATTATGTATAGATATTTATTACATGTAATATTCTGCAGCCATGTATAGCCAATAAGGCTGCATAAACTCATGGTTTGGGCCATAGGCCAACAAACCTTAGTTAGTTATTATTAGTTATATCGATTTGACAGTTGTTAGTTAAGAAACAGTTATGTGACAGTTATGTATGAAGGGACATGTCTGTTGGTTATCATTAAACCATCACAACCCTTTGTATCATGGCTGTTCATGTAGTATATATAGGACATATGTAATTTCAGTTATACATCATCAATATAATAGTTATTTTAGTTATTCCTTCCCTCCAAACTATCCTGTATTTCTGTCTATCTTTTGCACAGAATTATACACTTGTCTTTGCATACAATGGTAAACACAAACTCCTATATTGAAGATAGATGGTCAAGATTAAAAGGAAGATATGGCCATTCTAATATGTGGCATCAGAGCAAACTTGGGAGACACATGAGGAGAAGATTGCAAGACCATTTCATTCACAGACAAATAAGAAGAGAGAAGGATTCCAGACTTGGAAATTGCATAAGGCAGATTTCCAAGGAATGCAAGGAAATGCTCAGAAAGAAGATAGAAGAGATTCAAGCATATAATTCCACACTTCCACAGTCCCACAATGCCCCAAACAAACACAGAAGGTACAAATTCTATAAGTGCAGGATAAGTGGACATATTGCAGGCAACTGTCCAAACAAAGGGAAGAATTCTGATATTGTAAACCCTGAGAAGAATTATGAGACATTACATACTCAGATTGTGTACCCTGAAATTGTGCATCTACCAACAGATTTCATGATTGAAGGAACTGATGAAGGGACATGGGACAGAATATGGTACATTAGCAAATGCCTTGAT
Organism: Artemisia tridentata subsp. tridentata; assembly: GCA_021014915.2. Taxonomy (NCBI): domain Eukaryota; kingdom Viridiplantae; phylum Streptophyta; class Magnoliopsida; order Asterales; family Asteraceae; genus Artemisia; species Artemisia tridentata. The sequence goes on from CP139503.1 coordinate 100,690,768, forward strand.
AGGCATGTTTTCCCAAACAGAAACCTATTTGGAAAACTTAAGGAGAAGTTTAGTGTGGAAAAGTTGCAAGATATGCACAAACTACTTGTTATACATGGAGTAGGAGAGATCAATCTCAGATTTGGGAAGGAGATTATCAACATACCTGGTGTATTATACACACCAGAAGTGACCTTAAACATCTTATCAGCAAAACAACTTGAGGCACAAGGATGGGATCTAATATTCAGAGGAAACAAGTGCAGACCAGTGCATATGTTTAGAGATCCAAAAGATTGTTGTTTTGATGTAAATAAGATGAACAAACAACACAACAAGTACATGGAAGACTACTTCAAATTACTTGAAGAAAGCAGTCATTATCAAGAAGGAAAGGAAGTAGAGAAGGATGTATTGACACAGAAGTGTCAAGGATGTGGTGAAATTGGACACTATGATTATGCTTGTCCAACCAAACCAGCATCATTTGGAAACACACCAGGGAATGGGGACTATATCTATGTCAAAGGTGTTTTCTATCCAACTCAAGTTACTACATTTAATGAATATGTTGCATTTTTTGATCTGTTAAAAAATGATCATGTGATCTGTCAAGAATGGAACTTGTTTAGAGAGAAGTTTAATAAGGCTTTCAAATGGTTTTACATTGAGTATTTAAAAAGGGAGATGCCTGGTCCTATACCCCCTAGAATAAATGGCATTGAGATCCACTTGATGGATCTTTATAAATTGGTAGAAGGTTTAGGAGGCTATCTAAACATCTACTTTTCAAAGGGTTTTGATTATGTTGCAGAAATTTTTGGATTACCACATGAATATGGTGATCAATTTAGAAGGTGTTACAATGAATACCTTGAGGTATTCAAGTGCTATTACAGCACAGCAAGGGTGCAAAAGGAGGAACCAGGAATAGTTCCAAAGAAGGCCACATCAACTGTGGTTAGAGGCAAAGGGATTACTTGCCTTGGAAGTCACAGAAGTGATCATGGAGATCAAGTGACAGCACCATATGCAGAAGATAGAAAGATTGTACACTTTGGAATCAAATTGGAAGATTTAGAAGGAAAAGGAGACAGCAACAACTATCAATTACAGACCCAAAGCCAGTATGAAAAGGGAAGCACAAGCAAAAGGAACAAAGAAGAAGAAGGGGACACAAGCAGCAACTACACTGATGATTTTACCATCATCACTTGATTATACCAGTGAAAGAACAGAAGAAAACAGATTCAAGGACATTTGATCTTAAGGGGGAGATTGTTGGAAGTACTAAGATCAAATTCAACCTTGTAATCTATTGTTAGAACCTCAGTCTTATTATTATGTATTAATATTTTGTACATGTAATATTCTGCAGCCATGTATAGCCAATAAGGCTGCATAAACTCATGGTTTGGGCCATAGGCCAAAAAACCTTAGTTAGTTATTATTAGTTATGTTGATTTGACAGTTGTTAGTTAAGAAACAGTTATGTGAAAGTTATGTATGAAGGGACATGTCGGTTGGTTATCATTAAACCATCACAACCCTTTGTATCATGGCTGTTCATGTAGTATATATAGGACATATGTAATTTCAGTTATACATCATCAATATAACAGTTATTTTAGTTATTCCTTCCCTCTAAACTATCCTGTATTTCTGTCTATCTTTTGCACAGAATTATACACTTGTCTTTGCATACAATGGTAAACATAAACTCCTATATTGAAGATAGAAGGTCGAGATTAAAAGGAAGATCTGGCCATTCTAATATGTGATCTTGGACTTGGGTTGACCCCATTCCTTGATCGCACGACTTGCAGCTTCTTCGCCAAGCTTTGGTACTTCAACCACTGCAATATCTTGTCTGTCATCCAAAGATGGTGCCATGTAAGAACTAATATTTGCCTTCTCTTTCAAGATCTCCTCTGTCAAGTGCATATATCGTTTTTTCACAGAAGATTTATCGCCTGCATATCATTAATTAGATATTTAGATCACATTACAAGGAAGAATAATGTATAGTAGAGAATTAATCCAGCATGTATATATAAATGTACATGTAACTTACAAATACGACTAAATTTTTCTTTAAGTTCTTGCATATGCTCGCTTTTTGTAATGCGGAAGTAGTAATCTGGATACGTGCTTTGGAGCACACGGTTAAGAGGCGTTGCGGTCCCGATGGCCATAATTGTGGCTGGACCTTCTGCTCGTTGAGAGTTTCGAAACTCCTGAATGCTAACCATTTTAAGGTGAATTTTTATTTGTGTGCTCAGTGATGGTTGTAAGGTGACAATTTATGGAGAACCAAAGGTTAGGTACAAGAGTGGCGCATCTTTATCACATGTATTGAGCAACGTAAGCATATAAACATCAAATTAAATAAAGATTTAGAGTAAAATTAGAAACTAAAAAGGAAATAACTAGGAAGACTTGATCAGAAGAAAAAAGTGAAAATCTTTCAAAAACATCCAAACTAATCTACTATATCTAAAGATTCAATACCTTAATTCAATGTGCAAGTGTTAATGCGCAAAAAAATCGTGTACGGTACAAGGTGATCGCAGCTCGGATAGTTCAATTGAATGCCTTCAATTATGGGTTAAGGAACACAAAGGTGTTACAGTTTTACAACCTCAAACATTGGTTACGGAACACAAAAGGCCTGCACATTTACAACCCCAAAGATTACAAACCATCCTGGAGTTACACAACTCATAAATCTGTGTATTGAATATGAAGGGTTCACCCATGACACTTGAGTTCTTGCCTTCCAAAACCGATGCATTAACTCAACAATAATTGAGAACATACATGAGCCTATAAATAATACTTCATCACTGAAAATAAGCACATCAACCCTTACCCTCACCATCACTCGTTAACTCTCATCTACATCCTAACACCGCAAGACTTATACAAGAACAAAGGCAAAGATCTCAGATTCATTTGTGTTCATATCGAAACCTTCAAAGATTCAAAACAACTAGAGGTGGCAATTTGTGCCCAAAATGAAAAAAAATGGCTAATTTTGGCTACTTTGTAAAAGATTTGGGCACATTTAGCCCCCTCTTTTTTTTTAAAATGGGCACATTTAGCCCATTGAAAAGTTAAATGGGCACAACGGGCACATATTTTCTCTCAATTAGAGAACATTATAATTGTTTTTGAAGAAAAACTTATATATAAAACTAGAAGGGGGTTGAATAGTTTTTACCGTTTTAAACTTTTCTTCGCTTTGTATACTTAACGTGATTTCAAAGTAAAGCAAATAATCAAGCAATATATATAAAGCAAGTAAGGAAAGACATGATCAAACCACACAACATAGATGTTTATAGTGGTTCGGCTACAAGGACTCTCTTCCTTGCCCTACTCCACTCCTCGAGCCTCTAACTCGAGAGTTTTTCTTCACTAAGAAACAAGCTCCCTTCTAGGCGGAGAAAACATTTACACGTCGCTTACTCTTTATCCGGTACTAAGCTAAACACCGAGTTCTTTACAAGGGTACAACTACTCCTGTTGGTTCTTTAACAAGGTACAACCACTCCCGACACTCTATGTGTTTTGAGGACTAAAACACTAACCGATCACTACTGAATGAATGGTATAAACAATGATGTGTGAACAACTAACAAATCACACAGAAACTATACTATCAAGACTTGCTACAGTGTGTTGAAGCTTGTATGCTTGATTTCTTTGCTACAAAAAGAAAGATCACTAAGAATGAAATGAATGAATGAATAGGTTAGTAATGCAATGAAATAATGTATATGTAATTTAAGCTGTATGAGTGATGAGTGTGCTTGAATGACCAGCTTGCTATTTATAGGCAAACTGATTAAACAGGCGGCGGATCCGGCGGACCCAAATTATGGGTTCCGCCCATATACCTGTTTGGTTCCGCCGAGACATGCTAGCTAAGAACTTAGCATATCTTTCCATATCTTGCCAAGTCTTGTCAAGATCTTTCAAAGTCAACTATATAACTTCAAGATCTTTCCAAAATATATTTCAAATCTTCCAAGATATCTAAAGATTTACTAATGAGGTATGCCATGATGTCATGTGTTAATTTCTATTTTTAAGAAATAAAAATTAAACATGTAAATGTAAATATGTATGCAACTTAAGTCCTAGTGATCATGTAATATGTAAATGTGTTTTAAAAGCTTGTTACAATAAATGTAAAAGACTTTAACTTATATTTATGCTTTGCTAAAGATAAACCTTATAATTGTCATTAACAAAATAAAGCAAAGATCGTAAAATATAAATAACGTTTTTAGGACGATATTTGTATTAACAATCTCCCCCTTTTTGTTGATGACAAAACATAAAGTTTATTTTTAAGCAATGAAATAAGTAAAGTGAAAGTCTTTTAAAAATATAGATTAAGTTAGTTTCATGCAAGTTTTAAAAACCATTTTAAGCATAAAAGTATGTACTGTGATGTTCACAGTGATGTGTGAACTTAATCCTAACTTAATCCTATCTCCCCCTTTTTGTCGAAACAAAAAGAAGATACGCATAGCGGAATGTGGTGAACATTTCTTGGTTATTACTCCCCCTAAATTGGAGTACCAAGATTGTTTCAATGATTTTGAGAACTTAAAGCTCCCCCTTGGATTATACTCCCCTTAATTGGAGTTCCTACAAAACAAAAGTTAGTGTATGATATGCTCCCCCTTGCTCAATACTCCCCGTTGCTTGGGTACCAACGTATATGATTCAAGGTTTATGAATGCTACAAAATAGAAGATTAGTACATGTTATCCTCCTCCTTGATCAATACTCCCCGTTGCTAGGGTACCAACGTATTTGATTCAAGGATGAGAAATGCTACAAAACAAAGGTTAGTTTTATATGAATCAATCCAACCAAGTAGCATAATGCATATATAAAGGTTGAACCAAACATGTAGTGCAACCCGTTTGACTTTAAAAAGTCAACTAAGTAAAAATGTCCAAACCAATCACAAAGGTCAAACAAAGATACTTTAAATCAACCATATATATATTGATGCAAATGAACAAAAAAATATTATGCTAAATAGTGATCACCCATAAGCATAAATTTAACATCCATTAATTGAAAATTTGTTTGTAACATAAGTTACAAAACATGATGTTACAACATAAAAGAAAAGAAACAACCTATACAAATTCTAAAATGTCCTAAAAGTTCCTATAAAAGAAAACTAGGAAGAAACTAAAAACTCCTATTGTGGAGGATGAGAAATCGCATTAAGGCGCTCGAGAATGTGGTTCAAAATGAACCTCATTTCGTTTTGGAGCTCATGGACCAAGATGTTGGTCCTTTGGGCCAAGTGAACGGTCCTCTCGCACATGGAGCAACCATGCCTTGGAAAGTCGGGAGGAAGGGTGGGCTCATTGTTTTGTGGTGGTGGTGGTGTTTGGTTGTTTGTTGGTGGTGGTGGTGGTTGGTTGTTTGGTGGTGGTGGTGGTTGGTTGTTTGGTGGTGGAGGTGTGATGGAGTTAAGCAAGATGGATTGAAGATCCATGGCTTCTCCAAGGCGAGAATCCACCATATTGGAGAGTGCATAGAGGCGGGTGAGTTCCTCGTTGATCTCTTCATTGGTTTGTGGTTCATTGATCCACATTGCCTCATCAATGGCAATGAGTATGGATGTGGGTGAGAGGGGTTGAGGTTGTGGTTGTGGAGGTGGTGGATCACGGTAGAGAGGACCTTGGATATCCTGATAAATGGGATGAAAGAGCATAGGTACTTGACCTTCAAAGGTCATGGGAGGAGGATTGGTGGACCTTGGTGGAAGGTCTTCCAAATCATCCAAATATGGATGAGGTGATGGAGGTGGAGTTCGAAACAACTCTAGGGGCTGAAGTTGTGGTGAATGTGGTGGTGAAGGTGATCTAGTAGGTTGTGATGGAGCGGGTGGTGGTATGGTAGCCACAGGAGTGATTGTTGGTGGTGGTGTGTTGATGATGGTGTGAGGTGGTGTTGGAGTTGCAAGGTTGAAAAAAATCTCATTACCTATTGGTGAGGAGATGTTGAATGGAGATGACTCCTCTGATGATGAATTAGCTAAATTTACGAAGCAACAAGGACGGACACTCATACGAGCTGTCCTTCTTGCGGGTCTGCTTGTAGATGAGTTATTGGATTTTGGCATTGTTGAAATGTAAGAAGAGTTGCTCTAAGGTACAGGAATGGTAGTTAGAAGTGATGGTGAATGTTTGATTTGTGATAATCCTAAGGTTCTAATTTATACACAGTAAGGTGTATTGAACTTTTTGTTTGGATTTGATGTTAGTCCATTAAAGGATGGAGGTTCCTAATGATTTGGAACAAAAAATTGTGCTAGTCACATCATCTAAGTCAAACCATAGAGATTAAGTTGAGTGAAAGGTTGAAGATATGCAGTCAATTCAAGACTTTAGTGGGAAATCTATTGATGTGATGTTTCCACGGATTGCAAGGAACCAACTTAAGGGTTCCTTGCTTGTTACAGAAAGGTAACTCAGATGGAAAATTTGAATATTCAAATTTTGGTGGGAAATGGATTTCTTATGATTCTAATTGTTCATAAATCATCCTAATGTGCCTAATAATCAGTAGATAAACCTAAGAACTAGAATCAATAATCTAAGGATCGGGATTAGTCAGGAAAATTTGAAAAAGTTATTGTTGGAGTTGGCGGATCCAATCGATAACAAAGGCGGAACCAAAATTTTGGTTCCGCGGAATCCGCAGGGTGTATTTTGGCGGAGCCAAAAATTTCAACAGACGGAACCCATAATTTGGTTCCGCTATATCCGCCGATCAAAAGTGCTAATTCTTAACAGAGAGATCGTCGTATTTTTCGTTACCCGTTCAAATCCCAAAAATTCTCCTAAAACATATGTAACTACTAATATGTGATAGAATAAAACTAAAAACACAGATTCTAACACACGTTTACACATAGATTAATCCGATGATAATAACTAACCATAAAAGTAGGTTAAGCCAAACAGTGGCTTAAACACGAAAATCGATAACAACCAGTGTTATCATCCTGCAATGTTATGTTAGTTCACATAAAAGTTAAGTACTAACATAATATCCTAAGAAACACACAAGTTCATCACATCATTGTTTGAAAAAGTCTAATACCAAACGCTCCTTTAACTTCACTTCTTGCTAAGCTTCTTGTGAAGCTTCATTACCCAGCGTCCAAGATTCTTCATCATTCCTCGAGTTTGACGAAACTCTTCAGATTGGTTGTCGATAGGAGGTAGTTGACTCGTATACTCGGGTGGAGGAATCCTAGAATTTGGCAAACCATCATCCTCGCTAACCGATGATGATGATGATGATGAGGTGGGAGGATGAGCTCGTTTTCCCTTTGCTATGGCTACCCTATGATCACTAAGTGGAACAAAGGTGTGTTTAATCTCGGTGTAGTCAGGAACAAAACCTCTAGCGTTTTGAGGAATGGGTGCAAAAGCTCTATAAAGACGGGTGAGAAGCATCCCGTAGGGCATGGCTGTGGTGCCTTGAACTGGAATATCGGCCATTCTTTTGGCGATATAGTAGGCGAGGTTGAATGGTTGGTGGTTTGACACACAATAGAGCATATAGCAAAGACTTGCGTTGACATGGTCTCTATTTCCTATGGTGCTAATCACGTTGGCCCTAAGAACTTCTTCTAGCTTCTTGAAATGGGGCCTAAGTTCATTTAGCTACATGCCAAACGGATCACGATCTACTTCTCGACCTCGACTAGTCCTAGTGTGGGAGGTTCTAGGAACAAAAAGAAGCTCATGGATTGTCTCTTTTGGAGTTAAAGGTGTCGCGTATGGTTGTGTACGATCAAGGTTGGAATCGAGAATGGACAATGACCATTTGTCCGAATAAAAGCAAGTTCCTTGATTTGGAACACCTAAGACATCTCCAAATTGATCTAGAGGGATGTTGAATTGGTTTTGGTTTACTTTGAAATGGATGTTCATGTATCCATAATCATTTTTGCTAAGTCCTACACTCGCAAAGAATTCTAGTATGAACCTAGGGATTATGGGTTCATCGATATCTAGGAGACAATCGAATTGTATTACGGCAAGTTGTTCTCTAAGAATGGTTCCTTCTAGGAATGAGGGGTCTACTATTCTACCCTCATGTATATAGCATTTTTCTAAGGTTTTAAAGATTTCAACTTGTTCCTCACTAAGTCCTTTGGTTTTATGATGTTTAGGTAGGTATTTGACGGTTTCTTTGTGATCATAATAAGTCGCGGGAGGCATGATGATCCTAGATACGAAAATTACATAGTTTAGTTAAACTATTTAAAATACGTACATAGATTTCTTGTGTGTGCCTATATGGGGACAATGTGGAGGTGCGGTTATCTCGATTTCTTTTGATGCATGAAAATTTTGTTAATGCAAGTTTTATAGCAAAATTAGAGATAACCCAAACGCTCCTACTTCAATGTATCTACGATTGAATGTACCCGAAAATACATATTAATTATGTATTCCCTTTAGCATTCAAGAGATATTATGCAAGTGATGTTTAAAAACATAACATTTTTGTATTTGTATGAACAATGTTCAAAAACCGTTTTTCCTAGTCGTGAGAAGATTTTGATAATAATTTCTCATGGGGTTTTTGATGAATTATGATAATGTCCTATAAGTTGCAATTCCTAACTAAGGAAAACATGATTAGTGATACAATTCAGTAAATATGTTTCATGATTTAGCTAAAAATATGCATAAACCCCAAGTTTTGATTTTGTGCATGAAATAGAAATCCTAGACTCAGATCAGGAATGTAGAAGTGATTAGGATAATTACAGAGATGATTAGAGCACAAATTGGTGGAAGGAGATGACCTAAATTATGAGTTTGGATGATTTTGAGTCGAGTTTTAGTAGGTGGTATGTTTTTGGGAGTTGTGATGTACAGTGTATGTTGTTTATTTAATATACTAAAAAACTGACTCAGGAGGCCGCGGATCTGGCGGAACCAAAACAAGGGGTCCGCCCCTGTTGTTGGTTGGTTCCGTGGATCAGGCTCAGGTTCTTCTTGTTTTTTGGTTAAGCTAAGGTTTTATCTACTCACTAGGTTCCATTAGTCCTAAACCAAGTCTAAGAAAGTTAAAGGTTGCTCTCTTAAGAGGTTTAGTGAGAATGTCGGCAATGTTGTCCTCTGAGGAAACTTTCTCGATTGAGATGTTTCCCTTCTGAACATTGTCGCGTAAGAAATGGTGACGTATTTCTATGTGTTTGGTTTTAGCATGTTGGACTGGATTTTTGCTAAGGTCGATAGCTCCTTTGTTGTCACAAAGAATGGGAATGTCGTTGAGTTCAATTCCATAGTCGACGACATCTTGTTTCATCCACAGAGCTTGTTGGCAAGCTTTTCCTGCTGACACGTACTCGGCTTCAGTTGTTGATATTGCGAGGGCCGTTTGTTTCTTGGCAAACCATGAGGTGAGACAATGTCCAATAAAAGTACAAATACCACTTGTACTTTTTCTATCAACATAGTCACCGGCATGGTCTGAGTCGGCATACACTATGGTTTCTACTCCCGTTCCTTTAGGATACCATAATCCTAAATGTGTAGTGCCTTTAATATACCTAAAGATCCGTTTAACGGCTTCAAGATGGGATGTTTTGGAATCTTCTTGAAAGCATGCACATAGACAAACACTAAACATAATGTCCGGTCTACTAGCCATTAGGTAGAGTAAACTACCAATCATTCCCCTATATTTAGTGCTATCTACAGATTCACTTTCTTCATCCTTAGTGAGTTTAGTTTCCGAAGACATTGGTGTTTTTATAGGTTTTGAATCTTCAAGACCAAATTTCTTAAGCATATCCTTGATATACTTAGATTGGTTGGAGAATATTCCATCTTCTAATTGTTTGATTTGGAGACCTAAGAAAAAGTTTAGTTCCCCCATCATACTCATTTCAAACTCGTCATGCATGATTTTTGAGAAATCGTCGCATAACTCTTGACAAGTTGAACCAAATATAATGTCATCCACATATATCTGGACTATGATAATATGTGATCACTTTTTCTTGGTGAAAAGAGTGTTGTCTACTAGGCCCATGGTATACTTATGGTCAACTAGGAAAGTCTTGAGTCGATCATACCAAGCTTTTTGTGCTTGCTTAAGTCCGTATAAAGCTTTCTTAAGTTTGTAAACAAGATTTGGTTTTTCAAAATCGGCAAAGCCGGGAGGTTGTGCAACATACACTTCCTCATTTATAAAACCATTTAGAAATGCACTTTTAACATCCATTTAGAATAGTTTAAAGTCGTGTGCACATACATATGCAAGTAGTATTCTAATTGACTCAAGCCTAGCGACGGGTGCAAATGTTTCGTCGTAATCTATACCTTCTTGTTGATTGTAGCCTTGTGCTACTAGCCTAGCTTTGTTTCTAGATACTACACCATTTTCATCCATTTTGTTTCTAAAAACCCATTTTGTACCTATTATGGTTTGATGTTTAGGTTGTGGAACCAATGTCCAAACGTCATTTCTAACAAACTGATTTAATTCTTCTTGCATCGCAATGACCTAAGATTCATCTTTTATGGCCTCATTTATATTTTTAGGCTCAACGGTTGAAACAAAACAAAAGAAATTACTTTGGTTTTGATCTTTAGATCTTAATGTTCTTTCATTAATTTCTCCTATGACGTTTTCTAATGGATGACTTTTGGTTTCTTTGATGTTGACTATTTCTATTTTTACCAGTTCATCTTCTTTGTCATTTTCTATGTTTTCTTGGTTTTCAACCATTTGACTTTCAACTAAGTCATCATCTACCAAAGGTGATGTCTTAGAGGGAGGTGGACTTTCGTCGAATGTTACGTTCAACAATTCCTCGAGTCTTGAGGTTTCTTTGTTCAAAACTATGTAGGCTTTACTACTTTGCGAATACCCAAGAAATACACCTTCATACGACTTTGGGTCGAACTTGGTGAGATAGTCCTTAGTGTTTAAAATGAAGCACTTGCTTCCAAAAACTCTAAAATAACCTAAAGTAGGCTTTTTGCCTCTATATAACTCATATGGAGTCTTTTTCAAAAATGGTCTAATTAATACTCTATTTAAGATGTATGTGGATGTATCTACGGCATGACACCAAAATTTTTGTGGTATGTTTTGTTCATTTAACATAGTTCTACTCATTTCTTGAATTTTCCTATTTTTGCGTTCTACTACATCGTTAGATTGAGGAGTTTGAGGAGCCGAGAAATTATGTGTTATGCCATTAGCATCACAAAAAGCTCCGAATTGGATTTCGTTATCAAATTCACGACCGTGGTCGGTTCTAATAGACACAATGTTATTTCCTATTTGATTTTGAATTTTCTTACTTAGAATTTCAAATTTATCAAATGCCTCGTTTTTAGTTTTCAAAAACTTAGTCCAAATATACCTAGAGTAATCATCTACTATTACCAAAGTATAGAAGTTTCCCCCGTAACTTTATATAGCGGATGGACCAAACAAATCCATATGTAACAATTCTAGACACCTAGATGTAGACACCATTTTTTTAGCCTTATGGCTATTATGAACTTGTTTCCCAATTTTGCAAGCATCACAAAAGTGTTGGTCGTATTTCAACTTGGGTAGGTTCCTAACGAGTTCCTTAGATGATAAGGATTGGATTAGCCTCATATTGGCGTGACCTAAACGTCTATGCCATAGAGTTGAGTTTTCGTCCAGAGAGGTGAGACAAAGTTTGTCTTTAGGTGTTTTGTCTAATTTCATAACGTAAACGTTATTTTTCAAAACACCTTTTCCTACAGTTATGCCATCTTTAAGTATTTTACTTCCATTTTCACTAAAAAGGACGTTATACTTTTTGCGGCATAATTGACTAATACTAAGCAAGTTAAATCCTAAGTTATCTACATGAGCAACATCATCAATAGTGAGAGAGTCATGGAGATCATACCTTTTCCGATGATTTTACTTTTAAGCTTGCTACCGAATGTGACATTACCTCCGTCGTACACTTGGTAGGTTGAGAAAAGGCTTTTGTTTCCCGTCATGTGTCTTGAACACCCACTATCTTTGATCCACTCGTCCGGTTCTAACCCGACTTTCAAGCACACCTAAGTTAAAGAAAAACTCAAGCGTTTGGTCCCCAATATCTCATGGGTCCATTTGGGTAAAACATTACATTATCATGGTTCATGTATGGAAATGGTGGACAAGTGTTCCATGGCATGTAGTTGGGACCTTGATAGTTCCTAGACATGTTTTGGTTCCAACTATTTTGATGATGATGTTGTGGGTTAAGGTTACTCTTAGGAAAGGGGTGTTTGGGAAAACTAGTTTTAGGTCTTTGTTGAACCGTTTTAGGCTTAAACTCATTTTTAACTTGACCTTTTCCTATAGTAACTGCTAGTTTTTGTTTGTTAACAGTTGTACTAGTGCTGAGTTTTCTTGTGACCTTAACGAACTCAGTACGATCTGAAGTACAAACCTTCTGTTCAGCAACAGTACCCGCGGACCCTTTGGTCACTACTAGTGGAACCAAATTTTTGGGTTCGCCAGATCCGTGGGTGTCTGACTTTGTTGGAACATGTTCTTGTACTTTCACTGTTTGTTTCGTAAAGTCATTTAAGTTTCCTGATTTCATGAATCCTAGTCCGGTTTTATCATGAAGCAACTTTTGAATTTGCATTAACTCATCTGCTAAACAAATGTTTCTATCAAACCTTTTAAACTTAGAGTTTTATTTGATAAGATCTTCCTGTGTGGTTTTAAGTGTTTCTATTTCTAGTTTAAGTTCCTGACATGAGACACATGTTTCTTTAACACTTTTACCCTTTTCTGATCGTATTTTTTTTTTCTTTTAACCAATAGACTTCATTTTCTAAAAGTGTCGTTTTGGTTTTTAAGAACTTATTTTTGTTTATGATTTTTAGAGTAATATCACACAGTTTGTTATATTCTACTTCTAAGGTTTCATCACCAATAGAGGAATATGACGAGTCAGAATGTACCTCTTCTGAGTCATGAGCCATGAGAGCAACTTCGTCGTTCTTAGGCTCGTCGTCATCACCATCACTGTCACTCCAAGCTCCACTAACAAATGCTTTTTGAGACTTGTTCTTTGGAGGCTTTGGACAATCTCCTATTAGGTGACCGGAATCCCCGCACCTAAAACACTTCCTATCCATTTTTCCTTTCCTATCATCATGGTCTTTCCAGAAGGATTTCTTTTCTTCACGAGGTTGTCTTACGAACTTTCCTCGTCTCCTAAAGAACTTTTTGAAATCTCTAACTGCCATGGCATACTCTTCGTCTTCACTACCCGAACTAGACTCTTCATCACTTGATTCTACTTTAGCTTTTAAGGCAATGGACTTCATCTTCTCCTTTTTGCCTTTAACTATTTCTGAGTCTTTTTCCATCACCATCTCGTGAACTTTGAGATTTCCAATGAGCTCATCAAGTGTCATGCTTGAAATATCCTTGGATTCTTCAATAGCCGTCACCTTTGCTCTCCACTTCGGATGAAGTGCTCTAAGAAATTTCCTGACAAAATTCTTACTAAAAAAGATTCGTCAAGTGCTTTAAGAGAAGTAATTATAGTATTAAACCTAGCAAAAGCACTATCAATGGTCTCATCCTCAGAGATAACAAATTGTTCATATTGTTGAACAAGAAGATCAATTTTGTTATCTTTGACTTGTGAGTTCCCTTGATGAGTGATAATCAATGATTGCCAAATATCCTTAGCCGTTTTACACATAAAAACTCTTTCATATTCTTTCTTAGGTAAGGCATTATAAAGCATCATTTTGGCTTCATTATTTTTGGCAATCAGCTTCTTTTGCTCATCACTATGACGAGTAAGAGAAGTACCCTCATCCCGACCATCTAATATATTTGATATAGGTTTATTATCACCTTCTACAATAATATACCACAAATCTATATCCTTTGACTTCACATAAGTTTCAAAGAGATTTTTCCAATATATAAAACTATTTAGTTCAAATAGTGGTGGTCTTTGCATAGATTGCCCTTCTTTGAAGTTTTCAAAATCCATTGATCGTTTTAAGTTTTAAAATACAATATACTTGAAAATCTTGAGTAACGTAGCTCTGATACCAATTGTGGAAAACTAGAAGGGGGGTTGAATAGTTTTTATCGTTTTAAACTTTTCTTCGCTTTGTATACTTAACGAGATTTCAAAGTAAAGCAAATAATCAAGCAATATATATAAAGCAAGTAAGGAAAGAAATGATCAAACCACACAACACAGATGTTTATAGTGGTTCGGCTACAAGGACTCTCTTCCTTGCCCTACTCCACTCCTCGAGCCTCTAACTCGAGAGTTTTTCTTCACTAAGAAACAAGCTCCCTTCTAGGCGGAGAAAACCTTTACAGGTCGCTTACTCTTTATCCGGTACTAAGTTAAACACCGAGTTCTTTACAAGGGTAAAACTACTCTCGTTGGTTCTTTAAAAAAGGTACAACCACTCCCGACACTCAATGTGTTTTGAGGACTAAAACACTAACCGATCACTACTGAATGAATGGTATAAACAATGATGTGTGAACAACTAACAAATCACACAGAAACTATACTATCAAGACTTGCAATAGTGTGTTGAAGCTTGTATGCTTGATCTCTTTGCTACAAAAAGAAAGATCACTAAGAATGAAATGAATGAATGAATAGGTTAGTAATGCAATGAAATAATGTATATGTAATTTAAGCTATATGAGTGATGAGTGTGCTTGAATGATCAGCTTACTATTTATAGGCAAACTGATTAAACAGACGGCGGATCCAGCGGACCCAAATTATGGGTTCCGCCCATATACCTGTTTGGTTCCGCCGAGACATGCCAGCTAAGAACTTACCATATTTTTCCATATCTTGCCAAGTCTTGTCAAGATCTTTCAAAGTCAACTATATAACTTCAAGATCTTTCCAAAATATATTTCAAATCTTCCAAGATATCTAAAGATTTACTAATGAGGTATGCCATGATGTCATGTGTTAATTTCTATTTTTAAGAAATAAAAATTAAACATGTAAATGTAAATATGTATGCAACTTAATTCCTAGTGATCATATAATATGTAAATGTGTTTTAAAAGCTTGTTACAATAAATGTAAAAGACTTTAACTTGTATTTATTCTTTGCTAATGATAAACCTTATAATTGTCATTAACAAAATAAAGCAAAGATCGTAAAATATAAATAACATTTTTAGGATGATGTTTGTATTAACAACTTATATATATATATAATATATTTAATTTTTTAAATATAAATGGGGTATTACGTTTAAGGAATTTATTTCATCATTTTTGGTCTTCTATAAAGCGATTTATATAACATGTGCCCGTTTAGCCCGTGCCCGTTTAAGCCCATGCCCATTCTAGCCCGTGCCCGCTCGGCCCGCCCGCTTTGCCACCTCTAAAAACAACGAAATCATCATCGATCTATAGAAGCAAATAGCTTCTTTTAATATCCAAATATTTTAAAGAAAAGAACAAAACCAAACGGGTTCCATTCTTACTTTTCTGTTTAAACAAGAGCAAAAACGAATCAAAAAAAAATGTTCACCTACCCGAGACATCATCGATCTTTATCAAAGCTTAGCTTCTATGTATATCAGAAAAATTAAAGGAAGAGATCAAAACATAATTGTTTTAACCTCCCTTTCATTCGCTTTAATCATAAACAAAACAATAACACATGTAGAAACCTACCCAAGACCCTCCAAAGGATCTTGAAGCAAGTTAGGTGGAAGTTTATGTTGGTGGCCGCATATAAGTGAATAAATGAATTAGGTTTAGGTTTGTTGTGATATACGGGATAATATGTAAGTTATATGATTTTCCTTTTCCAGACATATCATTCCTATTGGCCCATATCAGTGAGCAACGAGCCAACTATCATAAAACCGATAGGCCCATATGACCCATGTCAGTAAAAATTGTCATATAAATAAAATCTATAAAGCCCAAAATCTTTGGGCCTAGCTACGAGTTGTTATGTTTCGTTAAAAAGAATCTAGAGTAAAATAATGAGTGTTTGTTTGTTTGTTGTTAGGTCACAAATCTAATCACACAAGATACTAGATCTAGAGAGAGAAAGTTAGAGAGAGAGAGAGAATGAAAGGTTATGCTTAAGAATAATGAATAAATGAGATTAACATTAACCAACACCCTCTCCCTTCAAGGGAGGGGGTATTTATAGTATTCTTACAATAAGGGGCGTTGCCCTAATTAAGAAAATAAATAAGAGGCCATGGCCCATGGGCCTTCTACATAGGCCGAACCTTAATAACTAACATAAATGCCTAAGCAACCTATTACAAAATATGACCGACACTTGATAATCTATAATGTGTTCCCAACAATCTCCCCCTAAGTATTGGTCATCACGATTGCTTGACGTCATCTTTGCTTCATTGCTTTCGACGTCTTTCGTATCTTTGTTCTTTTGTTCTTGCATTATGTGATACGGTAATGTCTTGATCTGCCTTCCACCAACGTTCTTTAATCACGATGTCTTTACGTC
Organism: Artemisia tridentata subsp. tridentata; assembly: GCA_021014915.2. NCBI lineage: Eukaryota > Viridiplantae > Streptophyta > Magnoliopsida > Asterales > Asteraceae > Artemisia > Artemisia tridentata. The sequence goes on from CP139503.1 coordinate 100,707,321, forward strand.
TTTTCCACCATGCTCATACTTCTTTTGACTTTTGATCTACATACTTCAAGTAGTTCTCACTTTATTAGCTTCACTCTTTGACTTTAGAAAGGTTGTTTTGCCTTGATCTTTGACTTCTTTGAACTTTTGTTATTCCTTAGTCTTTGTGAGAACTTTCCTTCGTGATATTTGGATGAGCATGATGGAAATGGTGGTGGTGGAACTCTTGGTCTCCATGATTACCTGCAATTTAAACAGTTAGCAACAAATCATCCAGCACTTACAGGTTCGGACTTCGAGATCGTCAACAACATAGTGTGAAGACTTTCTCTAATCCTTGCCAATACAAATATCGTCCTAAAAATGTTTTTTATATTTTACGATCTTTACTTAGTTTTGTTAATGACAATTACAAAGTATATCTTTTAGCAAATTATAAATACTAGCTAAAGTCTCTTTAAAACACATTTTACATTTCACAAGATTACTTAGAATTACATTTTACACATCTACTAGTTTATTTCCTTAAAAGGAAACTTTATTTTTAAAATGATACAATGACATCATGGCATGCATCATACATAGATTATGTGATATCTTAGTTAGATCTTCAAGCAAGATAGTTGACTTTGGAAGATCTTGATATGACAACACAAAGATATGGAAAGATTGTGGAAGATTTGGAGAGATTTGAAAAATCTCTTAGCTGTCATTTGGCGGAACCAAACAACATCAAAGACGGATCCCTTTTATGGGATCCGCCGGATCCGCCGGCTGTTCACCAGCTTGCCTATAAATAGCAAGCTGATCATTTGAACACACCATCACTCATATAGCCTAACATTCATACTCATTCATTTACATATTATCTAACCCTCATCATTCATTCATTTCATTTGATCTTTCCTTTTGTAGCAAAGGAGATTAAGCATCAAGGTTCAACACAGACGTGTAAAACCTTTAGCATAGTTACTGTGTGATATAGTTGTAGTTCACACATCATTATTTGTATCATTTATCTCAGTGAGTGTGGTTAGTGTTTTAGTCCTCAAAACACAAAGAGTGTAGGGAGTGGTTGTACCCTTGTGAAAGAACCAAACAGGAGTGGTTGAACCCTTGTAAAGAACTCGACATCTAGCTTAGTGTCGGTAATTGTATAGGCGACGTTAGGTTGGTTCTGCCTTGAAGTAGAACCCGGTGTTTAGCTTAGTACCGGAAAAGGAAGTAAGCAACGTGTAAAAGTTTTCTCCACCTAGAAGAGAGTTTGTTTCTTAGTGAAGGATAACTCTCGAGTTAGAGGCTCGAGGAGTGGAGTAGGGCAAGGAAGAGAGTCCTTGTAGCCGAACCACTATAAACATCCGTGTTGTGTGGTTTGATCTTTCCTCTCTTTACTTTTCATATATATATTGTGTGAATATTTGTTTGTGCTTGTTTCCTTTGAAATAACATAGAGTAACAAAGCGAATTAATTTTAAACAGTAAAACTATTCAACCCCCCTTCTAGTTTTCCACAATTGGCATCAAGAGCTACGTTACTTAAGATTTTTAAAATATATTGTATTTTAAAACTTAAAACGATCCATGGATTTTGAAAACTTTAATGAAGGGCAATCTATGCAAAGACCACCTCTATTCGAACCTAATTGTTTTATTTATTGGAAAAATCGCTTTGAGACTTATGTGAAGTCAAAGGATATAGATCTATGGTATATAATTGTTGAGGGTGATTACAAGGCCATAAGTAATGATATTTCGGGTGGTCGGGATGTAGGAACTTCTCTTACTCGTCACAGTTATGAGCAAAAGAAGTTAATTGCCAAAAATAATGAAGCCAAAATGATGCTTTACATTGCTTTACCTAAGAAAGAATATGAAAGAGTTTTTATGTGCAAAACGGCTAAAGATATTTGGCAATCTCTAATTATCACTCATCAAGGAAACTCACAAGTCAAAGATAACAAAATTGATCTTCTTGTTCAACAATATGAATAATTTGTTATCTCTGAAGATGAGACCATTGATAGTGCGTTTGCTAGGTTTAATACTATTATTACATCACTTAAAGCACTTGACGAATCTTTTTCTAGTAAGAATTTTGTCAGGAAATTTCTAAGAGCACTCCACCCAAAGTGGAGAGCAAAAGTGACAGCTATTGAAGAATCCAAAGATCTTTCAAGCATGACACTAGATGAGCTCATAGGAAATCTCAAAGTTCACGAAATGGTAATGGAAAAAGATTCAGAAATAGTTAAAGGCAAGAAGGAGAAAATGAAGTCCATTGCTTTGAAAGCTAGAGTTGAGTCAAGTGATGATGAAGAGTCTTGTTCTAGTAGCGAAGACGAAGAATATGCCATGGCCGTAAGAGATTTCAAGAAATTCTTCAGGAGACGAGGAAAGTTCGTAAGACCACCTCGTGAAGAAAAGAAATCCTTCCGAAAAGACCGTGATGATAGAAAAGGCAAGTTAGATAGGAAGTGCTATAGGTGTGGAGATTCTGGTCACTTTATAGGTGAATGTCCAAAGCCTCCAAAGAACAAGTCTCAAAAAGCATTTGTTAGTGGAGCTTGGAGTGATAGTGAAGGAGATGATGATGAGCCTAAGAACAACGAAGTTGCCCTTATGGCTCATGACACAGAAGAGGTATGCTTAAAAGTTGAACTAGAACCTGATGAGTGGATCAAAGATAGTGGGTGTTCAAGACATATGACGGGAAACAAAAGCCTTTTCTCAACTTACCAAGTGTACGACGGAGGTAATGTCACATTCGGTAGCAAACTTAAAAGTAAAATCATTGGAAAAGGTACGATCTCTCATGACTCTCTCTCTATTGATTATGTTGCTCATGTAGATAATTTAGGATTTAACTTGCTTAGTATAAGTCAATTGTGCCGCAAAAAGTATAACGTCCTTTTCAGTGAAAATGGAAGTAAAATACTTAAAGATGGCATAACCGTAGGAAAAGGTGTTTTAAAGAATAACGTATATGTTATGAAATTAGATAAAACACCTAAACACAAGCTTTGTCTTACCTCTTTGGACGAAAACTCAACTCTATGGCATCGACGTTTAGGTCATGCCAATATGAGGCTAATTCAATCCTTATCATCTAAGGAACTCGTTAGGAACCTACCCAAGTTGAAATATGACCAACACTTTTGTGATGCTTGCAAAATTGGGAAACAAGCTCATAATAGCCATAAGGCTAAAAATATGGTGTCTACATCTAGGTGTCTAGAATTATTGCATATGGATTTGTTTGGTCCATCCGCTATACAAAGTTATGGGGGTAACTTTTATACTTTGGTTATAGTGGATGATTACTCTAGGTATACATGGACTAAATTTTTGAAAACCAAAAATGAGGCCTTTGATAAATTTGAAATTCTAAGCAAGAAAATTCAAAATCAAATAGGAAGTAACATAGTATCTATTATAACCGACCATGGTCGAGAATTTGACAACGAAATCCAATTCGGAACATTTTGTGATAATAATGGAATAACACATAATTTCTCGGCTCCTCGAACTCCACAATCTAATGGTGTAGTAGAACGGAAAAATAGGACAATTCAAGAAATGAGTAGAACTATGTTAAATGAACAAAACATACCTCAAAAGTTTTGGTTTCACGCAGTAGATACTTCCACATATATCCTAAATAGAGTTTTAATTAGACCATTTTTAAATAAAACTCCTTATGAACTTTATCGAGGCAAAAAGCCTACTTTAGGATATTTTAGAGTTTTTGGAAGCAAGTGCTTCATTTTAAACACAAAAGATTATCTCACCAAGTTCGACCCAAAGTCGTATGAAGGTGTATTTCTTGGGTACTCACAAAACAGTAAAGCATACATAGTCTTGAACAAAGAAACCTTAAGAGTTGAGGAATCGTTGAACGTAACATTTGACGAAAGTCCACCTCCCTCTAAGACATCACCTTTGGTAGATGATGACTTGATTGAAAGCCAAATGGTTGAAAACATAGAAAATGTTGAAAATGATAATGAAGATGAACCAGTAAAAAGAGATATAGTCAATATCAAAGAAACAAAAAGTCATCCATTAGAAAACGTCATAGGAAAACTTAATGAAAGAACATTAAGATCTAAAGCTCAAAATGTAAGTAATTACTTTTGTTTTGTTTCAACAATTGAGCCTAAAAATATAAATGAAGCTTTAAAAGATGAATCTCGGGTAATTGCTATGCAAGAGGAATTAAATCAATTTGTTAGGAATGACGTTTGGACTTTAGTTCCACAACCTAAAAATCAAACCATTATCGGTACCAAATGGGTTTTTAGAAATAAAATTGATGAAAATGGCATAGTATCTAGAAACAAAGCTAGGCTAGTAGCACAAGGCTACAATCAACAAGAAGGTATAGATTACGATGAAACATTTGCACCCGTAGCTAGACTTGATCCTATTAGAATACTACTTACATATGCATGTGTACATGATTTTAAATTATTTCAAATGGACGTCAAAAGTGCATTTTTAAACGGATTTATAACTGAAGAAGTATATGTTGCACAACCTCCCGGCTTTGCCGATTTTGAAAAACCAAATCATGTTTACAAACTAAAGAAAGCTTTATACGGACTTAAGCAAGCACCAAAAGCTTGGTATGATCGACTTAAGACCTTCTTAGTTGACCATAAGTACACCATGGGTCTAGTAGACAACACTCTCTTTACCAAGAAAAAGGGATCACATATTATCGTCGTCCAGATATATGTGGATGACATTATATTTGGTTCAACTTGTCAAGAGTTATGTGACGCTTTCTCAAAAATCATGCATGACGAGTTTCAAATGAGTATGATGGGGGAGCTAAACTTTTTCTTAGGTCTCCAAATTAAACAATTAGAAGATGGGATATTCTTCAACCAATCAAAGTATATCAAAGATATGCTTAAGAAGTTTGGTCTTGAAGACTTAAAACCAATGAAAACACCCATGTTCTCCGAAACCAAACTCACAAAGGATGAAGAAAATGAATCCGTAGATAGCACTAAATATAGTGGAATGATTGGTAGTTTACTCTATCTTACGGCTAGTAGGCCGGACATTATGTTTAGTGTTTGTCTATGTGCACATTTTCAAGAAGATCCCAAAATATCCCATCTTGAAGCCGTTAAACGGATATTTAGATACATTAAAGGTACTACACATTTAGGATTATGGTATCCCAAAAGAACGGGTATAGAAACCATAGTGTATGCCGATTCAAATCATGCTAGTGACTATGTTGATAGGAAAAGTACTAGCGGTATTTGTACTTTTGTAGGACATTGTCTCACCTCATGGTTCGCTAAGAAACAAACGGCCCTTGCAATTTCAACAACCAAAGCAGAGTATGTGTCTGCAGGAAAGGCGTGTTAACAAGCACTGTGGATGAAACAAGCTCCCGTAGACTATGGAATTGAACTCAACGACATCCCCATTCTTTGTGACAACAAAGGAGCTATCGACCTCAGCAAAAATACGGTCCAACACGCTAGAACCAAACACATTAAAATACGTCATCATTTTCTACGCGACAATGTTCAGAAGGGAAACATCTCAATTGAGAAAGTTTCCTCAGAGGACAACATTGCCGACATCCTCACAAAACCTCTCAAAAGAGAACCTTTCAACTACCTTAGACTTGGATTAGGATTAATGGAACATAGTGATTAGATAAAACAGTAGCGTAAACCTTAGTTTAACCAAACTCAACACTAAACCAAAAATTGTGTTCTGATCCCGCGGATCCAAACAATAACAAAGGCGGATCCTTTGTTTTGGATCCGCCGGATCCGTCACATGCACAGGTTGTTTTATTATATAATAAACAACACCAAGTACTATTCATCACTCTCCTAAAACTTATCACCTACTGAATTCATTTCATACTTCACCACAATCATAATTTAGGCTATTTTCTTCCACAAATTTGTGCTCCAAACATCACTGTAAGTATCCTTATCATGTTTATACTCCTGATCTGCGTCTAGGATTTCTATTTCATGCACAAAATCAAAACTTGGGGAATATGCATAATTCTTGTAAAATCATGAAACATAGTTACTGAATTGCACTTCAAATCATGTTTTTCTTAGTTAGGAATTGCATCTTGTAGTACATTATCATTATTCATCTAAAACCCCATGAGAAATTTTTTGCTAAAATCTTCTCACGACTAGGAAAAATGGTTTTTGAACATTGTTCATACAAATAAAAAACGTTAGTTTTTAAACATCACTTGCATAATGTCTCTTGAATGCTAAAGGGAATACATAACTAATAAGTATTTTCAGGTACATTCAAATGTAGCTACATTGAAGTAGGAGCGTTTGGGTTATCTCTCGTTTTATCATAAAACTTGCATAAACAAAATTTTCATGCATCTAAATGAGTCGAGATAACCGTACCTCCACATAGTCCCCATGTAGGCACACACTAGACCTATACACGTATTTTCGATAATTTCTACTAAAAGTATATAATTTTTTGTGTTTAAGAAAATCATGCCTCCCGCGACCAACTATGATCACAAGCACACCGTCAATTACCTACCTAAACACCATAAAACCAAAGGACTTAGTGATCAAGAAGTTGAAATTTTCAAAGCTCTAGAAAAACACTACGTACATGAGGGTAGGTTTGTAGACCCCTCATTCTATGAAGGAACCAATCTTAGGGAACAACTAGCGGCTATTCACTTTGATTCCCTCCTAGATATCGATGAACCATTAATTCCATGATTCATTTTAGAATTCTATGCTAGTGTCAATCTAGATTCAAACGATCAAGGTTACATGAACATTCGCTTCAGCGTCAATGGACATCAATTCAATATCCCATTAGATCAATTTGGAGAAGTCCTAGGAGTTCCAAGTCATGGAACGAGTGTCTATTCTGATAAATGGTCATTGACCATTCTTGAGTCAAATCTTGAACGAATGGCACCATATGCCACTCCCTTAACTTCAAAAGAAATCATTCGTCAGCATCTCTTCATACCTAGGAACAACCCAACTAGGTTGTATCGAGGGAAATATGTAGCTAGAGATCCATTTGCTATGGAGCTCAATGAACTAAAACCCGAATTTAGGAAAATGGAAGAAGTCTTAAGGGCCAATGTCATGTGCACGGTAGGAAACCACGATCACATCAATGCTTGTCTTTGCCACATGATGTACAATGTGTCAACCCATCAACCTTTCAACCTTGCTTACTATATCGCCAAGAGAATGGCCGATATTCCAATTCAAGGAAAAATGGCATTGCCTTATGAAATGCTTTTGACCCGTCTCTTTAGAGCTTTTGCACCCATTCCTAGAAATGCCTTAGGATTTGTTCCCGAATATGATGAGATCAAACGCACCTTCGTTCCCTTGAGCGACTTTAGGGTAGCGGTTGACAAGGGCAAACGTCCTTGTGCTCAAACATCATAATCATCATCGTCATCCATGAGTGACGATGATGGGTTGCCAAACTCTAGGATTCCTCCTCCGGAGTACTTGAGCCAACTTCCACCAATCCCAAATGAATCAGCCGAGTATCGCAACATCAAAGGAATGGTGAAGAATTTAGGACGTTGGATGATGAAGCTTCATAAGGGCATGAAGAAATTGAAGAAGAAGTTGAGTTAAAGGAGTGTTTGGCTCTAAACATTATTAGACAATGTAGTATTAAAAATGGTTGTTTCTTAACTTGTTATGTTGATATTTGATGTGTATATGAACTAACTAAGAATTGCAGGTCGATAACACTTGATGTTATCAATTTTCCAAGTTTAAGCCTATGTTTGGCTTAACTCCTCTTAAGGTAAGTTCCCATGAACGGATTAATCTATGATTAAACATGTGTTAGTATCCTCTTAAGGAGAATTTTCGGGTTTTCGTCGAAAAACAAAAAATATGCACATCTCTCTGTTTAGTTTTAGTACTTTTGGTCCACGGATCTGGCGGATCCCTCATTTTGGATCCGCCATGTGTTAGCGTTGGCTCCGCCATTCTTCAACCTGCGGATCAGGCGGATCCCAAAATTTGGATCCGCACGCCTTGTCGATTGGATCCGCAGGTGTAACAGTAACAATCCCAAATATTTTTGACTCATCCCGATTCTTAGATTTTAGTTTCTAGTATTCTTTAGAATAGGTTCACTGATCATTAATCATCTTCGAATGATTTAGGAACTCTTAGAAACTTTAGAACAAAATTTCCCACCAAAATTTAAATTTTCAAATTTTAGGAGTGAGTTACCTTTCTGATACAAACAAGGAACCCTTTTTAGGGATCCTTCAAATCCGTGGGAACATCACATCACAGGATTTTCCACTATCTCATTGCATTTACTGCATATCTTCATCATATTACTCAACACAAGTTCTATGGATTGACTTATGTGATGTGATTTGCACAAATTTTTGTTCCAAATCATTAGGAACCAACATTCTCTATTAGATTTACATCAAATCCAAACACTAGTTTCTATAAACCATCTGCCTATAAATTAAGATCATAACTTAAAGCAAAACTCACTCATTTACCTTCTTCACCACATATAACCTGTACATCTTAGTTCTCTTAGCTCACCATGACCAAATCAAACAACTCTTCAACCTCTAAACCTCCAAAACGAACCGCACGCATTAGTGTTAAGCCTTGTTGCTTTATAAATCTTGCAAACTCATCATCAGAGGAATCATCTCCTCTTAATATCTCACCTCCTATTGCAAGTGAGAATTTCCTCAATCTATCAACACCTACACCATCAAATGTGGTCATACAAACTCCTCCTCCAACAATCACACCCATAGCAACCACACCACCACCCGCTCCATCACAGACTATCAAATCCCCATCACCCCCAAAATCACCCAAGTTGCAACCTATGGAGCTATTTAGGGCTCCACCTACATCACCTCATCCATACCTTGATGACTTGAAGGATCTCCCACCAAGATCAACCAATCCTCCACCCATGACCTTTGAAGGTCAAGAGCCTATGCTTTTTCATCCGATTTTCCCGGATATCCATGGTCCTTTATACCATGATGCACCATTATCTCAACCTCAAATACCACCTCTCTCACCCACATCAACTCTCATTGCCATAGACGAGGCAATGTGGATCAATTTGCCTCAAACCCAAGAGGAGATTAGTGAAGAGCTCAACCGTCTCTACACTCTCTCAGGTATGGTAGATCACCGCCTCAATGAAGCCATGGACCTCCAAACCATCCTCATGAACTCCATCCAAACACCACCACCAACCAATGAACAAGCACAACCAACACCACCCAACAACCAATCACCACCACCACCACCACAACCAAATGAGTCTACTCTTCCGCCCGGTTTTTCTCGCCATGATTGCAACATGTGTGAAAGAACCGCTCACATAGCTCAAAGGACAAACATTTTGGTGCACGAGCTCCAAAATGAAATGAGGTTCATATTGAACCACATTCTTGAGCGTCTAAATGCCATCTCTCATCCTCCTCAATAGGAGTGTTCTAGTCTCATTATATAGGACCTTTAAGGATGTTGTCTTAGGATTTTTAGGATGTATTTTTCATTTTCTTGTAACTTCATATTTTTGTGACTTTGGTCACATATTTTCAATATATATGAATGTTATATGTTATGCTTGTGAGTGATCAACATTAAGCATATTATCATTATTTAGGTGACTAACATCATTATACAGCTATTTGGAATCAACATTATAGTTTGATCACTTTTACTTTAGGTACAAAATTTTGATCAGACACTACATTTTGACTTTTTCAAGTCAACTAGATTAACATTCTTATTTGGATGAACATTTCATATGCATTATGCTTCTCCATTGAAGCTATTTACAACTAACATTTCTTTTGTAGCATCTCATACCCTTCAAATGTATACGTTGGGACTCTTGTAATGGGGAGTATACATCAAGGGGGAGCATTTCATATTCTAACCATTTGATTTGTAGGATCATGCATCATTACCTTGTTACTCCATTTAGGGGGAGTATAAAATAAGGGGGAACTCTTAAAGTTCTCAAAATTGCATTCCGCTACGCAACTCTTCTTTTTGTTTCAACAAAAAGAGGAGGAGAAAGGATTAAGTTTGCATAACTGTGAATCATCACAGTACATACTTTTTAAATTCAAAAAAAAAAAAAAAAAAAAAAAAAAAAAAAAAAAAAAAAAAACCTTAATCTATATTTTAAAGAACTCATGCTATATTTATTCCTTTGCTCAAAAATATACTTTATGTTTTGTCATCAACAAAAAGGGGAAAATTGTTAATACAAATATCGTCCTAAAAATGTTTTTTTTATATTTTACTATCTTTACTTAGTTTTGTTAATGACAATTACAAAGTATATCCTTTAGCAAATTATAAATACTAGCTAAAGTCTCTTTAAAACACATTTTACATTTCACAAGATTACTTAGAATTACATTTTACACATCTACTAGTTTATTTCCTTAAAAGGAAACTTTATTTTTAAAATGATACAATGACATCATGGCATGCATCATACATAGATTATGTGATATCTTAGTTAGATCTTCAAGCAAGATAGTTGACTTTGGAAGATCTTGATATGACAACACAAAGATATGGAAAGATTGTGGAAGATTTGGAGAGATTTGAAAAATCTCTTAGTTGTCATTTGGCGGAACCAAACAACATCAAAGACGGATCCCTTTTATGGGATCGGCCGGATCCGCCGGCTGTTCACCAGCTTGCCTATAAATAGCAAGCTGATCATTTGAACACACCATCACTCATATAGCCTAACATTCATACTCATTCATTTACATATTATCTAACCCTCATCATTTATTCATTTCATTTGATCTTTCCTTTTGTAGCAAAGGAGATTAAGCATCAAGGTTCAACACAGACATGTAAAACCTTTAGCATAGTTACTGTGTGATATAGTTGTAGTTCACACATCATTATTTGTATCATTTATCTCAGTGAGTGTGGTTAGTGTTTTAGTCCTCAAAACACAAAGAGTGTAGGAAGTGTTTGTACCCTTGTGAAAGAACCAAACGGGAGTGGTTGAACCCTTGTAAAGAACTCGACATCTAGCTTAGTGTCGGTAATTGTATAGGCGACGTTAGGTTGGTTTTGCCTTGAAGTAGAACCCGGTGTTTAGCTTAGTACCGGAAAAGGAAGTAAGCAACGTGTAAAGGTTTTCTCCACCTAGAAGAGAGTTTGTTTCTTAGTGAAGGATAACTCTCGAGTTAGAGGCTCGAGGAGTGGAGTAGGGCAAGGAAGAGAGTCCTTGTAGCCGAACCACTATAAACATCCGTGTTGTGTGGTTTGATCTTTCCTCTCTTTACTTTTCATATATATATTGTCTGAATATTTGTTTGTGCTTGTTTCCTTTGAAATAGCATAGAGTAACAAAGTGAATTAATTTTAAACGGTAAAACTATTCAACCCCCCTTCTAGTTTTCCACACTTGTTAAGGTCGTTCCTGAATCGGATGCCCCCGAAAGAGCTAACACAGATACACTGAAATGTATCAATGATTCAGGTGAGCCTTTGAAGTATACCTAAGTATCACTCCACGACTGTAGACCGTTTGGTACCACGTCGAACACTAAGAGTAACCCACAAGGGATTACCGAAGTGACCTGTTGTCAGGGCTGTTTGATGTTTACTTTGGGGTTGTTTGATGTTTACTCTGGCAGGAATTTCCACTCAATCACTGAGAATCACATTTGTGAGTTCCCTCATGAATCTTCTCGGCAAATTACTAAGATCTGCGTAGGACTCTTGTAATATACAACTGGTGTTCTTATTGTTGAACAACCAGTGTAGAAATGTTAAGTGTTCCTATGAGATCTTTTTATGTATCTCGCGGCTCTAGACTCGATTAAGCTTATTGGTTTTTAGTCATCGGAGGCATGGAGCAGAGTGCCTCCTTTTCAATATCAACACATCTCGAAATGAGAGGTCGATAGATAATGAAGGGTTCTCCGAGTGAAATGAAACAAATGTCTTTTGAGAGACACTTGAGTAGCTAGAAGGTTTAGTGCAGTGCGTCACTGGGTCCATGACGGCTTAATCTTCAATACCGGTGTTACCGTAGTAACAACCAGTAGCATATGTATTGAACCCGGTTTCTGCCCTAAGGTTGATCATATGGAGGGCTATTTCTTTTCACCCTTTTCTTTACTTTTCTTTTTCATTCTTCAACCCTTTCTTTCTCCTTTCATTTCTTTACTCCTTCTTTTTCTTTTCTTTTTCATCATACCTAGGACTTTCTAGTTCTAAAGTATTGGTATTGTCCTTGGGTAGATCCCTCTGGCTCTGGCGGATCATAGGATGGTTTCCTAACCTTAGTCACCTTATGTCTCCATGACTATCCTATGTTTGCCATAAAACCAATCATTTGAAAATCTCTCAAAGTGTTTCTGAGTGTAAAACTTATATTGTTTACACTTTGAGAGTTTTGCATTTTTCAGAAATACTCCCCCTTAACATGTGCTCATAAGTGTTTAAAGTAAATTTGCACATGTCGGGTGGAGTCAGCACTTTTAAAATTGATTGATTTTCAGTGAATATGACCGTTGCGAGACACGTTTACATCACTAGATAAACTAGCTTGAAATTATTACCCGTCCAGGTCATATTCAAAGAAGAATCTCTCGAAATCGGTACACTCTACTCAGACAAGTGCTTTGCGAGACACGTTTACATCACCGGATAAACCGGCTTGAAATTATTACCCGTCCAGGACATGTCTTTTCGATTACTGACATTTGATATTCGTCAATTAGAGGGTACAATCTGAATCGAGCTCATATGAGATTTCAACTTGTGGTTACCATATTTTAATCACATACTTATTCTCCCCCTCAAAAATAGCATATTCATGTTGTTTTTTGAAAACTTCTGATTAAAATATGCTATTGGGAATTTTGGAAGTTCCTGCTGATAGAGATCTACTGACAGGTTCCTGCTGAAGCTATAGATGGTTTCTGCTGATGACATGATTTCTGCTGAAGGCTTATTTCTACGGATATAGTGAATCCGTATCTTTATTATTTGTTTGTTAGGATATGCATGAGCTATTTTAGGTAGTGATATGCATTGATATTTTTATTTGTTATTGTATTAGGGTTCCTTGTATATAAAAGGAACATATGTCTTTTGTATTAGGTACGCTTCTTGAGAGAAAAACACAACTCCAGGAAAATATTTTAGAGAAAAATAATAGAGATCCATAGAGGATCATTGTTCTTGTTATTAGAAAAACCTTGTTAAGAAACTTTGATTGTGTTCTTGTTCTTATTCCGCTGTGCAACAATCATTGTCTCTATAATCCTAGAAGAGTTAGATCTTGGATTCTACAATTGGTATCAGAGACTCGTGCTCTGGAGATCTAGGGATTCAACAAGGTTTTATCCGTGAAAGAAGTAAAGATTAGAAGAAGTCAGTAGCAGATCGGAGGTATTCGTATTTATTTCTAACAGATCTGATTGGTTGCCTCATATTATTCAAATAGGTCGACGTGAATTATAGTGAAATTCTTTTTGTCATTTCATCATTTAATTGGTCGTATATTGTTCGTGGTGGGCTGCTTGATTGTTTATTATATTGCTCGGTCAAACCTCATATTAAATTGGACGGTGTAAAGGTACACGTGGGGTTGAATTCACTTGATATCACGTGGGCTGCTACTGATTGAATTTTTGATCAATTGTCATGTGTGATTATATTGTCATCAAATTCTTTTGTCGCCTACCGCTGCTGTGAATTAATGAGCGTGTGATTGTGAGGCATAAATTAATTGGTCTGCATACCTCGTACTAATTGAAGGTATCACGTGGGGATTCAATTAATTTTTGTGATTGATAGAGTTGAAGTTTGGTTTACGTGGGGTTTCAATTAATTTTTATTTGGTGCGTACTGGTTGTTGGAATCACTGCTTTGATCATTCTACTTCTCTTCACACCATTTAAAATGGCAGAATTTGACAATGAAAGGGATGATATAATGTTTCCTTATTTGATGGATGATGATTACGAGGTCTGGGCTAGGAAGATGGAACACTGGATCACGAAAAATGATATGAATATCTGGAAGGTGATTCAAAATGGCAATAGCCCGAAAAGGTATGGAAGTGATCAAGATGGAAAAGTCTTTATCAAAACTCCAACAACTGCTGATGAAACACTAGCTGTCCACAGAGAGTCAAAGGCAAGAGCTACCTTGCTTAAATCTATTCCTGTTGATCATATAGCAGATTTCAGTTATATGGGTGATGCAAGTGTTATATGGGAGGCACTCAAAGCAAAGTATGGTGGAAAGCCTAAATCCAAGAAGATGAAAAAGGAAGCTTGCACTATATCCAAGACTGAAGAATTTGCACTGATGGGACTCACTTCTCAGGTACATAATTGTGTTTTTGGTTGTAGTGAAAGATATAATGAACTTAAGGAAGCATATGATGAATTGAAACCTAAATATAATGAATGTTATGTTGAAGTTGAGGCTTACAAACAGGCTTTAAAAACTTTAGAAAGACAGAAAATTTGGTTTCAAAAGAATCAGGTTGCTTATGATGAAAAGATAGGGGTGTTAGAGAGAGATTTAACATGTACTACAAATGAATTAAAATGTTGTGAAAAGAAAAAGGCTAAACTAGAGTTAGAGAACCAAGAACTGAAAGAGAAATTAGAGAAGGAAATAGCTAATCATAACATTTGGTTAATGTCAGGTGATAAGTTATCTAACTGTCTCTATAATACTCAACCTGTAAACTCTAGTATAGGTTTAGGTTTTAAAAAATATGTTGGTTTAGAGGCTAGGTTTGATATGGGTAAATCTACACCAGCAGGCTTAGCAAATTTTGTTAAAGAAGGAAAATTACATGCTGTGCCTGGACCTATTAGAGGAGAATTCATGCCCACTACCAACACCACCACAGACTTTGATGGATCACACCATCTATATGGCAAAAAGTCAAGTGACTTGCCAGACCCTGATTGTAAGTCTACTGACTATGCCTCATGTGATTCAAGTGACAAGTCTTCCAAGGTCAATGTCTCTGCCCCCAGTGTTTTTAATGTTAAAAGCTCAGAGTCCATCTCAACTGAGTCTACCTCCTTTACTTCTACTTCTAGTGTTTCCACATCCAAGAGTAAAGTTGAGATTGAATCCAAAGTTAGGGCACCCAGACAAGAACCCATTGTTGTTCAAGATTTACCTAGTTTCACTTGTAATAAATCTGATAAGAATACATACAATTCTAGGACTTCTTGTAATAAGAATGGTTGTTTTAATAAAAAGGCTGGTAATGTTAAGAAGAAAACTTGTTTTGTGTGTGGTAGTAAGTCTCATCTCATTAAGGATTGTGATTTTCATGAGAAGAGAATGGGTGTGTGTGCTAGTCAAAACAAATCTAGACCAATGTGGAAAAATGTTAATGATATACCATCATATGTTCCACAAGCAACACATAAAACCAGCAGACCCAATCCTGCTGATAAGCCAGTTTCTGCAGGTAGATCTTTTCCAGCTCATTGGAAAAGACATGTTGCTAGACCATTCTACATACCTACTAGCACTTACTTTCAGAATGGTTTTTGGCCTGGTTATTATGACCCAAGGTATATGGGGGGAACAAGATGGGATACTGGTGTTAAGCCCTCAACAGGTTGTTCTTGGACAAATAAAAGGAAAGGTTCATTCTGGGTACCCAAGAACAATAGTCCTTGTCAGGTGCACTGATTGAGGGGAGGCATAAGCCTAAGGGGAGGCTTATTGTTGTATATTTTGTGCTAACTAACATTTTGTTTAGTTTGTTTTGTGTTCACTAACTAAAATAATGCAGCTGTTGAGTTTGTCACTTCCTATAATTTATTGATCGGTGGAGAAATAATTATCACTTACTGTTTGGTCAATTATTGGGATTGAATTAATTGGGGATGGAGCAGGTGTCAGTATGTGGTTTTTCACTTTGATGGGTCTGTGTGTGATAATATTTTTGGATATTCTCATACTAGTTCCATCATGCGTGTGATAAATATCATATGGGATATGTGATTATTTTTGTTGGGTTGTCGCCTAGTGTAGTTAAAGGGTATCTTCAAACAGCTCATGTGTCTGTCACATATTAAAGTTGGGATCATGGATCAGAAGTGATATCGTGGGCTTCAATTTAAAGGCAAATGCTTATGAATTTGTCGCTTATACTCTTAATTGGATTGTGAGGCGAAAATTCTTTGGTCAAACATGTGTGACTGTCTTGTCACGTGTGGTTATTCTTGGTCAAATGAATGGGAATTGTGCAAGTCAGTATGATGTGTGCAATAGTTGCCTCGTACTGTGTTCATTTAATGTCAGTGAAGTGGTGATTAAGGCTATTGGGTATTTTTTAATTCTGCTGATGCATTATTTTGACTCTGCTGCTGCATTCATTGCTGCTGATGATCCTGCTGGTAGTTCTTCTGTTTCTGCTGACAGTGTTTCCGTTCCTGCTGGTAACACAATTTCTGCTGGTTGCTTCGGATTCTGCTGCTATTAAAAAAAAAAAAAAAAAAAAAAAAAAAAAAAAAAAAAAAAAATCATTTTCATTTGTTTGTTTATTATCTTTTAGTTAAAATATATATATATATATATATATATATATATATATATATATATATATATATATATATATATATATATATTACTTAGGATTTCTTGTATTTTTGTACTAACTTTTCTGCAGGTTTGTTGTATATCACTCTGTTGATGGTTATCAACTCACCAGATGTGACTTGTGTCCATCAAAGAGTTGGCTAGTCCAAAGGGTACAGCTTTGGTAAAGACACATCAAATCTGTTGATAGCTGTAATAGCTTGCTCAAAGCTATAGGGTACTTCAACTCACCGATGGTTCATTCCTAAGAGTTGAAATGGTTCTCAATTCACTATGGATGTAACCCTTTCTGGGATCCAAAGAATTGGCTAGTCCACAAAAGTATGGTTTGTGGTAAAGACATCTGGTATCCATATTTGGTATTCAATTCACCAAGGTTCATTTGAAACCAAGAATTGGCTAGTCCTGAGCAAACGGCTACAGGTAAAGACATCTCAAATCCGTTTCTAGCTGATGATTTGCTAAAAATCATATGGTTATCAGTGTACCATAGTTTTCGAACTTAAACATTTGGCTACTCCAGTAGTAATGGCTATTGGTAAAAAGACATCAAATCCATTATTTTCAATGATTCACCTCTCACAGGAGTTAACACACCTGGATGTGATGAGAATAGTATGAAACTTAAATGTTTTGATGTACACTTTGTCATTTGTTGCTGCAAAGACCTGAAGTTTAAAGTTTTGCCATTCATAGAGATATGGTTCATTTGCTTCTTTGCTGATTGATGTTCGAAGTCAATCCTCTTTTTCTGAAGTGTTAAAGATCTATCAAGAATCTTGAACTTAACCATGTCAAATTCAAGATTAGGGGAGGATTGTTGGGAATTTTGGAAGTTCCTGCTGATAGAGATCTACTGACAGGTTCCTGCTGAAGCTATAGATGGTTTCTGCTGATGACATGGTTTCTGCTGAAGGCTTATTTCTACGGATATAGTGAATCCGTATCTTTATTATTTGTTTGTTAGGATATGCATGAGCTATTTTAGGTAGTGATATGCATTGATATTTTTATTTGTTATTGTATTAGGGTTCCTTGTGTATAAAAGGAACAGATGTCTTTTGTATTGGGGACGCTTCTTGAGAGAAAAACACAACTCCAGGAAAACATTTTAGAGAAAAATAATAGAGATCCATAGAGGATCATTGTTCTTGTTATTTAGAAAAACCTTGTTAAGAAACTTTGATTGTGTTCTTGTTCTTATTCCGCTGTGCAACAATCATTGTCTCTATAATCCTAGAAGAGTTAGATCTTGGATTCCACAATTGGTATCAGAGACTCGTGCTCTGGAGATCTAGGGATTCAACAAGGTTTTATCCGTGAAAGAAGTGAAGATTCGAAGAAGTCAGTAGCAGATCGGAGGTATTCGTATTTATTTCTAACAGATCTGATTGGTTGCCTCATATTATTCAAATAGGTCGACGTGAATTATAGTGAAATTCTTTTTGTCATTTCATCATTTAATTGGTCGTATATTGTTCGTGGTGGGCTGCTTGATTGTTTATTATATTGCTCGGTCAAACCTCATATTAAATTGGACGGTGTAAAGGTACACGTGGGGTTGAATTCACTTGATATCACGTGGGCTGCTACTGATTGAATTTTTGATCAATTGTCATGTGTGATTATATTGTCATCAAATTCTTTTGTCGCCTACCGCTGCTGTGAATTAATGAGCGTGTGATTGTGAGGCATAAATTAATTGGTCTGCATACCTCGTACTAATTGAAGGTATCACGTGGGGATTCAATTAATTTTTGTGATTGATAGAGTTGAAGTTTGGTTTACGTGGGGTTTCAATTAATTTTTATTTGGTGCGTACTGGTTGTTGGAATCACTGCTTTGATCATTCTACTTCTCTTCACACCATTTTTTAATCACATACTTATTCTCCCCCTCAAAAATAGCATATTCATGTTGTTTTTTGAAAACTTCTGATTAAAATATGCTGTTGGGAATTTTGGAAGTTCCTGCTGATAGAGATCTACTGACAGGTTCCTGCTGAAGCTATAGATGGTTTCTGCTGATGACATGATTTCTGCTGAAGGCTTATTTCTACGGATATAGTGAATCCGTATCTTTATTATTTGTTTGTTAGGATATGCATGAGCTATTTTAGGTAGTGATATGCATTGATATTTTTATTTGTTATTGTATTAGGGTTCCTTGTATATAAAAGGAACATATGTCTTTTGTATTAGGTACGCTTCTTGAGAGAAAAACACAACTCCAGGAAAATATTTTAGAGAAAAATAATAGAGATCCATAGAGGATCATTGTTCTTGTTATTAGAAAAACCATGTTAAGAAACTTTGATTGTGTTCTTGTTCTTATTCCGCTGTGCAACAATCATTGTCTCTATAATCCTAGAAGAGTTAGATCTTGGATTCCACATATGCTTTTTGAGGTTTATGGGAAGAATTTCAACAAGAACTTTCGTGATTTGAACAAAGATATTTGTTTCAAGTACTCCCCCTTAACAAGGGAATACTTGTTCTTTTGAGCAGAATTTTAAAAAAACTTAGAAAATTCTGGTTAATTCTGCTAAAAAATAAGAAGCTTTCGCTCCTTAGTTTAGGATTGAGGCACTGAGGCGTACCTCAGGGTCCTTTCTTTACAAGTACGGGTTGTGCACTGTCATAGATAAATAATTGATGAATGATGACAAAAATTGACAATGATACCATTGGTTTCACTCTGGACAGCGGAAAGTGAGAATATTTGGATCTCTAGCTCGTCCACCCACATAACTCTCCAGTCTTCTCATCTGCACCCGATACTTAAGCCGGTGGTTAATTCGAGCCAAGAATTTGACCGCTTGCTTCACATCGCTTCTCTTCCAAGTCATGTGGCTCAGCCAACCCTGCTTCCTTCCTTGTGTATGATTCTCCAGAATGTGATCAAGTTCAGCCCTAACTTGTACCAAAGTTTCATCGCTAAACTTATGAATGTCTTGATAGCCCATGAACTTAGGTCTGCCAGATCGGACGAACACTACTCCAAATGGTTTGTTGCTGAAGGAATATGGCTTCATCTCTGCTATTCCCGGAGGTCGAATATCAGGCTTGATTAAATTCAACTGCTTCTGGTAACTTTCAACCCCAAGATGAACGTCTTCGACTCTTGTTCTGATCACAATACTTCGGATGTAAATCAGAATAGAGTTGATGATGTCGTATTGGAGATGACCAGGAAGATGCTCGAGTTTCCCTTAAATCATGAGTAAGTACATATCTTCAATGTCGTTTAGATTCAAGTAGGGATAATCAGCTTCGTTGAATGTGTATTCCTTGTCGTCTTGCCTTCTCACTGTAATCTTGGTTAGAAAATTATAGCCATACTTCGACTATATCTCAGCACTTGTAATGGAGAGAATCCTACTTTTGTGGTAAACCTTATGCTTCGAGGTAAAAGTAAGTCTCCATTTGTAAAACCATTTCCTCATATCAGGCCAGTAGAGGATTCCCATAACAACTTCATCATTGTACTCGGTAATCGAGTTGCTGAATAAGTCGCTGATCTATTCTTTAAATCCTTCTAACACATATGTTGCTGCCTTGAACTTTGTAAGGGAAGTAGCGTATCGCTTCTCTGGATTAGTATTCCCATAAATTAGATACTCTAAGTCATTGTTAAAGAAGTAAGCTTTGGGTATCTTGGGATTGTGGGCATGACCGATGAGGGGTAAGGGTTGTGAGTAATCACGAAGTTGGAAGTTGTCGGTTTGATGAGAAGATCTTGTATCATCCTAGTTAACGTTCTCAGATAAAGCCCGTGCAACTTGTTCCAGATTATACTCGAATTCCAGTTGAGAAGTTGTTGCAATCTTGAATTCAGAGAAGCCTGCTTTGCGGATTTTCACTATATCAGACAGTTGTAGCTTCTGAACCTTCATTACTTTATTCAGTCTCTTAGTGAAATCCACGACTGAGCCTTCTGCAGGTGCTTCATCTTCTGGAATATCTAGATAAGCATCCACCATCTCTTCAAACCACTCAAACTTTGCAGCATCAGAGTTGACCCATTCAGGAGCGGGTTTGAGAGGTGCATCAGCAGGTGGTGCAGGAACAATCGCAGCCTTTTGAGGAGCAGCATCAGTTTCAGCTTGATCAAGAGTGATATCATCATTATGTTCAGCTTCATCAAATATTCCAGCCTCTTGAGGTACGAATTCCTCTTCGCCTGTTTGCTGAATGTTGGAGGGAGGCAATGCTGTAGAAGGTCCAGCCGATTTTGTACGTTTCTTGCTTCTCTTTGCTTGGTCGTCCTTGTAATGATCATCACGACGACGCTTGCTAGGCTTGGCCTTTTTGCACGACTCACCTTTCTTTTCTGCTTTCCTTATTGATTCGATTAAGGCTTTGCAAAGATCTTCCTCTTCCGGATCATTGATGACAGCCTCTAGCAATTGTCCTTTAAGATCAGCAGCTGAAGGCTTTGATGGTTTTGTCTGGATTGTGAGCGGTGTTGACTGGATGTGATGTGCCACAATACCATCAAGCTTCCTCTTGACATATTCCTTAAGGAGATTTGGAAGCGTTTCATGAAAATGTCTACTGATCTCTTGTGGTAAAGTATTGTTGATGTAGTGCTTTGTTGCTAGCTGGATGTCATAAGATTTGAACTCGTTGATGTCACTTTGTTTTGCCGTCACTTGATTCTGTAACGCACTGAGCTGTTCTTTGAGGGCTTGGAGTTCACTGTTGTCTGGTTGTTGAGGTGTGGGAACTGTGATGGAGGCTTGGTTTTGGATGTTTGATCCACAGATGATGGAATAGCCGGTGGAGTAGGTATACGATCGTCGTTTTGATTATCATCATCTTGATCATCTTCATCCTCATCACTTTCATTGTCTTTATCATCATCACTTTTATCTTCTTCATCCTTATCATCTTCTTCATCATCTTTATCTTCTTCATCCTTGTTTTCATCTTTATCAGATTCAGATTCTGAGGGTGTGTGTATGAGTTGATCAGATTCTTCTAATTCACCCTCAGATTCATTCGGTCAGGTACTTGCGGATTTAGACTTTGTAGCTTCTGAGTCATCTTCGGACTGAAACAAGGCTTTTTCTTCACCTACCTGTGATGCCGATCCTTCACCTCTCTACCTTTTCTCAAATCTCTCAAGGTCAGCCAAATATTTTGCCTTGTTTTCTTGTAAGGCTCTCTGGAGTTGTGCAGCCTCCTCTTCTTGAGTCTTTGGTGGCTGAAGGGGTTCATCAGGTTTGTCTTGAATTTTGATTGATTTGCCCTTGCCTTTGCCTAGTCCTTCATCATGCATTTCCTTCTTGATCTTGATAAGTCTTTTTCTTCTTTCTTCCCTTAAACTTTGTTCCTCTTCTGCTTCTTCTTCCTCAGTAGATTCGTCTTTGAGCATTAGTTTCTTCTTTTTAGCTTGGGTGACTTTCTTTGTCCTTGTAGAAGGTGTTATGATTGTTCTTCCTCTTCCTCTACCTCTGGTTGCAGCTTTACCCTTTACAGTAATCCCAACTGTACCTGCCTTTTCTGCTTCGTCATACCATACATAAGCTTAAGTTGCCTTTACCGCTTCTGATAACAACTTGGGTGGAATTCTTAGACCTTGTTTAGTGGTGTTGGTCGTATGAATTCTTACCCTGGAAAGTACATGGTCCATCTGTATTGTATAAGCTTTCTCATTCGGACGTTTGTCAATCTCTGGATGTCTTTCCATGAAGTGAACAATCAGAAGTTTGGTGAAGCGTGGGAAGGGTATCTTGTATCCCTTCTTTTGGCCAAACTGACGGGCTTGATAGATCATGTCCGTCCAGATGTACTGGGCATAATCCATATGATAGAGGTTGATGACACCCCAAAAGAACATTAGATGTTCGAGTCTGGGGTGCTCGAGACCCGTTTCCTTCCCTGTAATGCAGTGGTTCAGGATGGTGTATATGGTTAACCAGGGTTGAGGAATGTGTTTTCTATCCACCTTTGAATGTGAAGTGAGTTCTTCACCCGAATGTCTTGACTATAAGATCAAAGGTAGGATCTTTAAGGAATTTGGTTTGTTTGCCAAAAGCTATTGGAGGAAGTTCAAGTACAGCACGAAGAAGGTGAACATCGAACTGGATCCTCTTGTCATCAAGGGTGACTGCCATTGTCTTGTTGTCTCGGATGATGAATAGTGTGTGCCAGAACTGGTTGAGGTAGATTTCTGGTACAGTGGCAGACTTAGGCAGAACATGCCTACAGAAATGTTTCTTCAGAATTTCCACCATTATTTGGCATGAAGGGTGGCATGGTAACTTTTCTAAGTCAACTCTGGAGTTGGAATCACTAATCTTCCTTTCATCACCTTCTGGGATCAAATCATTCCTAGCTATGGATGTTTGAGACTTAATGAACCTGTGTAGCACAAACACCAACAAAGACACACAATGGAAATTGTATATATATGTTAGTGTAAGTCCCTTATTATATGATCTATGCCTAATTGATATGATGCACCATATGGTGAGACAATTAAGATGATCATGAATAACATAAGCACATTAAGCAGCCAAACAACCATACAGGAGCACATGCACTTTTTCAACTTAATCACACTTTAGTATTTTAGAAAATTTTCTTAAGTCTGAAAAATCATGCTAACTCAAAGAAATACATGTTACTCGAAGAATTCATATGAAATCATCCTTACTCGAAGAGTTTAGATGAATTTTGAAAATAACAGCCTTAACTTGGAGATAATCATATTTCCTTACTCGGAAGTTCAGATACCCTCCTAACTCGGAGAACCATGACATCAATCATACTTGAAGAAATTTCAACTTAACTCGAAGAATCTGACAAAACACTTTCTTACTCGAAGAATGAAGACATACTCGAAGAATTTAATAAAAGTTCTTTGTTGAAGGATATTTCATTACTCGAAGAGTAAGGGGAATAACCTTACTCGAAGAAATTTTATTAAACTTTTCTAAGTTGAAGAAAAATATTGCTTACTCGAAAATTTTTACAAAATGTTTCTAAGTAGCAGGGTTTTAGCCTGTTACTCGAAAGATTCCACAAAAATTTCTAAGTAATCAACATTACTTTCCGTGCTCGGAGATCTTCATCCTTAGTCGAAGAGATGCATACTTACTCGAAGAAATTCATAACATCTTAGATTCTATGTTAGACAGTTACAGGCATCAAGTAAGCAACAAGTATCTTCCTAATCATGTTCTGATCAAGTTAAGACACCCAGAAATCCATACAAAACAACACATTATGCACCGCAGATCATTAAACCTTATGCAAAACTTCGACTAAGACTTAGCGTTTGATTCATGTTATAGGACTTTAGGCGCATTTTCTAGGGACGTATACAAGCACAAACAAAAACTCAAAACACATATCCACTTCACCATTTGGTACCAGCCATCAATTCGACCTTATGAACCCTAGATTACTCGAATGTTATCTAATTCAATTAAGCAATTGTAAAACACTCCTAGGCATTATGTTAAGTTATATAACTAACTTAATTAGATTATATCCTAACATACAAAAATTGCCCAAACCGAACTCTTAAACCCTAATTCGTCGAACAAGCAATTTAGCCACAGAAAGGTTACAAGATTTCAAACGAGTGATTATAATGCATAACTGAATATGTATAACACTTACAATCGAGTTTTTAGAGAAAATCAAAATCTTGAATGTATGTTCGAAATTTTGGCGGTATTTTGCAACGGTTTTGAATACTGTGTATGTTTTTTAAAACTGAGTTTGGCTTATATAGACTAAAGTTTGAAGTTTTGACAAGTTAAGTCCCTTAACCCGTTTTTCTGTTAACACTAAGTCCTTATGTGGTAAAGTTATGACAGCTGACAACTCCAATCCTTGAGGTATGTAATTGTTAAAACTTTGGTCTAATATGTTGTAAACTTAAGTTATTTTCATTTCTCCCCCTTGAACTAACACATACTTTTGAAATTTTGACAAACTTTTAGTTCAAGAGATCACAGAAACGTTGCGTGATGAAGATTTTTGTAAATGATGAAGATTTTGATAAAAATGTGCAAAAGTTAGAAAAATTATCCCCCTCAAAGTATGTTCGTGATGAAAATTGATTAATTTTGAAAGTACAAGAACATATTTTGATTCGTTTTGAATTTTGCACACTTAAAAAGAGATGAAATTTTTTTTTTAATAATAGAAAATCTTTTTGTATTTTTTGATAAAATATGTACAAAGATAGTTTTGATGTTTGACTCTCTTAATTTTGTTTAAGAAAATTGTTTAAATCCTCTGGAGTCAAACATCGCATACCAATTTGGTGAACTAATTCCACAAATCTTGCATGAGGCGAGGCTTTGGTGAATAAATCCGCCAATTGGTATTCTGTACCCACAAAATAAAGTTCAATAGTACCCTGTTCCACATGCTCCTTGATGAAATGGTATCGAAGTGCAATGTGTTTGGACTTCGAATGCTGAACGGTGTTGCATGAAATGGCAATGGCACTCTTGGAGTCGCAGTACATGGGAATCTTGTTGAAGACGTAACCATAGTCCATCAGTTGTGATCTCATCCAGATGACTTGAGCACAACATGCTGACATGGCTACATATTCAGATTCTATAGACGATAAAGATGTACAATCTTGCTTCTTTGACTGCCAAGAGACAAGTTTGTCTCCAAGGAACTGCACTCCTCCAGACGTACTTTTACGTGTATCTAAGCATCCTGCATGATCAGCATCTGAAAAAGCAATTAGTTCAAAGCCAGAATCCTTCGGATAACAGATCCCCAAATGAATGGTTCCCTTTATGTATCGAAGGATTCTCTTAACCTCAGAGAGGTGTCTTTCAGTAGGTCGAGACTGATAGCGGGAGCAAAGATATGTTGCAAATACAATATCTGGTCTGCTGGCTGTTAGATACATGAGTGACCCAATCATACTTCGGTATTTGGTAGGGTCAATTGGTGTCCCATGTAAATCAGCATCCAGCTTTAGAGATGATGCAGACATAGGAGTATTATATGTGTCACAACTTGTCATGCCATGCTTCTTTAAAATCTCTAGAGCATATTTGGACTGGTTTAGAAAAATACCACGGGGGGATTGATGAACTTGCAGTCCTAAGAAGAACGTAAGTTCACCCATCATAGACATCTCAAAGTTTTGTTTCATTAGTTTAGCAAAAGCGTTTGAGTACTTTTTATGTGTTGAACCAAAAATGATATCATCAACATAAATCTGAACAATTAAGATTTCCTCCCCGTGTTTTTGTATAAACAGTGTAGGATCTACAGAGCCTTTGGTAAAGTGATTGGCTATTAGAAATGCGGACAGTTTATCGTACCATGCCCTCGGGGCTTGTTTAAGGCCATAGAGGGCTTTCTTGAGCCTGTACACATGGTTTGGATGTTCTGGATCGACGAAGCCCTCTGGTTGTGTGACGTACACTTCTTCACGGAGTTGTCCATTCAGGAATGCAGTCTTCACGTCCATTTGATAAACGGTGATGTTCTTGTGGGCAGCATACGCCAGAAACATGCGAACAGCTTCAAGTCTAGCCACTGGTGCAAAGGATTCTTCAAAGTCGATACCTTCTTCTTGACTGAAACCTTTAGCAACCAGACGAGATTTGTTACGAATAACTGTTCCATCAGCATCCAGTTTGTTCTTCCAGATCCATTTTAGTCCGACAACGTAGACTCCATCAGGTCTTTCTACCAGTTCCCAAACTTCAAGACGTTTGAATTGATCAAGTTCTTCTTGCATTGACTCAATCCAATTACCGTAAGTTAAGGCTTCTTTAATATTCTTTGGTTCTGCTTGACAGACAATGAGTGCATAAATGCATGTTTCACCATCTGTGTGGAGTATTTTCCGTGTCATGACTGGATTGTCTGGATTACCAATCACGTTCACTAAAGGGTGATCTCTGGTCCGTTTGTGGGTAGAAGGGTAGTGTCGAAAATTGTTGTGCATATTTGACGGATCCAAGTTGCTCGTTAACGACTCAGCAATATCGGGAACGGTTGGAGCCGGAGCAAAAGGATTGAAGAATGCATTTCCGTCATAATTTGCGGGTTTGGGTACTTCTTGAGGTAGAAGGGGATCTTCAGCTGCATTCTCAGTATTAGAAGCTGTTTGTTCTACTATTGATGGTGTTTCTGTTGGAGGTGCATCTGCAGCAATTGTTGTTGTTGTAGTTGCTGGTGTATCAGGTACTGGAATATGAACAGCTTATGCAGCGGAACTGGTGGATACATCTGGTGCACGACTAACAAGAGAATCATCGAACAGTGGAGCAAACAAGTCTTCCAAATCCTTACGGTTAAGAGAGAGAGTGGTGCAGCTGATTGATCAGGAAAGTTCAGACGGTTAGTAGCGGGTCCTAAGCTGTTTTGCTCAGAAGCCATCTCGGTGAGTTCATCAAAATGAGCGTGTATTGTCTCTTGAATTTCCCTAGTTCGACGGTTCCAAATACGAAAACCTTTTGAATTTTCACAGTATCCAACAAAGATTCCAATATCAGCTTTGGCTTTCAGTTTTCCAAGGTCATCACGATCATTATTTGGGTAACAGAGTGCCCGAAATACATGAAAGCAATTTATGTTCGGTTTACGTTTGTGAACAAGTTCATATGGGGTTTTGTGGTGCCTTTTGTTGATCATACAACGGTTTTGAGTGTAGCAAGCGGTTGAGACAGCTTCAGCCCAGAGGTAATCAGGTAATTGAGCATTTATTAACATCGTCCTTGCAGCTTCCACTAACGTCCTGTTACGTCTTTCGACCACTCCATTCTGTTCGGGACTTCTGGCAATAGATGTTTGGTGTTCAATCCCTACTTTCTCAAAATACTCACGAAGAGTGTGATTCTTAAATTCGGTTCTGTTATCTGTTCTGACTTTTCTAACTGTATTGCGGAGCTAAACCTGAATTTTGGTGAGAAAGGTGATGATCATAGAAGGAGCTTGATCTTTGGTACGTAGAAAGTAGACCCAAGTCCATCTGGAAAAATCATCAACGATTACCAAAATGTATCGCTTCTCGTTGATTGTTTGAACTCGCATTGGGCCACACAAATCCATATGTAGAAGTTGAAGAACATGATCCGTACTGTGCTCGGTTTTAGGAGGAAAATGAGCACGAGTACTCTTACCTTGTTCACATGCTGGACAAAGGTGATCTTTAGCATACCGAAATCTTGGAAGACCGTCGACTAGTTTATGACGAGCAAGATCTGTCATTGTCTTGAAATTCAAATGGGACAGTCGTTTATACCATAGCTATGATTTTGTAGAGTGTGCTTTGGAGAGTAAACAAATTGGAGAAGAAGCGGTCATGTCTAACATGGAAATGGTGTAGAGACTCGTTCCGCGTTTTCCTGTCATGAGGTCGTTTCCTTGTAGATCACGAACGAAGCAAGTTTTCTCCCTAAATGCAACTTCTAAATCACCATCACAAAATTTCCCTACTGAGAAAAGGTTATGTCCAAGGCCTTCAACGTAGTATACATGGCTAATCTCGATGTTTCCGTTGACATAGTCCCCATAGCCCATGATAGCGGCAAAGTGGTCATTCCCGAATCTGACAGTTCCTATGAACTTTGCAACAAAGTTTACTAGAAGTTTAAGGTTGCCTGTCATATGTCGGGAACATAAGCTATCAACAATCCAAAAGACGATTTGAATCACCTGCATCACATGAAGATAACACAGATGGAGAGTTGGTAACGGTGGTGTTAGGATTTATAAAAGTGATGGTCATTTACGTTTTATATTTTGTAACGTGTCGTTGTATTTAATTAAGTAAAAGTAGTCTATGGGCTTGGACCTAAACTAATAGGTTAAATGTAATGTATTAAAGAGTCCATGTAAAAGCCCAACCCAAGTCCAAGCCCATCCACCCATCTCTCAAAAACTATAAATAGCACCTCCCTACACCATTTGGGAGGTTGGTGTTCTGGGTGTTCTTTGAGAGTTATTAGTGTGTGCTTAATGAAATACTTTTTCTCTCTACTCTCTCTCTAGATCTTATCTATCTTGTGCTTTATTGTTTATTAGTGTGTGATAAGGATTGATCATAGGTCCTACAAGTGGTATCAAGAGCCAAACATTGATCTAGGATTGATAAGTTTTTTTGTTATTCACGTTACTGTTACATTTTTTTTCACGTTATTGTTTTTGTCTTTGTCACGTTATTGTTTCAAAAATAGGTGTTGTTTTCTTTTGTCACGATCTGCTACATTAAGTGTTTTTCTTTTTCATCACGTTCCGTTTTGTTAGTTTTTGTTTTTCATCATATTTGTTTCATTTCTCGCTTTTTTTTTTGTCTGGTCTGTCATCGAACTTGTGTGAGATTAATCGAGCTAGATTAGTCGAGCTACATGTTTAGTCGAACTTGTGTGATCGAACTTAAATAGTCGAACTTAAATAGTCGAACTTGTGTGATCGAACTTTTCATCTATTTTGTGTGTTGTTTCATTTCATCAAACTTAAATAGTTGAACTTGGTCATTAGTCAAGTTAGACTACCTGATAGAACAACTTCACCGAACTTGTGTGTAGTCGAACTTCATATCACCGAACAAGTTGTGATCAAACTTTTTCACCGAACTTGTGTGTAGTCGAACTTCATATCACCGAACAAGTCTAGTGATCGAACAACTTTTGATCGAACTTTTTAACCGAACAACTAGCGAGTTAGCTAAGTTGATCGAACATCGATCCTTTCTTGATCGAACAACTTCATTTAGTCGAACTTGTTTTGATCGAACTTCATTTGATCGAACTTCATTTGATCGAACTTCATTTGATCGAACTTCATTTAGCGAACTTCATTTGATCGAACTTCATTTGATCGAACTTCATTTGATCGAACTTCATTTAGCGAACTTCATTTGATCGAACTTCATTTGATCGAACTTCATTTGATCGAACTTCATTTGATCGAACTTGATCGAACTTGTTTTTTCACCGAGCTTCCTCTCTTCATCGAACAACTGGTGATTTAGTCGAACATCAAGTTAGTCTAGTTAGACTATCATCGAACTTCTTGTTTAGTCGAACAAGGTTTTAACCGAGCATCTTCACGTCATCGAACCATTTCTTCAAACCAAGTTTGATCTAGTCAAAGCAAAGATCACCCAGTCGAGCAACGTCATTCATAAAGCATTTAACTTGATCGAGTTTGTATGTGAAGTGAGTTTGTGAAGTGAGTTTGATCGAGTTTGCATTTAACTTCATTCATCGAACCAAGATTGATCTTGTCATACTTCATTTATAACTTCTTCTGTTCAAACTTTGTGAAGAGTATATAACCTTTGACGTGAGTTATATTGATTTGAATGCATGTGAAGTATATTTATAATGCATGTGAAGTGTATTATATTGATTTGAATGATACGTGTTGCATGACATACCGAGTTAGTGTTTTTGGTTTGAGTTAGTGGCATTATATATACGTGTGTTGTTTGACGTGTATTATTGAGAACGTGTTGATTCTACATAGTATTATAAAAGTCTGCTGTTGTTGTTTGCTTTCTAGGTTGCATAATATGTGTTGTTGTTTTGTGTTAGTATTATACGTGTGTTGCTTTTGATGAATTTTGACGTACTCGTGAACCGTAACCAACCAACTCCTAGATCTTTGCATCAATCCAACATCAACTTTATCACACATCGGCACTAAATTAAAATGGAAATGAAAATGAAAGAGAGAGAATCAAAGAAAGCTTTCAAAGAATTCAAGACTCAGATTGAAAAAGTCATCAATTCAACTGGGTATGATTCAAGGTTTGATCAGGCATTTGAATACTACATCAGAGTCCAATTTCATCATTTCCGAAATCAACTCAAACAAAGCCTGAATCAGTTTGAAAAGCTACTGAATGAAGAAGAACTTCATACGCACAACTGCAAGGAAGCTCTTGAAGTGATCAAACCTCAACTTCAGATCATACTGAAACCTTGGTTACTGAGCCAGTAAGAGTTTCTCAATGCATTTAACCAAAGATTTTGGTTAGACTTCAAGACCTTCCAAACCCAATGCATCGATAACATGAGTGAACTCGAAAAGATTCTTGATGCTGAAGAAGTTGAGCTTAGTGAGATTGAAAAGCAAAAACGGGAAAGTGAGCAGATTGAAAAGGAAATGCAATTAAAGGAAACAGAGGGAAATGAGAAAGAGGCAGACAAAGAGGGAACAACAACAGATGCTAGCTTGGTTTTCACGGAAAGAGACACATCTTCATAACAGCATGTTGAAAGCAGCACTCCAAGGAATGATTCGGATGCTGATGGTACACACAGAAATGAAGTTGTTTGGGATACTGAGGATGGCCATATCAGACCTTCATCCGACAAAGCAATTTTGGCTACGGTACAACATTCAAACGATAATGATAATGTTGTTGTGTTCGATAATGTGTTTGCTCATGACAAGACACATCCTGCGCATCCTGAGTCCATAAGTGACACATATGTGGTTGAACGGTTTGATAGTAATATCACTCCCACAACTCCAGATATGGATCCTAATGGAGGAAAGCCTGCCCAGGATGGATCTTTTTATGAACAAGATCGTGCTTTCTTTACTTCATTAATCGAAAATTTCAAAAATGAACTTGAAAAGTGCAAAGAGGACAATCGCAACGCTAAGCAAACCAACGTCTTATTGACCAAAGAGCTTGAGGAATTTAAAGAAATAACAAAAAGCAAAAACATTAAAATCTCAAACCTGAAATCTCAAGCTCGAAAATTAAATGAAGATGTTCTCACACCAATCTTAAAACGAAATAAAGAACTTCAAGTTGAGTGTAGCAATGCCCTGTCACGTGAAAAACTTTCCATTCAAAAATTGGATAGAAATATGGGCCCCGCTAACACAAGGATCCAAGAGCTTTTAAAAGAGAACGTTGAATTAAAAATGAGATACTCAATGCTTCAGGAAACTACGTCAAATATTAAGATTGTTAATTCAAAACTTGAGAATGAAAATCAAGTGGTTTTAAAACGTGCAAACAATCTTGAAGAAAAACTTCGAAAAACAGACCAAAGTGCTCAAACTCTTCAAATGATGATTCCTAAAGCTGAGAAAGTTCATAAAGGAAAATCAGGAATTGGTTTTGAAAATACAGATCAGGTGGAACATAAATTTTTGCCGACTGATGCTTTGTTCATGTCTGAAGTAGATGAAAAATTGGCAGAGGAAAAACGCTTAAAAGCCAAAAAAAGGAAAAAGCCCACTCTCGTACCAAGGCTTTGTGTATGGTTGTATACAATTGTCAGAAATACCAAAACCACCTTTCAAAAGAAAAGACACAAATGTGAAAAGATTTTTCAAAGAAGTTCAACTTGCTACTTATGATGCTAATTTATGGCAAAATAAAGCAAGGAAACAGTTTTATAATCTTAAAAATCACATTGAGCACACCTTAAAGGTCATTTGGTCAAAACAACAATACACAAATAGTGACTACAATCATCTCATGTCATCAGACGCTTGGCTAAAAAGGGAAGTCTGTAAGCTTTTAAAAGATGAGATTGAACCTCTTGTGAAAAATATCAACTTAAGTTTTGAATACTTTGAAAAATTCTTTGTCACTGAAATGAGAGAAGATTTAAAGTACGTCCATTCACTTGAAGACGAATTTGATGAAAAATGCTTAAATCTTGATATCCAAAAAGAATTTTTCACAAATCAAATTGAGTCACTTAAGTCGGTATCTGTCTGCCATAAGCATGAGAATGTGGATTTTTTGAAATCTGAAAATCTTTGTTTCAAAAGGAAAATCACTGAACTTTCAAAAGAAGCGGCTGAAGTCAAAGAAGAATTGTCAAAAAGAACTGCTCAGTTTGAGAAAGATTTAACAAAACTTCAAGCACAAAGTATTTCTTTCCAACTCAAACTGCAGGAACAAAAAGCATCTTCTGAAAGCTCTTTGACAACAGTGCTTAAAGAAAAGGAAAAGATTTTTGAAGAAAATTGTGATGATGCCAAAATCAAGTTTGATTTGGATGAACTTGATACAAAAAACATTGAATTGGAACATGCTGTGGCATCATTACAAAAAGAAAATGAGCATTTGAAACAGACTTACAAAAACCTGTATGATTCAATCAAACGTTCACGGGTTCAGACTCAAAAATCAATCACGAAACAAAAAGAGACTGATGTTTTGAAGTCTCAATTGTCTGAATTCGCTGACAAAAAGTTTGAAAAGGTTTTGCAAAAGATTGAATCAATGAAGATGAAAAAGGATGAGTCTCAAATCACAAAAGTTTCCTTTCCAAATCCCCTATTTGAGTCTAATACCACAGATTTTGAAAAGGAAAAGGAAAATGAAAATAATGTGCTTCAAAAGAAAGTAATTGAGCTTGAAACGCTTTTAGCTCAACAAACAAACGATCTTGAGGATGCCAAAACTGATCTTTTCAACAAAACGACCAAATTCGAAAAATATTTTGAAAGACTTGAAAAAGAAAATATTGAGTTCGAACGGAAATTGGCTCGTAAAACGGATGATTCAAAAGCTGAAAAAGATCAATTTTTGAAACAAATTGCCTCTTTGGAATCTAAATTGGCATCTCAAGATCAAGTTCAAAAGGAATACAGTGATTTGAGAACTTCATACAATGCTTTAAGAGTCAAGTTTGAGTCTCTTAACCAATCAAAAGGAAAAGCTCCTATTTCAAATCTTTCAACACCAGAAGTGAGTGTTTCAAAGAAGGTTTACACGGGTGAATCTTCAAAACCATTTTCGAAAAAGGTTTCCCAGTTTACAACCTACTCTTTGCAAAAAGGAAGGAAGTTTTCGAAGAAATCAAGTTTTTCTGAAACACTCACTCCTCAAAAGCTTTCAAGGTCAAATACTTCAAATGGAAAGAATCAAGCTTTTCAAACTCCACACTCTCGTTTTACACCGGTAAAGCAGGTGTGGAGACCAAAGCAAAGTCATTCAAAACCTTTCAAATATTCAATATCAGAAATGCTTTCGCTGCAACATAAGAATGACTCTGCTTTGAAAATTCCAAATTCCGGAAGGTTTCCATTCATCTCAAAAACGTATTTTCGAAATGAAACACCGGGTTTCAACAATGGATGGAAAACTTCTTCTTCAAGTTTTAAAACTCCAAGAGAGACACCGGGTTTCTCAAACAACTTTCACAAGAAAAAGAGTTTTAAATCACCGTTGATTCCACGAGTGTTATTTCAAAATGAAACACCGGTTTTCAGTCCTCGTTGGAATTCAACTTCTTTGAATCGGATTGACACAGCTTACAAATGGATTTCAAAATATGGTAAACCCATTGGCGCCGTGCTTAAATGGGTTCCCAAGGTTGTTGTCTAATCCTAAAAATTTCAATGGCTTTCGTGCAGTTCGGTACGAAACCCGCGCTTCAAAGAAAGGAAAGTGCTTAATCAAAATCTTTCGAGCACTTATCCTAAAAATCAATGGCTTGTAAGTATTTCAGCTTACAACCCGCGCTTAACCATTATGGCTTGTGCACACATAACAGTGCATAACCCGTTTTTCAAAGAAAGGACCCTGTTGTACGTTTTATTACAACAATCCTAACAAGAAAAGAAGTTTTCATGAAACGTTTATTCAAACTTCTTAATCTTAAGCAAAATTTTATTCAAAATTTATCAAAAGGTTTTTCAAAACTTTTCAAAAAAATTTTGCTAAGTTTAAAAATATCAAAACCTATGCAAGGTTTGAGGGGGAGTAATTCAAAACATCTTTGTTCCAAAAAGTTCATGCAAAATCGTTTCTCCCTATTAGCTTTCCAAAAACAATGATTTTAATCAAACGGTATCAAAAATACCATCGAAATGCTATTTTTGAGGGGGAGAAATGGGATTAAAATGTGATCGTGAATCGAGCTCTTCAAAAAGACTCAGTTTAACCCTCGAATTGACGAAGCTTAAATGTCAGTAATCGAAAAGACTTGTCCTGGACGGGTAATAATTTCAAGCTGGTTTTCCAGTGATGTAAGCGTGTCTCGCAAAGGACTTGTCTGAGTAGAATGTACCAATTTGAGAGATGATCATTGAATATGACCGGGACGGGTAATAATTTCAAGCTAGTCTAACTAGTGATGTAAGCGTGTCTCGCAATGGTCATATTTAATGAAAATCGATCAATTCAAAATGTGCGAACTCTACCTAACATGTGCAATTCTTTCTTAAATCTCTTAAGCACATGTGAAGGGGGAGTATTTCAGAAAATGCAAAACTCTCGAAGTGTCAACAAAAATGTGTTTATTCATAAACACTTTGAGAGATTTTCATAAAAAGGTTTTATGGCAAATCTAGGATAGTCATGGTGTTATAAGGTGACTAAGGTTAGGGAAAAACCGTCCTATGATCCGCCAGAGCCGGAGGGATCTACCCAAGGACAATTCCAATATATTAGAATTAGAAGTCCTTAGGTAAGATTGAAAAAAAGGAGTAAATGAGAAAGGGAAAGAAGGGGTTGAAGAATTAAAAAGAAAAGTTTAATGAAAGGGTGAAAAGAAATAGCCCTCCATGAAAACTTAGGGCAGAAACCGGGTCAATACATCAGCTGTCGGTATTCACTAAGGTGATACTGATATTGAAGACAAGACGTCATGGACCCAGTGACGCACTGCACCACCCCTCCTAGCCACTCAGATATCTCTTAAAAGATATTTGTTTCATTTCTCACGTAGAACACTGCATAATCTATCGGCCTCTCATTTCGAGATGTGTTGATATTGAAAAGGTGGCACTCTGCTCCATGCCTCCGACTACTAAAACCAAAACGCACAACAGAGTCTAGAGCCATGAGATTCATCAAAATATCTCACTAGGAACACTTCCAAAATGATACACTTGTGTTCGCCAAAAAGAGCACAAGTTGTAAGAGTCTTAATGAGATCCAAGGATCTTGCCATTCATATCATTGATGGTTACGTGCTTTAAATGGTCTACAGTCGTGGGGTGATCTCCAGCGACTCACTGAATCGTGGGTGCACTTCGGTGTGTCCGTGTAAGCCCTCTCGGGGGTATCCGGTTCAGAACGGCCTAGGGGAGATTAGAGAAAGTCTACACACTATGCTGTTGACAATCTCGAAGTCCTAACCCATAAGTGCTGGATGATTATTACTAACAGTTTTATGTTGCTACCCTTAAACATTCATTAACCATCATCCCATACATCAAGCATCTTCACCTCAGCTTACTCATACTTATGAAGAACATCCTCATCAAAGCTCAAATGTAAAAGTTCAAGACAAAGAAGATCAAGTTAAAGACAAAGTCAAGAAGCTAATCAAGATGTCGAGAACAAGTTCATATGATGAAAGATTATGGGGAGATTGTTAGCATAAGTATAATGTCCAAGATGTATGAGTATGTTGGAGGTCACGACATCACAATCACATGAAGATGCTGATCGAAGGCAAGAACAATTGAAAGACGATACTTTGAAGATCACATAGCATGAAGGAACCAAAGACAAAGACTGCTATACAACGACACACAAAGCTCAATACAATGAAGTCTAAAGATCTAATCATATGGAGCATCATTTGAATGACCATCCCTTAGGGGGAGATTGTTAGGATTTATAAAAGTGATGGCCATTTACGTTTTATATTTTGTAACGTGTCGTTGTATTTAATTAAGTAAAAGTAGTCTATGGGCTTGGACCTAAACTAATAGGTTAAATGTAATGTATTAAAGAGTCCATGTAAAAGCCCAACCCAAGTCCAAGCCCATCCACCCATCTCTCAAAAACTATAAATAGCACCTCCCTTCACCATTTGGGAGGTGGGTGTTCTGGGTGTTCTTTGAGAGTTATTAGTGTGTGCTTAGTGAAATACTTTTTCTCTCTACTCTCTCTCTAGATCTTATCTATCTTGTGCTTTATTGTTTATTAGTGTGTGATAAGGATTGATCATAGGTCCTACAGGTGGAACCCGTTGGGTTAGTAGCACAGGTATTAAGCACTTTAGGTAACCAAGTAAAACTAGGTTTCCACTGTAGCCAGCATTGCCATGTCCAACTAGATTTAGCTTTCTTCTTAGTGAATGCACTAGATGATTGGATTGTTTTTGGCGCAGCTATGGTTTTGTCTATGGCATTCTTAGAAACTATACTTGGCGGTTTTCCTAATATTGACTTAGAGGCAGTAGTGGGCTTAGAGGAAATGTCATATGTACGTTTCTGATTATGAGACAAAAGAGACTTTGCAACACACTTTTTATGATTACCAAATAATATGCTATGTTGACAAAACACACAAGAAGCATCAACTTTTAAAACATTCAACACATTCAAAGCATTCAGAGTATTAGCATTTGTTACATCATGATTAGAAATACAAGTTTTCAAGTTTGATTCTACATCAAACACAACATGCTTTTTATTCTCATTCCTAATGTGGTCTTCTACTTCTTTGTCCTTTAGTGTGCCGCTCTTACGTTGCCAGATACTAGTCTTCTTTTTGTTTCTTTTGGGCTCAGATCTGCTAACGTTGTGAGGGTGACTATTCCTGTAGAATTCGAAGCATTCACATTAGTGGTCGAAGGGGATGCTTTCCTAGGTGTTTTATCCACTTTATACATGTATGGTGCAATCACATTTGTGTGGACAGATTTCCCTTTTTCAAGTAATTTAATTTTCTCTTTCAGCTCAATGATGATGTTATTCTTTTGTTGAATTTTAGTATCTAATTCTCGGTTTAAGCGAACAGTGTCATTCCTATTCTGAAAAACTTCATCAATGTCCTTTTCATGTTCAAAGAGTTGACATTTTAAAACAGCATTTTTTTTCAAGAATTTGAATTTTGGAAGCGTGTCTGTTTTG
This sequence comes from Artemisia tridentata subsp. tridentata, assembly GCA_021014915.2. NCBI lineage: Eukaryota > Viridiplantae > Streptophyta > Magnoliopsida > Asterales > Asteraceae > Artemisia > Artemisia tridentata. The sequence continues at coordinate 100,744,756 of CP139503.1, forward strand.
AAGAGACATTGATTCTTTTTGAGTTTGCAACTTTAATTCAAAATTCAGACTTTGAGTTTGACACCATTGCAACTTTTGATTGAGTTGAAAAATCTCTTTTGAAAGTTTGTTTTTCACATCATCATTGACTTTGCTTAATCTCTCATTTTCTCTTTTCAAATTTGCAACCTCAAGTCTCAACATTTCAATAACAACAGAATGATCATCAACAAGCATTTCAGTACAAGACACATAAATGGAATTCATGAACACAGATATAACATCAGAACATAGAACATTTTCTAAGAGTCGATCTGCTTCTTTTTGCAAAACTTTGTTTTTACGTTTTTGTTTTGAGATCGCTTTTTCAGTTGCTTCGAAAGTGTTCATCATGGATGCTACCTCTGATTGAAGTTCCTGTTCCCAATGTGTAGCACAAAGACGCAGGTGTTGAACGTGTGGCAAAAATTGTTTTTGAAAAACCTCTCTCTTTTCTTTTTCATAGGGAGAAAGAAAAGTAAAGACTTTTATTTCTGAATTACGTTCAATTGCTTGTTCCAAAAATTTTATGTCTTCCATAAAAGTATTAAAATATCTAAGGACAAGACATTGTTTTGGCAATGGTGCAATTACACCTGAATTTGGTAAAGGACCATTGACTTGTGCTACTGTATTCACAGGACCAACTTCAGAAGATTCATTCATTTGCATTAAAAACCATGACTATTCTATTTTATCTTGTTGTGGAACGAAGGTGTCGCTAATATGAGGTACTTTAGAGAAATCAAATGGTTTATTATATTTGACATTGCTCATTTTAGATCGACTCTCTTCGTCCTGTTCCATTTCTTCTTCGCAATTATGAACAACACGCACAATAGAGTCATCAAACAGATGTTCTGCACTATATAACTTCGGATTTTCCTTTAGTACTTTATGAAAAAAAACGTGGTTTGTCATCCCCAATAGCAAATCCATATCCTTGGGGATTTTGCTTTAGAGTAAATTTCTGAATTGTTGTTACTGACTCACCAGTTTTATACACAACTTTTTGAAACTCTTTTAGTTTACATTCCAACTCAACGATTTCCTCAAGATAGGAATCAACCCGTTTCCTTGATACTTGTTTGTCTTCAGAAAAATTATCTTGACAAGTTGACAACTCTGTTTTTGTTTTTAAAAGTTCAGAGTGTAGGTTGTCAACTTGTTTTTGAAAATCTAATCTTTCTTGTTCCTTTTGTGAAATCAGGTCATTTTTGGAAACAGTTAATTCTCGTATCTGATGTTCTAACTCTTGTTCTTTCACATAAGATTGTTGGAATGCAACTTCAAAACTTTTTTTCCCGTTTTCTTTTGTTTCATAGTTTGAAAGTTGAAGTTTATAGCACTCAAGATCCTTAGTCAACAATGCAACTTTTGCTTTTAAATTTCTATTTATCTCATTGCATTTATCAATTTGGGATTTCTGTGAGTCTAACTGGGTTTGGGTGGTCAAGAGCAAGGTCATGAGCTTTAGATCTGGACCAAGCAAAAGATCATCTTGTTCAAATTGATCATTATTATCATCATCAAGAGGATCATCAAATGTAACAACCGGGTTAATTTGATCTTCATCAAATGTAACTACTGTATTTATTTGGTCATCGACTTGAGGAGATAAGAATGAGTCATCTTGACCAACATGCTCTTCAGCTGATGCAGATGCAGAGGGGGATACGATTTCATGTATGAGTCATGTAGAGTCAGGTACCTGAGACAAGCCATATGTATCATATACCGGGCCTGTTTCACCCATGTGCATCTCTTGCATATTGGCCATCAACATCACGGCTGCATTGGCTTCCAGATCTTCCATATCATCGTCAGAGTATGCATTAGCCATGAAGTTGTGCTCCTTTTTAGTAAGGGTGCCTCCAGCTTCATCTTTAAGAGCAAGAAGTAGTGCTTCCTTGTGGTATGCACTGCCTCTGGTCCTTGGTTTGGGGCAAGCACTGGCCAAATGACCTTTCCCTCCACAGTTGTAACATTTCACCAATGTGTTTGCAATCCCTTGATTCCCTGTATCAACAATCTCAGCCCTTCTTTGGGTAGTACCAGTGTTGTTCCTACTGCTTCCTGCTGAATTAAACCTCTGCCCAGTTCCTGAGTTTCCCATGTAATTACCCAAACCATTTATTCCATAAGCTCTATTCTGAATCTCAACTCTTCCATCGTGGACAACTGCCTGATTACGAGTGTTGGATGAAGTACGAAGATGGTTGTTGGATTTGTTGGAAAACTTGCTGAAAGCTCGAGCAATTAAAGCAAACCCTTCGTTCAATGAATTGAAAGCATCGTCTTCATCACTGTTGACATTGGAGTAAAGCATAGTATCTGTGTTGTCATACGGAACCAGTTGATTATCAGTATATTGCGGTGATGCTTTATATGGAACGAGTTGATTGGATGAATTTTGTGAGGGATAAGCAGAATGATGTTGTGGTTGGACAAAATCCTGATTTGATTGTGGAGCAAAATGAGACTGAGCTATCAAAGCTAGTGAGTTGGGAGTTGTTGACGGTGAATAACTACCACAAGCAACTCTGTCTTTATCAACCTCTGACTGATGATGTTTCAAGTAATCATACAACAACCCATATGATGTGTTGTGTAGATTCTTTGCTTGACGGACAAATGTAACATACTTCTGCCAGTCAGGTCCAAGACAACTTAGGAACTTTGTATTCACTGAAATCCTGGGTAGAATGATGTTGTGCCTGTCCAAGTCATTTATGATGTTGGTGAACCTATGGTAATAAGACTCTAATGATTCGCCAGCTTTAATCATGAACATAGTGTATTCCAGATAGAGTTTTGATTCCATATCTTCTTGATTCAACTCAGTTCCTTCCATGAGAAGATGAACATGTTCCCACATGTCCTTAGCAGTCTTCTGTGCATCAATACTTCTGAAAATAGGATTAGGAATTCCTTGAAGGATGTAGGACATTGCAAGTTCATTGGCTTCTTTCTAAAGTACTTGTTCTGTTGTAAGCTGAGCATCAGGAACAGGAGTCACAATTGCTTCTCTTGGAGGAATGGCACTTGGATCTCCAGGAACCGTTGTTGTAGGTACTGGAAATGGTCCTTCAATAATTACCTTTTTCAAGTATTTTCCATGTGGCTTTTTGAGTTCAATGAACCGTAAGAATCGACTTGCCCATTGCACGTAGTTACCCAGAGTGAGCATAGGTGGTGTGTCTAAGGATCCAGCCTCGTGTCTTGATTGTTGACTACTAATTGCTTCACACATCTGATCAAACCATTGAGGTTGTTTAGGTGGAAGTGGGTAGGACTGCATTGGTTGTTGTGGATATGGGAATTGTTGTTGTGGGAGAAATTGATGTTGCTGCATGAAGATTTTTCGTTGCGGATATTGTGGTTGTTGAGGATACGGTTGTTGCTGATGATACTGCTGTTGTTGATTGTAGAAGTAATTGTAGTTCGGTGTTTGAGACATTCTAAAGAAGTAACTTGTGGATGTTGGATCTTTTAGGATAACGAAGGTTGTTGTTGTAGAATAGGTTTCTAAGTAGAAGATTTGAAGAAAAATCCTTTACATTCTGTTTTTGCTGAGCTTTCTTGAGTAACCAAGGGTTTTCACAACCTAGAGCCATTTTCTTTGTTGTATGATAAAACGGATCTTTGTTAGTTGTAAGCATGTGAATTGTTTGTCTCGAATGACCCGTTTTTACAAGTAAATTTTCCAACTCTTTGATTTTTTTTCTTTTTGCTCAATGATTTCGTCAAGAAGTTCATCTTCACGTTTTGAGAAGTTCGTTTTCAACTTTTTCTTTTCTTGTTCAAGATTAGAGCAAGTTGTTTGAAGTTTAGAAACTTTGTTTTTAAGTTCTGAAATTTCCTCGTTTAAAGATTTGATCTTCATATTTGACTTGACATCGAGTGTGTCAAACTTAAATTGCAATTGTTTTTCACTAAAAATGGAATTTTGATACATAATTTCTAACTCAGACTCTCGTTTTTTGTTGAAGTTAAAAACTTTTTCATTCTCCTTGTATCTATCAAGTTCAATAGTTAATTTCTCATTCACGGATTTGACCTCGCAATTGATCATTTTAACTTTTTCAAATTCAATTTGACAATTATTGAGTAATGATTCAAAGAAAGCAGTTTCTTGTTCATGAGTTGCTTCAGTCTGATCAGACTCATTTCTAGTAGGGGTCATTTCTGGAGTTACAGAAACAATATAACAACCCGCAATTTTTCAGGCCATTATTTTAATCGTACCCCTATTTATTCTTGACAAGTAATACAAATTAAATATTTCTTGACGCTTACTGATGTTTAAAAAGTCAAAAACGAGAGGTTATCTCACACCACACGCGTACCGACATGGCAATATTAACGACTTAAAATGAATGATTATTAATCTGAGTTAATAATTTTATTTTTATCTAACATTTATAAAAGCATTACCGAAAATATATTTCGGGCATTTTTGTCGAGACCAAATGTCGTGTTTATATTGTGGCACAGCAGGACACGGGGTACACTTAATACACCTATTATATATATAATACAATTCACAAGTCTGACAAATAGTATTATATTGCACCGACACAATATTTTATTCTTTTACTTCGACCCAATTTTTTAGCCTCTTATGAGCCCATTAGGAGCCCGTTTCGTTTGTTGATATAGATGATCTGATTGTTGGTGTCGGCAACAAGATTTACACACACAATTCCACCGCCTCTTGATAGGCACACCCATTTGCACCGCCTGATTATCCACAACTTAGTATCTGATGAAAAACTGATCAAACCATTTAGATTAAACTAAAAACGATGTTCAAAAGTTTGCGGGGTTTGGTGGTTTTAATTTTTTTTCCTGCAGTTAACTTTTGCGTTATTTTATATTATGTAAAATGAAACCCTAATTTTTTTTTGGGTTTTTACAGGCACTGACTTCGTTTGAGGGACCTGCCGCGGTTTATGCTGACTTTAGTCTTTTGAGGTTTGGATCTTCCGAGGATTGATCGGATGATTCGGTCTTCATTTCAGTCACATGGTTAGTATTGTCTTATTTTATTGTTATAGCAAATAAGATCAATTTGAAACACCCCTAAATAGCTTATGTGGTTATTGTTTTGTAAATAAGCTATTTTGATAGTGATTGGTATTGGTTATCCATTATAGGTTTATTTGCCATTTTAAAATTATGACAGTCCCTGAACTGAAAATGTGTCTCTTTTTTGTGGACATGTGTGTGTTTGTTTAAGCTTATTTATAGGCTAATGAGCTTATGACCATTTAAATGGCCCATTAACGGCACTTTTTCTGTGTTTTGCTAGCCTCTCCAAATCCTTGATTGATCCTCAACACCAGAATACATGAAGGTAATTACTGTGATTTATTTGTTGTGTTTTGTGTCGACCGATTTGTAGTCAGGTATAACCATTTTTATTAGTCACTTTCTTTTTATTGTGTGCGTATAAACAAAATAACCTATGTGTCTTAAATCAGCTTCATGGTCTTAATTTTTCATTTTTTATTATTTTTTTCAGTTTGCAGGTTGCGATCGCGGTGCGCTACTAGGTGGTTACATGACCTGTAATACTATCCTGAGGTATAACGTTTGTCAATTTGGTTTTCTTTAGGAAATCGGGTCGCGTATGCGAAAATGTCACTCTGCGTGTTTCAGTTGTTTGGGATTCATTGTTGATGTTTAAGCGTGTGTTAGTTTAAGCGTATTTTTGTGATACCAATAGTTAACCGAAAAGACAGAGTATGGTGCGCCTCTACTATTTTTATGAGGTCTGATTAATGGTTTTGTAGTTAATTAGGTCCTGGGAATGCAAGGTGGAAAGACTGACAGTCATTTGAGTTACCCTGCGGCTTTACACTAAGCTGTATGATGGCCGTGTGCGAGCTGTGGTTGAGAGGTATAATGGACCTCAGGTGAGTAAACATGTACAATTTTTTCTGTCCCGTTTAAACTTTTGATGTATTTAAATGTCTATGTTTAGTGTTTGGGTTGTTTCGTTACGGTTTTATGGTTTCTGTGTTTAGGCCGGTGTAGCCGTACGATGTTCGTGTACAGCAGAAACGCAGGAAACAATTTTATACTTCTCGACAAATGTAAACACATATGTCAGATTGCAAGCGTCTGGGTACTCTATTCTGTAGTTTGATGCTTGAGAGATCGGCACAAAAAAAAAAGGTGCAGTTGTAGACTTGGGATCATATTATGTCATTGGCCTTTATTTACCAATTTTATTTGCACCTGAGTATTTTATTACTTCATTTTTAGTTGACTGGGTTAACGATAGCTTTTTGATCAGCGTCGTTTACTTTCTGATATTAATATGTTTTGTATGCTACTGAAATTTTATTAAGAGGTGGGAAAATGAGGGTGGACGGGTCGGCCGGGGTGGTAATGGGTTATGATGGATGAATTTATGAATTGAAATGGGTTACGTCCATGATGGTATCAAAGGCGTTAATGCCAAACACACAAATTGTAGGTTTCAGAATTTTAACCATATAGAGCAACTTTTTCAAAAAGTACGACGATCACATTCACTTTAACTAATTATTCCGACTTTAACAATCGTAATAAGATAACGACACACTTATAAAAATAGTGGAACCATCATATTGGTAACAACGAATAACTGCTACATGGCGAGGCATGTACGTTCTGTTATCAATTTATTTTGGGTAATGTTAGCAACATTTTTGATAATGTCTGAATGTTTGCTACTTTGATGAATTTTGCAGTCCCAAACACGTCTTTGTTTCAGGTATTCAACTTTTTTTTTTTTTTTTTTTTTTTTTTTTTTTTTTTTTTTTGCCATTTGTTAATTTTGTTTTTTTGTGACGGTTTTGTGCAGGTTAGTGGTATTTGTTTCAGTTGCTTATATTGTTTGCAGCTCAGGTTTTTGATACTCTTTGGCAACATTATGATTTTTATTGAACAGCTCATTGGTCGTTTTATGTGCACAGATTAAGGAGGGGGAGGGGGGGAAGATGTGGGGTTTAATAAGGCAACAAAGTAGGCTTTCCAAGAACGTGGCTGCGAATCTGGGTCATAAGGCAACAAATACGTCACTGCATGTTCACGGGACATAACATGGAAAGATCATAAGGTGAGAGTCAGTTTTTTTGGCGTCTACCAACTACAGTGTTACTAGATCAGTATCTACCATTCTAATTAGCGTAACTCAATTTTGTAGGTTTATTAACGACTGGACGAACAAACAAATAAAAGATGTTGAGATAACCACATGAACCAGAGAATTCTGCTTCTCACAAAACTTGGGGGCTGACATTTGAAATGAGTGAAATGAGTTTCTGGTCGCGGGGCTGATGAACTGAAATGGGTGTGTGATTGGGGCTGAAGTGGGGAATAAAATCGGTGCATCTGGAGGGCTGACATGGGTGTGTTTGGTTGTTTCAAGGCTGGAGCTACGGCAAACATGGGTCAGCTGTGGGGCTGTACTGGATGTCAGCATGTCAGGTTGGTGCCCCAAATGGAGGCCGCAATGGGGGTGTGTGTGTGTGTTGAAATGAGAGATGCAAACTTCTAAAAAAATGTACTCATAATATAAATAAACTCGCATTCCGATGTAGTTTGGTTAAAATCAGATGTACATCCACATAAAAAAAAGAAAAAAAAATAATTCCACCCCGCCGCAACGCGGCGGGGCGTTTCTTCCTCGTTAATACTAATAATAATAATAATAATAATAATAATAATAATAAATTTCCTACCTATACCTAATAAACATCACCACCGCCCCTATTACTTTTCTTATCACTCTTCTCCATACACGCTTTCCCTTTTTCTCCTTCTTCTACTAATAAACACTGCTCTCCCTCCCCACCTCAAATGTAACGCCGCCCTTTTTGCTGAAAGATCAGTTTATGCCATCACCATCATCTAGTGGGTCAAACAAGAGATAAGAGAAGGGATCGGTCCATCATTTTCTTCTGCTTCCCTCCTTTCCACAAGGTTCACAGAGGAGATAGCTACTTTTCCCAAGATGGGAGACACCAAAATCGATCCAGGAAAGGGAAGGGTCAAAGCACCTAATTATTTTCTTTTTAAGCCTTCTCCGAACCACAGCGGAGACACCACTCTTATCTTAATCAAAAGTACAACTTGGTGGTTCCTTTAGATTCGGGCTCGGTTAGATTGGTACTGGTTATGTTGTTGTTCCTTCGAATCAATTCTTTTAACCCCTTGTAAGATTTCAATCAATGCTTGATCTTGATTAATATGTTCATATGTATGATTGTATATATGTTGGTTTCATTTAAGATGAACCAGTTGTTTTGAATTTACTTTTTATTTTACTGCTACTGATCGAAGTAATATATTTGGCATTGAATTTGTTAATGTTGAATTAAAGCCTTGTGTGGAAAACTAACGAAAAACCTCGACTAAAATTTCGGCTATGGGTTCGGCTATATAATTGGAAGTGCTTAACATATTGTGATTATTTTCAGTTGGTTGTTGTTGGTCGATTGGACTGAGCTGTAAATCGGGTCGGGTAAAACCCGATTAGGGATTGGATTTATAGTTGTTTGTGTCTTGGCCAAATCACCCACGTAGGGTGTTAGGCTTACCATTAGTTCGACCTCGCTGTCCTAGAGGGTGTTTGTTTATCTTGGCGTTTGTTAAATGTGGGCTAATGTGTTGAGTCAGGGAGGTCGAGTAACTGACCAAAACGGGTTCAGACCAAAACATATTTCTTCTACAATAAAATCAGTTTCATTGTTCTGAATGACTCCATATGGATTACAAATAAGATTTTGCTATAATTGGGGTAACAAGTTTTCATTTTGTCTAATGCAACTTTGTCAAATAAAAGGCTTAATTGTTTATTTAAGCCCTCGTTTTTTTTTAATTATTTATTTATTTATTTTTATTTTTTTTTTGGCATGTGACTGATAGATAAGTTAAGTGGTTGTCGGTTTAATTCATGAAATAAACGAGGTGGGTGACGATCCGCCGCGTTGCGGCGGGGCGTTGTTTTATTTCGTTGATTATTGCACGATATTTTTATTAAGTAGAGAGTAGGCCGGGGGTAAATTTTTTTTTTTTTTTTTTTTTTTTCAGAAAAAGGACTCCTTTTGCAAAGAGTCGCCGATGGCAGGGGTATTTTTTGCCAACTGTCGAAACATTTTTTTTGGAAAAAGGACTATTTTTGCAAAGAGTCGCCAGTGTCAGGGGTAATTTTTGCTAATTTTCGAAACATTTTTTTGGAAAAAGGACTTTTTTTTGCAAAGAGTCGTCAATTTCAAGGGTATTTTTTGCCAATTTTCGAAAGTTGATTTTGGGCCTGAAATTAGGTCAGCCCACTACTGTAGCAAACTGTAAAGGAAAAGGTGATGACACGACGTCGTATTAAACGACATTTAATATATATATATATAATACTGTCAACTGAAACCTAGTATATGTCTGAAGTGTGGGTCAAAATGGATTGGGCCATTCACAAACACATTTTGTATCCACTTAACTAAATTTAAGAACCAAATGATGTGTTAAGTATTGGGACAAATATTGAACTATTGGCGAAAAGTCATCATTTTAATCGAGTCACAACTGCTTGTTTTCTCCCATTTATTTCACGACATGCTCATTACTCACTCAACTCAAGTACTTCCGACACTACTTCACTAAACACATTTTTATAAAATGGATTATGAACTATGAATAAAACTTAGTCTTCTAATCATTAATTAACATTGCATATAATACTCGTTTTCCTAACGGCGGTTCATTATGACGCTTGGTCACCATGTGTAATTACGACATATACGCGGGTCTTGCCAAATCTTTTATAAACCTTCATAATTTATAAGTGTATTCTAATATAACTCTTTTAATAAAACAATTACTTAAAATATAACTTTTACACACCTCTATTATACTTAGTTATATTTTTATATATAATTTCAAATGACATTTTTTATAGCTCGAACTCGTCTAATATACGATTACTTTCCGTACATCGCCCTTCGGTTACCGACAAACCAAAGACTTATTCGTTTCGATACTTTCTATTAATTGTACATGTATGCTTAAGCACTTCCAAAAGCCGAAGCTAGCCAATATATACCAAGCTCTTTAAACTTAAAAGCTGCCACACAAGCAACAATAACACAACACTTTAAAACTTTTGGATATAATTAAATTTCATTATGTCTTAAACTTGGTCTGTGAACTAAAACAAACCTTACTAATCTAGGTCGCGTGTTGGTGCTAAACTTTAGCTGAACTATTGTAATATCTGACTGCTATATGCCGAGGTGAGTATTTACAACCCCCTTTTTATTTGAAACTTATGACATATATTTTTACCTGAACTCTTTGGAAATTGACTTTGAACTTTAAAATATTGTTTGAGCTTATGACTTGTTTTGAACTGTTGACGTGCCGTACGCACTTAAATTTTAGTCTCCCTTGTCTACGGAGCAGGCTTGATTTAATTAGTATATAATAGTTGGTATGATGTACCGTTCGTACATTCGCATTGTTAGTCCCCGATTGGTTTGCCGTTCGCACTCCAATTTAGACGTACCGTTCGTATGGCTCCCTTGTGCGGAGCAGTAGGTAGTATGGATAGCGCTATTAGAGGTCGGCCAACCTCTCATTCCCCTGTCTACGGAATGTATATTATTTATTTTAGGGGCTTTGCCGCATACATTATTATATACCTAGTCCTTTAATGTGAACCTAATGAGCATGTGTGTTTGACTATAAGACGTTCAATTTTCTATATAATGGTTGTGAAACCATAGGTTACAAGTCTTGTATGGGCAGGACTTGTAACTGAATGGTTTGACACTACCTTTACCATTTGGACCTTTTTCAAAACCTTGGACTTCTTTTGGATAAAACATGTATACTCACTAACTATTTTCATAGTTGACCCGTTTTTTCTCATGCATTTCAGGTGATCGCTAGTAAGTATATTTTACGAAGGCTTTAGTATCAAGGAGTCTTCATCTATCATGTCTAGTGGGATGAAATAAAATGTTATCTTTTGGAAACAAACTTATATGTTTCAAATGCCGTTGTTGGCTAAAACAATGTTGTAACAATGTACTATTTCTTTAAATTTTAATTATGGTATTGTACTATATCTCTTTTGCGATGTATATTGATTTCGTAGCACCCCAGAACCCGAATGCTTCCGCAATACCACATTTTGGGGGTGTTACAGATTGTATAAGAGCCTAAGGTTATAGAGAATGCCAATTTTTTTTTCAAAAATAAAAATCGCAGCTATAACCAGAATAAAGTTTTCTTAAACACCGAACATCATACGAGTTGACTAGTCTGAGCATTGCATCATAACTCTTCAATTATGCATAGCCTGATCACCTATGCCTAATTCGGGAAAAATCTTGCAATGATAGGAGTAGTAGTCTCGGATCATGTTTTGCTTGGGTCTTAAGAGTCTGATCACCTGAAATTGCATTAGTCGTGTGTGTATGCATATCATGTTCGAACAACCCCGTTTATATTACTATACTTTATATAGATATATTCATATATATGCCTCTTTCTTGCTACATTATGACCTGATAGACTCAGTACGTCCTTGTTCCCGTCGTGTCACAATCACTACGTCTCCAAAACTGTCGTTGCCCCACAACACCATCCGCCATCGTTCACATATAACTCATACAACCAAATGTTTTTGGCATATTGTAGAATCATGGCTACAAGGAACACTCGTTCAGGAAGCATCAACAATGAAACCCCAAGAGACAGTGTTGCGGGGTTGGCGAATCTTCTAACTCAGATCGTTGCATACATTGATGCAGGACGAACCAATGAAGGAGCTGGTACTGTAACAATTCGCATTTCAGGTTAATTTCTATTCCCGAAATTTTTACTATTCAATTTTACTATTCATTTTCACTAATCATTCTCGAAATTTTTATTTCATATTCTCGTAAGATAAATTATTTCTATGACAAAATAAAAGTTTGACGCTCATCGGATCATTTTCGCAAAAGTTATTAAGAAATTATACGTTTGGGTTAAACGTCGTTTAAACATCATGCGCATAACGAAAACCAACTGCGCCAATTTTCCTCGCATCAGATTAATGTTTACAACACTCACAATCAATTAGAGAATTTTTGATTTAAAGTTAAAATGTTACCAAATAGACCCTGTGTCTTACAAAACAGAAATTGCGTTTTAAGCACTTTTACTTATCCGCAAACTTAGCCTATACCTGCACCATATTTTCTAAGGCGTTTAGAAGCTTTCATATTATTGGAAAAGTCAACATATTTTCCCTCCTCCTTTGACCAAAAATCATTCCTTGATTTTTAACACTTACGGTTTTACGTCTAAAGGACATTTAGCACCAACCGACACTAGACTAAGCCTAGCCTAGACATTTTAAAGTCTTTTAAGTTCATTATAATCATATTAGAAAAGTTACATATTACTTTTATCAGTTTTACGCAACTTTCGTACGTTTTACGTTTAACACGTTTTAAACCTACGTTTCCAGCGTTATCAGCGTTTTCGCGACCCATTAAACTTATCACTCATTTTTATAAGATAATAATGAGTATATTGACAAGTTTAATCATTTCTATGAGTTTCGTATTTTTACGATACCCGGTTTTACGTTTCGTGATTTAAATACTTAAAGTTAGCAATTACCGGGACAAAACTGACTCCGTAAAAGCAAGATAATGCAAGAAACATATCAAGCTTCTCATGAAAGCTTCATGAAGCTTATCAAGGAAGGAACCAAAGGCTTTTTGGCTTGATCTTAACCATTGATTCCTAAGATCATTACAAGTGTAAACTTAACCATGGTTAAATATTAACCTAATATATAGTTAACTCCTAAATTTTTCCTATAAATACCAAGCTAAAGCCTTCATAATTTCTTGCACCACACCTTCTTATAACCTTAAAGACCTAAAACCAAAGGCACTTCTCTTATATTTTGTAAGAAAGTTCATATGTTCTTGAGAAAAGCTAGCATTTGATCTTATTTTCTTCGAGTTTTCAAGAAAGAGTCGTTATAATCTTCAAATAACTTCAAGTCTCCAAAAAGACTTTGTTATTATCTTCAAATAGCTTCGGGTTTCCAAGAAGGCGTTGTTATAATCTTCAAGTAGCCTCGGGTTTTTGAAGAATACAAATTCTACGTCGAAGCTCCGCTTATATTCCCTTTTTCTATAATACTCAAGCATTCTATATTAAGGTAAGTATTTATATACTTTAAATACTTATAAACTTTGTTAGTTTATTTATTGTATTTATAAACTCTTAATATGTCATATAATCAAGTAAGCAAAATATATGTTTCACATATAAATACTATGTTAGTAGGGAGCTTCATGTGAGGGGTTTCATTTGGGTGAACGTTTCGACGAGTTGCTGGATTTACGAATTTAAGTGTCCTAGCTCCTCGAACGTTTACTGCATGACCTCTGGATTATGATGGCTTGAACAGTAGTACGAGATATATAAACTATATTTGGCATGTTTAAATATTCACTTCGTTATTTTAGAACCTAAGACACGATATCATATTTCTAGGTTGCTCGTAGAGATTCTCCCGGCTTATCCAGCGATTTCATTATATCCTTAACATCATGTACTCTGAGGTGAGTTCTTAGCCCCACTTTCCATTACTTAATTGTTTTACAAACTCTTTGGGGGAGATACATGCTCAACTACTTTTAATTTCAATCACGATTATTTGCAACTATATGTTTATCTGAACTGAATGTTTATTCACACTATGTAACAGTGATTGCCATACCTAGAGTTTCTATATCATGGACCATTAAGCACTATGCGTAGTGAACACGAATATTATGGTTAGATCTATCAGGATTAATGTATCCATTAAGTTGACTCAGTTAGAGCAAACAAACCCAAACAAACATTTGAGAACACTAGGTACAACAACAGATTATCTACTAGGCTATGATTGCAACGATTATTCCAAATTCTATTGGTACGAGATTTACATTTTGGTTTTCATAAGAATAGTGCAAAAACAACGATTTTCTACGCTTTGGGTGTATAACAACGTAACCTATACTTGAAGACGTTTGTGTTAAGCCGGGTAGGTAACCAAACGCACTCTATATTTGAAGATGTTTGTGTTAAGCCGGGTAGGTAACCAAACACACTATATTTAAAAACGTACCAAAATGGGATGATTTCATGGACATGGTCCAAGCTATGTGAGCTAATGGACTTGGTGTAATCTCGGAACTAATAGAATTGGTATAATAACAAACCAACAGACTTGGTACAAATTGTGAACCAGTCAGAAACAGAAACTTAAGGTTTCGATGTCAAGAACTAAGAGCAATGTAAACGCTACCTACATGTGATATTGTAGTTAGTACAATAGTCACACACTTGGAATCCTAGAAATCTACATTTAGTATTTACCTATACTTGTCACGATGATTTTTACAAGGTTTTCACATTACTTCTACAAACTCTATGAACTCACCAACCTTTGTGTTGACACTTTAGCATGTTTATCTCAGGTCCATAATGAACGAGGCTGGCACGGAGGAGCACGGATACTCAAAGAAGGCTATAAATTTTATTATCATTCGAAAACTCATTTGATGTATTTTGTAAACATGGAACCATCTGGGACCTCATTTTGTAAACTCTGATATTTATATAATTCGAATGATAAATCTTTTAAAACGACTCCATTAGAGTTCGTTTTCTGTTATTATAACTGTCATACCATGAGGTAACACCCAGTTTGAATTCCGCTGCGTATCACGAAATTGGGGGTGTTACAGATTGGTATCAGAGCTATAGTTATAGAGAAACGGGTCTAATTGAGACCTAAACTATAACTGCTTTTCCACAAAAACGTTTTATAGCCTTTCGCTCTCCGTGCCTTCCATCCTCCAGACGATTATGTGACTTTTAGGCATGTTATGCTACATGAATATCTAGTATATTGATATATATACACTCGACATATTTTCGATCATTCTATATAAACAATGGACTAAACATATCTGCGTATGCCTATTCTAAGGCATTACGGCACAATCATATTTTTCCCAATCATGTATCTACTCGTGCACTTTAGGGTTACGAAACTTTCTCAAGACATTGTGAGTTGCACAATGGTCTATCCTAATCCTTAGACACTGTGAGTGATACAGTGGTCTCGATTACATCCATAGACACTGTAAATAAAACAGCGGTCTCATTTACTCCCATATATTGTGAGTTGCACAATCGTCTCCTCTATTCTCAAACCATGTACTCACCAACTACTTTAAACACCAAGGATCATAAAACTACTTGACTAAACCGAACATCACATTATCGGTCCTTAATTATACATAGCCTAATTACCTATGTCTAATTAGGGAGGGATCATGTTATGTTGGGAGCAGTCACTTGTATGTTTTATGAAAAACAAACTTTTCACTTATATCCTTATTGCAGACATCATGTCTGTACCTCCATCACCCGATCACATTCCCGCTATGCCCGCTCACATACCATTTCTTCCCGAACTCAATGATGCCTATCTTGAAGCACTTGATTATGACAATGAGGAAGAACCTTATGAGGATATATTCAATAACCAAGAGGACCAGATACGTCAGAAATACCCACATCTTTTTACCAACAATGTTTCTACTCCTAACACAAATTGATCTCCGGGACGGAGCTCTCTTAAGGGGTGGAGACTGTAACAATTCGCATTTCAGGTTAATTTCTATTCCCGAATTTTTTACTATTCATTTTACTATTCATTTTTACTATTCATTTTCACTATTCATTCCCAAAATTTTTATTTCATATTCTCGTAAGATAAATTATTTCCATGACAAAATAAAAGTTTGACGCTCATCCGATCATTTTCGCAAAAGTTATTAAGAAATTATACGTTTGGGTTAAACGTCGTTTAAACATCCTGCGCATAACAAAAACCAACTGCGCCAATTTTCCTCGCATCAGATTAATGTTTGGTACACTCACAATCAATTAGGGAAGTTTTGATTTAAAGTTAAAATGTTACCAAATAGACCATGTGTCTTACAAAACAGAAATTGCGTTTTAAGCACTTTTACTTATCCGCAACCTTAGCCTATACCTGCACCATATTTTCTAAGGCATTTAGAAGCTTTCATATTATTGGAAAAGTCAACATATTTTCCCTCCTCCTTTGACCAAAAATCATTCCTTGATTATATAAATCATTCATTGATTTTTAACACTTACGGTTTTACGTCTAAAGGACATTTAGCACCAACCGACACTAGACTAAGCCTAGCCTAGACATTTTAAAGTCTTTTATGTTCATTATAATCATATTAGAAAAGTTACATATTACTTTTATCAGTTTTACGCAACTTTCGTACGTTTTACGTTTAACACGTTTTAAACCTACGTTTCCAGCGTTATCAACGTTTTCGCGACCCATTAAACTTATCACTCATTTTTATAAGATAATAATGAGTATATTGAAAAGTTTAATCATTTCTATGAGTTTCGTATTTTTACGATATCCGGTTTTACGTTTCGTGATTTAAATACTTAAAGTTAGCAATTATCGGGACAAAACTGACTCCGTAAAAGCAAGATAATGCAAGAAACATATCAAGCTTCTCATGAAAGCTTCATGAAGCTTATCAAGGAAGGAACCAAAGGGCTTGTTAGCTTGATCTTAACCATTGATTCCTAAGATCATTACAAGTGTAAACTTAACCATGGTTAAATATTAACCTAATATATAGTTAACTCCTAAATTTTTCCTATAAATACCAAGCTAAAGCCTTTTTAATTTCTTGCACCACACCTTCTTATAACCTTAAAGACCTAAAACCAAAGGCATTTATCTTATATTTTGTAAGAAAGTTCATATGTTCTTGAGAAAAGCTAGCATTTGATATTATTTTCTCCGAGTTTTCAAGAAAGACTCGTTGTAATCTTCAAATAACTTCAAGTCTCCAAAAAGACTTTGTTATTATCTTCAAATAGCTTCGGGTTTCCAAGAAGGCGTTGTTATAATCTTCAAGTATCCTCGGGTTTTTGAAGAATACAAATTCTACGTCGAAGCTCCGCTTATATTCCCTTTTTCTATAATACTCAAGCATTCTATATTAAGGTAAGTATTTATATACTTTAAATACTTATAAACTTTGTTAGTTTATTTATTGTATTTATAAACTCTTAATATGTCATATAATCAAGTAAGCAAAATATATGTTTCACATATAAATACTATGTTAGTAGGGAGTTTCATGTGAGGGGTTTCATTTGGGTGAACGTTTCGACGAGCTGCTGGATTTACGAATTAAAGTGTCCTAGCTCCTCGAACGTTTACTGCATGACCTCTGGATTATGATGGCCTGAACAGTAGTACGAGATATATAAACTATATATGGCATGTTTAAATATTCACTTCGTTGTTTTAGAACCTAAGACACGATATCATATTTCTAGGTTGCTCGTAGAGATTCTCCCGGCTTATCCAGCGATTTCATTATATCCTTAACATCATGTACTCTGAGGTGAGTTCTTAGCCCCACTTTCCATTACTTAATTGTTTTACAAACTCTTTGGGGGAGATACATGCTCAACTACTTTTAATTTCAATCACGATTATTTGCTACTACATGTTTATCTGAACTGAATGTTTATTCACACTATGTAACAGTGATTGCCATACCTAGAGTTTCTTTATCATATACCATTAAGCACTATGCGTAGTGAACACGAATATTATGGTTAGATCTATCAGGATTAATGTATCCATTAAGTTGACTCAGTTAGAGCAAACAAACCCAAACAAACATTTGAGAACACTAGGTACAACAACAGATTATCTACTAGGCTATGATTGCAACGATTATTCCAAATTCTATTGGTACGAGATTTACATTTTGGTTTTCATAAGAATAGTGCAAAAACAACGATTTTCTACGCTTTGGGTGTATAACAACGTAACCTATACTTGAAGACGTTTGTGTTAAGCCGGGTAGGTAACCAAACGCACTATAATTGAAGATGTTTGTGTTAAGCCGGGTAGGTAACCAAACGCACTATACTTGAAGACGTTTGTGTTAAGCCGGTTAGGTAACCAAACGCTCTATATTTAAAGATGTTTGTGTTAAGCCGGGTAGGTAACCAAACACACTATATTTAAAAACGTACCAAAATGGGATGATTTCATGGACATGGTCCAAGCTATGTGAGCTAATGGACTTGGTGTAATCTCGGAACTAATAGAATTGGTATAATAACAAACCAACAGACTTGGTACAAATTGTGAACCAGTTAGAAACAGAAACTTAAGGTTTCAATGTCAAGAACTAAGAGCAATGTAAACGCTACCTACATGTGATATTGTAGTTAGTACAATAGTCACACACTTGGAATCCTAGAAATCTACATTTAGTATTTACCTATACTTGTCACGATGATTTTTACAAGGTTTTCACATTACTTCTACAAACTCTATGAACTCACCAACCTTTGTGTTGACACTTTAGCATGTTTATCTCAGGTCCATAATGAACGAGGCTGGCACGGAGGAGCACGGATACTCAAGAAGGCTATAAATTTTATTATCATTCGAAAACTCATTTGATGTATTTTGTAAACATGGAACCATTTGGGACCTCATTTTGTAAACTCTGATATTTATATAATTCGAATGATAAATCTTTTAAAACGACTCCGTTAGAGTTCGTTTTCTGTTATTATAACTGTCATACCATGAGGTAACACCCAGTTTGAATTCCGCTGCGTATCACGAAATTGGGGGTGTTGCATGTACCTCAACCAACGGCCATGGATGCAGCTATAAGACTTTTATGGCATGTAAGCCAAAGGAATTTTATGGCACCGAGGGTTCCATTGGCCTGCTATCATGGTTCGAGAATGTTGAGTCGAAACTCAGCATCACTAAATGTGCTGAGGGAGATAAGGTGGTGTTCTCATCTGGTCTACTTCAAGGTCGAGCATTGACTTGGTGGAACAACCAACTACAGACCAGAGGGAGAGAAGCTGCAAATGGGTTATCTTGGGCAGAATTCAAGAAGTTACTAACCGAAGAGTACTGCAGAAAAGACGAAGTGCAAAAATTGGAAGAGGAATTTTGGAACCATTTGATGGTGGGAGTAGAAGTTGACAAATACACGGCCCGTTTCCACGAGCTGACCTGAATGGTCCCTCACATGGTCTCCACCGTGGAGAAGCTTATTGATCGATATATTTGGGGTTTGATCCCTGAAATCAGGAGAGATGTCACTTCATCCAAACCAACCACACTTCAAGACGCTGTAGGCATGGCATACAGGTTGACAAATGATGTGATCAGGTCTGGTGGGTTAATAAAAGGAAACGACAATGGACAAAAGCGACGGGAGGATCAGCAGAGAAGCCAAGACCATGACCAGTAGGATAAGCGGCAACGAGTAGCCAAGAACTATGGAGCAACAACTCAGGAGCGCAGAGGGTATGCAGGCCCACATCCTAAGTGCACACGATGTAACCTCCATCATTCAGGAGACTGCCCAAGGTGCAACGGATACCGACAGACGGGCCATCTTAGTCGGAATTTCCCAAACAGAAATGGAAACCAAGAGCGAAAGCGGACATGCTACGAGTGTGGGAGTCCGGATCACCTCCGGAATGTGTATCCTAAGCTGAATAGGGCACAGAGGCCAGTACAGGATAACCCAACCCTCGTTGTAGCAATTGATGGAAATGACCCAAACCGTGGAGGCAATATCAGTCCAGCTCAGGGTCGAGTATACTTTCTAGGCAACAAGGAAGCTCGCTAGGACCCAGCCATCGTGACGGGTACATCCTTTTGAACAGCCACTTTATTTCCGTACTGATGTAGGATTTACTTTTGTTCCATATCAAGTTTATGACAATGACTAATATGAGACCTAACGTCATAAGCCTTAACTGAACTTCTAGTATTCTTGCTAACCTAAATTATCACTATTCGTTGATTTGATTTGGCCTAGACAATTCCAAACTTGAGCCAAACCTTCAAGAGGCCTTCATCTAAGATGTTAAAATCTTCTCTTCTAACAACTTGTTTCCAGCTTGATCTAGCGACAGTTCTTGTTTGATATGTTACGAAAATCAAGATAGAATCAAGTTGTTACTCAATCTATTCAACTTAAACTCATGAACGGTCTTGTTCGAGGAGTTGTGAGATTAAGTTAGAAAACACTAACTAAAGGTCACTTGAGGGCTAAGCTCGAGAATGGAAAAGTTGACCGTCAAATCTAACCACGAGGACGAATGTCAGTAGAATAAACGGACTGAATCTTGAGGACGAGATTCCTTTTAAGGCTGGTAGACTATAACAACCCACAATTTTTTAGGCCATTATTTTAATCGTACCACTATTTATTCTTGACAAGTAATACAAATTAAATATTTCCTAAAGCTTACTGATGTTTAAAAAGTAAAAAATGAGAGGTTATCTCACACCACACGCGTACCGACATGGCAATATTAACGACTTAAAACGAATTATTATTAATCTGAGTTAATAATTTTATTTTTATCTAACATTTATAAAAGCGTTACCGAAAATATATTTCGGGCATTTTTGTCAACACCAAATGCCGTGTTTATATTGTGGCACAGCAGGACACGGGGTAAAGTTAATACACCTATTAATACTAATAATAATAATAAAAATTTTCCTACCTATACCTAATAAACATCACCACCGCCCCTATTACTTTTCTTTTCACTCTTCCCCATACACGCTTTCCCCTTTTCTCCTTCTTTTACTAATAAACCCTGCTCTCCCTCCCCACCTCAAATGTAACGCTGCCCTTTTTGGTGAAAGATCAGTTTATACCATCACCATCATTTAGTGGGTCAAACAAGAGATAAGAGAAGGGATCGATCCATCATTTTCTTCTGCTTCCCTCCTTTCCACAAGGTTCACAGAGGAGATAGCTACTTTTCCCCAAGATGGGAGACACCAAAATCGATCCAGGAAAGGGAAGGGTCAAAGCACCTAATTATTTTCTTTTTAAGCCTTCTCCGAACCACATGGGAGACACCACTCTTATCTTAAACAAAAGTACAACTTGGTGGCTCTTGTGGATTCGGGCTCGGTTGGATTGGCACTGGTTATTTTGTTGTTCCTTCGAATCAATTCTTTTACCCCCTTGTAAGATTTCAATCGATGCTTGATCTTGATTAATATGTTCATATGTATGATTGTATATATGTTGGTTTGATTTAAGATGAACCAGTTGTTTTGAATTTTCTTTTTATTTTACTGCTACTGATCGAAGTAATATATTTGGCATTGAATTTGTTAATGTTGAATTAAAGCCTTGTGTGGAAAACTAACGAAAAACCTCGACTAAAATTTCGGCTATGGGTTCGGCTATATAATTGGAAGTGCTTAACATATTGTGATTATTTTCAGTTGGTTATTGTTGGTTCTTGGGTCGATTGGACTGAGTTGTAAATCGGGTCGGGTAAAACCTGATTAGAGATTGGATTTAGAGTTGTTTGTGTCTTGGCCAAATCACCCACGTAGGGTGTTAGGCTTACCCTTAGTTCGACCTCGCTGTCCTTGAGGGTGTTTGTTTATCTTGGCGTTTGTTAGATGTAGGCAAATGTGTTGAGTCAGGGAGGTCGAGTAACTGACCAAAACGGGTTCAGACCAAAACATATCTTTTATATAATAAAACAAAACCCCTAGTGGGGACTTTTACATTTCAAAAAAATCAAATCATACCTTATTAAGTAATAATCAAATTATTATTATTATTATTTTTTTAAATATTAAATAAGAAAAACCTAAATACTTCTAAATTTATCCATATTCTACAAAAAAAAAAGAATGTGATTTATAATCATTCAATAAAAACTTACAAAAATATATGTGTCAAA
Source organism: Artemisia tridentata subsp. tridentata (assembly GCA_021014915.2). NCBI lineage: Eukaryota > Viridiplantae > Streptophyta > Magnoliopsida > Asterales > Asteraceae > Artemisia > Artemisia tridentata. The sequence goes on from CP139503.1 coordinate 100,766,686, forward strand.
ATATAAAAAATTAAAACTTGAAAACGGTGGAGCAAGTTTTTCAAAGATTTGGGCTGAAACTTAAAATTCTGTATCATTCCCACTAAATATTTGAAGTCCCAACATTCCCAAATTCTTCCTCCATCAATCAAACTCGATCTCTTATCATTCATTCACGCACAATCATTGACACAAGAACATCTCCTCCAAATCTAATTAATATTAAAACCCACTACATTCGTAAATAACTCTAATTCAATACCTCAATCAAAGTACAATGGTTTTGAAGGTCCTGTTATAATAATTAAAATCCGAAATTAAAAATAATAATTTATTTAAATGATTAGAAAAAACCCGCGCCGTGCGCGGGCATTATATCTAGTTTCTTCTACAATAAAATCACTTTCATTGTTCTGAATGACTCCATATGGATTACAAATAAGATTTTGCTATAACTGGGGTAAAAAGTTTTCATTTTGTCTAATGCAACTTTGTCAAATAAAAGGCTTAATTGTTTATTCAAGTCCTCGTTTTTTTTTTTTTTTTTTTTGGTGGCATGTGACTGATCGATAAGTTAAGTGGTTGTCGGTTTAATTGATGAAATAAATACTGTCAACTGAAACCTAGTATATGTCTTGTAATAAAACAATTACTTAAAATATAACTTTTACACACCTTTATTATACTTAGCTATATTTTTATATATAATTTCAAATGACATTTTTTATAGCTCGAATTCGTCTAATATACGATTACTTTCCGTACATCGCCCTTCGGTTACAAACAAACCAAAGACTTATTTGTTTTCGATACTTTCTATTAATTGTACATGTATGCTTAAGCACTTCCGAAAGCCGAAGCTAGCCAATATATACCAAGCTCTTTAAACTTAAAAGCTGCCACACAAGCAACAATAACACAACACTTTAAAACTTTTGGATTTAATTAAATTTCATTAAGTCTTAAACTTGGTTTGTGAACTAAAACAAGCCTTACTAATCTAGGTCGCGTGTTGGTGCTGAACTTTAGCTAAACTATTGTAATATCTGACTGCTATATGCCGAGGTGAGTATTCACAGCTCCTTTTTATCGCTTTACTTGGTTGGGGTGGAATGCAATATTTAAATTTTTATTTGAACTTATGACATATTTTTACCTGAACTCTTTGGAAATTGACTTTGAACTTTAAAATATTGTTTGAGCTTATGACTTGTTTTGAACTATTGACGTGCTGTACGCACTTAAATTTTAGTCTCCCTTGTCTACGGAGCAGTCTTGATTTAATTAGTATATAATAGTTGGTATGATGTACCGTTCGTACATTCGCATTGTTAGTCCCCGATTGGTTTGCCGTTCTCACTCCAATTTAGATGTACCGTTCGTACGGCTCCCTTGTGCGGAGCAGTAGGTAGTATGGATAGCGCTATTAGAGGTCGGCTAACCTCTCATTCCCCTGTCTACGGAATGCATATTATTTATTTTAGGGGCTTTGCCGCATACATTATTATATACCTAGTCCTTTAATGTGAACCTAATGAGCATGTGTGTTTGACTATAAGACGTTCAATTTTTTATATAATGGTTGTGAAACCATAGGTTACAAGTCTTGTATGGGCAGGACTTGTAACTGAATGGTTTGACACTACCTTTAACATTTGGACCTTTTTCAAAACCTTTGACTTCTTTTGGATAAAACCTGTATACTCACCAACTATTTTCATAGTTGACCCGTTTTTCTCATGCATTTCAGGTGATCGCCAGTAAGTGTATTTTATGAAGGCTTTAGTATCAAGGAGTCTTCATCTATCATGTCTAGTGGGATGAAATAAAATGTTATCTTTTGGAAACAAACTTATATGTTTCAAATGCCGTTGTTGGCTAAAACAATGTTGTAACAATGTACTATTTCTTTAAATTTTAATTATGGTATTGTACTATATCTCTTTTGCGATGTATATTAATTTCGTAGCACCCCAGGACCCGAATACTTTCGCAATACCACATTTTGGGGGTGTTACAAACAATATTGCTATCATTCTATTTCTCCAAAGATGACTCATTGATGGAAATGGGTAGTGCATAGTGTTGCATTTCTTGACCAAATGGATTATATGCCACCACAGCATCATAATCTTTTACCTCAACAACCGTGTCTGAATCATAATGAGGTTTGCATTGAACATCGATATCTGAAGTAGCTTCTTGAATATCTGCCATGAAAGCGTTAGTAACAAGTGATGTAACAACCGTGAAATTTTGGGTCATTATTTTACTATCTATATTTACTTATTAACTCATTTTAAATAAGTTTACTTTTTTTTCCGGGAAAGTTACCCGCGCACGTCGTAACATGTACACTATCTTGAACCCGACTCTAGACTACGTTTAGTCTACATCAACAATATGTATAAACATTCTCATAAACTTATTTTATAAGTTTTGCTTTATTTTTTTACTTGTCGGATCATTTTTATGGTTTACGTCCATATTATTAGGAATAAGCGTCTACAAACGTACTTATGACCTACGATTCTAGTTAAACGTCGTTTAAAACGTCACAATATGCTCAAGTCATCCTAAAATACTAAAGTCTTTCACTTTTATAAACTTATGAAATTTTATATGTTTTAACTTCTATGTTACCCAGTAAACTCAAAATCGTGTAATTCATTTACGTTTAATACGTATACCTTTTACAAATTATGAACACATTTCACTTACACTTTTATACTAGAGTCATTTATACTTTAGAATAAGTACATTTCATGTTTTTATAGTTCCTAAGTTCACCCGACAACCATTTTAGTCCTTACGTATGCATTTTTATATCTACAATTATACCTACACATTACACTTATATTTTTACAAAAAAATAAAAATAAAAATGAAACACACCCTTGGAACCCTAAAAACCGGCCTCCCTTGTTCCCCTCTCTTTTTGTTCTTGGAAATCACAAATTTAATACCACACTCCACCTCTTTATGCTTCCCATGCATGCCATTATTGTGTTTCACCTACTTGCACTCCTCCTCTTCATTTCTCTCATTGATACTATGTGTTTTCAAAACTATTCTCTCCTCTCCCCTTGTAAAATCCGGCCATCACCCTAAACCACCACAAAACCACCTCAAAAACTTGATATTTCTCAAGTTTTAAGCTTGAAAAGGGTACCAATGTTCATATATAACAAGTATGTGGTCTTTTTCTCACCAAACACCACCTATATAATTTCAAAATAATCTCAGCTCCATCCTCAACTTAGTTCTATCTTGGAGTTTTTAAAGGTAAGCAAGGGTACAAGACGATTTGTATCCATCTTGTACCCGAACTAGTCTCAAAAACGGGTTTTAAGACCCCTACCTAAACTTTCTTGTTATTTTCATGTATGGACTCTTATGAACTGATGTTTTCTTTAATTTTATATGTTATCGATCCACTACTACAAAAAAAACGTTAAAAAGATAGGTGGAAAACCCACAAAAAGATCGGTTATGAACCACTCCATACAAGGGTGATCTTTTTAAGCGAAACACATATAGATCGGTTGTGAACCGATCTTACTGATACACCGAATAGATCAATTGATACCTAAGAACCGATCTATTATGTTAATTTTCAGAAGAAAAAAAACAAATTTTATTGAAAACATATTTTCTTGAAATATATGTTCCAATGCACAGAATACACTAATAATATTAATCCGATACATATGTGTTCAACAATGTCATCATCTTACGATACCAAACCAAACGGATTCAAAAAATACAACACCATTTAACTATCCCCGAACAAAGAACATAATTCGTACGATAATTGTTGTATAGCTTGTTACTACGTGTATCCCCCAATCACCTATGAGAAATGATAGATGCACCGCTGCACTGATGTTGCGATCCCATTCAACTTCCGCCTTCCGCCATAAAGGCTTCCGCTATATCAATCAATTGTTATAAAGAGAATATACAATGAGTTCATGATTGTTAACCTTTAAGAAGTAATGAACAATATAAAGTAACATGTGTATTTAACACAAAGTCGTGTAGACATCAACAATATGTCAAGAATCTAGAATCGAACCATGCAACTTGTGGACTGCAATAGAAGCTACGTGTATAATATATCATGAAATATTAGTCATTTTATTACCTTATCCCCAGGAGATTTCAAGAGAATAGGAGACTCATGACATCCATTGTAGCGTCAAAGATGAACTTTGTCGTGATAAACTATCAACTGAACTCTGTTGTGATCTTCATGTGATAGGGAGCATCTCTTGGCTGATATTTCCGCTACAGCCCCTATGTGTATAAGAAAGCAGCGTAAGTACGTGATGCAAAACAACACCACAAACATATGAAACCTAAAAGCTCAAAATACCCATGGAATCAAAAGAAAACTAGCTTGGTTTAGATAAAAACAACATATGAAACCTAGAGTAAAATAATTATAAGTGATAACTGGAGTTTGATAAAGTCAATACTTGCAATATCAAGGATTCGAAATCATGTTGTAATGTGTAAGTAATACATATAATACCACAATATTACCTTAAAATTGAGCACACAAGACTTAAAAAGGCCTTTAATGGCCAATTACGGTTCTAACGATTATCATATATTAAATAGGCTGGAACTTAGAGTTTATGATAATATTGATGTTGGATAAAATTAATATACCTGATTAATTAATGGTGGATTTCGAAGGTGTTGTAGATCTGGAGTTTTTGTTTGTGAGTGGCCCCTAGTTAAATGAAAGAGGGAAAAGATAGGGTAAAGTGAAGAAGCGGGAGAATGAAAAATATTAGCCCGCTTAGATATTTGACAAAAATTTTGAACAAAATTGTAAGACAAATAGATCAGTTGTTTTGTATATAACTGATCTCTCTGAATAAAAGCATATAGGAAATCCACTTTTTGATAACAACCTATCTAATTGCCATTCTATTTTCCATGTTGGCCTCCATTTTACTTAAATAGATCAGTTTTTCACAAAACCAATCTATCTAAGGTGATCTGAATAAGCTTATATCAAGAAAAGGAGTATGGGATTTGGCTAGGTCAGAGTTTGTTGGGAATTAAATGTTCTGAAGATTAGTATTGGAAATTACATGTTCACAAGATCAGTTCTGCTCAAAGAAATACTCTAAGTATCATTCTACTGCTAGCGTTAAATATTCTACTACTGAATGATGCTGCTGCTGGTGAAGAAGATTCTACTGCTGAGTGGATAACTGTTTAAGTATTCTACTGCTGGTTGGATAAGAATACAAAGATATTATGTGTATAATAGTCAACAATACACGGTAGATAATATCTTTAGACAAAGTGTTCAGTAACAAGTTGTAAACACAGATACATGTTGTATCTTAATGACTGACACTCTCAAGCATGTGTTCGATTAGACTTGACAATATTTGTAAAGATCTCTCTTGGACTATAAATGAGAGATCTTAGACTAGATATTTTGTAAAGATTTGTGAAAGAATAGAACTAGAATATATGTTAAGAGAAAAGAACAAACACAACAATATCTCAAGTCATAGAAACATAAGATTCAAGGTTTTGTAACCCTAGTGATAGTGAAGATCACTCGTATTATTTTGAATAATATTGAATCGTTTGGTGATAAACTTTCTTTTCTCATTGTTCTATAACAAACATAACTGTTCCATTTCCATATCCAAATAACCTTCTAAGTGTGGTTAAGTAGATTCCGCATACTTAATCATATTAACTCAAACATATCATATACACAAAGTCACAAAGGACTAACACCCTTCAAGTGTATTAAAGCGCATCCTCTCATTTGGTATCAGAGCAAGGCTGATATATTTGATTTAGAAGAAGAAGAAGAAGAATAAATGGACGTTGAATCTATTTAGACCAATGTTGCTGCAAAACTACCCATTCTCAAACAGAATGAGTTTGAGATGTGGAGGCTGAGGATAGAGCAGTATTTCCAAGTGCAAGACTATGCACTTTGGGAAATTATTGAAGATGGAATTTCTTACCAGCCTACAACCACTACATCAACAGTGGATGGCAAAGTGGTGACAACTCTGCAACAACACCCAACATCTGTAGAAGACAGAATAAAGAAGAAAAATGACCTAAAGGCAAGAAGCATGCTGATGATGACCATTCCCAATGATCAACTTTTAAACTTCAGCAAGTTCAAAGATGCCAAGTCATTATTTGAAGCTGTTATTGCCAGATATGGTAGAAATGAAGCCACTAAGAAAACCCACAAGACACTGCTCAAGCAGCAGTTTGAAAACTTCTCCTCTACCAACAATGAATCTCTTGATCACATGTTTAATAGGCTTCAGAATATTGTGAGCCAACTTGCTATTCTTGGGGTTGAAATACCTCAAGAAGATTTGAACTCAAAATTTCTGAGAAGCTTACCAGAAGAGTGGGCTATACATGTTGTAGTCTGGAAGAACAAGCCAGACCTTGATACAATGGAACTGATAGATTTGTATAGCAACTTTAAGATTGTGGAACAAGATTTGAAGAAAAATGGAGGTACTAGTTCTAATACTGGGAACATGGCATTTATGTCAACTCTAGTACCTCAAATTCAAGTGAAGAGGTGAAAGTTGTTGATGGTGTTGGTGCTGCTAGTTCATCAAGCAGTACCATGGGTATTTTGGATGAGAAGACTTGTTGTGCATTTCTCACAAGTCGAAATGATGGGTCCATGCTCACTTATGAAGACCTCCAAGAGATCAATGATGATGATCTGGAGGAAATGGACCTAAAATGGTAAATTTCTCTTCTTAGCATGAGAGCCAAGAAGTTCTATCAAAGGACGGGGAAGAAGCTCACAATCAGTAACAATGATACTGCTCGTTTTGACAAGTCAAAGATAGAGTGCTATAACTGCCACATGATGGGGCACTTCTCAAGAGAATGTAGAAGGCCAAGGCAGCAGGATAGCAAGAATAAAGGTTTTGGAAGCACATCCAAAACAAGGGAGGTTTCTGAGCCAAACTCAAAAGCTATGGTAGCTATTGATGGGCTAGGTTTTGATTGGAGTTTCATGGCTGATGAAGAAGAAGATTCTTCACAGATGGCACTCATGGCTTTCTCTACTGAGGTACAAAATCATAAAGCTTGTTCTAATACTTGCACAGCTCTTTTAGAACTACAAACTTTAATCAAACATTATGATGACCAAAAGAAAGTCCTAAGCAGAACTCAACAAGACTTAGTAGATTATAAATGTGGTTTAGAATCCCTAGAGAAGCAGATCATTCATTACAAACAAAATGAATTTGCTTTTTCTGAGGACAAAGCTCTTCTTAGACAAGACATATTCTTTAGAGATGCTGAAATTAAGCTTTTGAGAGAGGCTTTTGATAGAATCAAAAAGGAAAATGGAAACATTCACTTGACTACAGAAACACTAGAACATGCTTCTAGAGGTGTAACCAACATGATAGAATGTCAAGTGATTAATAGAGCCAAGTCAGGGTTAGGATATAATGCTGTCCCACCCCCTTACAGAGGAATCCCTAAACCCCCAGAGATTGACCTAGAAAATTCAGGTGTAGCTGAATTTCAACAACCAGAGCTACAATATGGTGTACAGCCAAAAACAAAGCTAGTTGTTAATGAACCTAAGAAAGTAAGTGAAAGGTTAAGTAAAACTTCACTTCCTGAGGAAAAGGTGTCCTCTGATAGAAGATCAGATAGAGTAGTCATTGAAGACTGGGTATCTGATGATGATGAAGATGAACAGGTTATGTCTAAACCTGAAGTGGTTAAGAAAGCAGGAACAAGTGTTCCTAAGATAGTCAAACATGATACTAATAGGCCTAAAAACAATGTTAAACATGTTAGGCAACCAGTTAGATATTGTGAACAATATAGAACTACAAACAAGCCCAGAGGTAACCAAAAGAATTGAAATAACCTCAAGTCTCACCAACTAGGTGATGACTTTGCTTTTTATAACAAAGCTTGTTACACATGTGGTAGTTTTGACCATCTTGCAGCTTTCTGCAACCAATGGGTATCTGGGTATACAAACAATAGGGTGAATTACAAAAGGCAAACTCCTCAATTTCATTTTCACTCTAATTCTAAGAGAACAAAACCCAGAGCAGTTTCAAAAGCAGTTCCTACTGCTAGACCATTCATGACTGTTAACCCAAGACCAACAGTTAAAAATGCAAAATCAACTCTAAAAAATGCATCAAAAACTGTTAAAAGGCCCATTCAAACAAAAGCAGTGGTCCAAAAACAAGTTTGGAAACCAAAGGGAACAACTACAAAGCTAGCAGTTTCTACTGCTAAGCATGTAGTTCATATTGCTGCTAGGGAAAACAGGGCAAATGTTGTTAAGGCCTCAGCATGTTGGGTTCTTAAATCCAATGTTGCATCAACTGTTCTAAAAAGATTACATTTCATTGATGCAAGAGGCAGATCCAAGTCAGTCATGGCTTGGGTCCCCAAAGGAATCTAATATTCCTCATTTTTGTGCAGGAACATTCAACTGATAAACAAGAGGATCAAGGATACTCAGAAAGTGGATGTTCAAGGCACATGACAGGCAACAAGTCTTATCTTTCCGATTTTCAAACATTAGATGGTGGCTATGTTACCTTTGGAGGAGGTATTGGTGGAAAAATTTCCGGTAAAGGTACAATTAAAACTGGAAATTTAGATTTTGAAGATGTGTACTATGTACAAGAGCTTAAGTATAATCTTTTTAGCGTCTCACAAATGTGTGACAAAAAGAACAAAGTTCTCTTTACTGACTATGAATGTCTTGTACTTTCTTCTAATTTTAAGATGCATGATGAAAGTCAAGTACTTCTTAGAATTCCAAGAAAGGGTAACATGTACAGTGTTGATATGAAGAACATTGTTCCTAAAAAGGCTTTAACTTGTCTTGTTGCAAAGGCCACATTGGATAAATCAATGATATGGCATAGGAGGCTTGGTCACATTAACTTCAAAACCATAAATAAGATTGTTAAGAATGGTTTGGTAAGAGGTTTACCTCAAAAACGATTTAAAAATGACCAAACATGCATTGCTTGTCTTAAAGACAAACAACACAAAGCCACTTGTAAGCCCAAATTTTTTAACTCTATTGATCAATCATTGTTTATGCTTCATATGGACTTATTTGGACCTACTTCTGTTAGTAGTATGATGCATAAAAGATATTGTCTAGTTGTTAATGATGACTATAGTAGATTTACATGGGTTTTCTTTTTAGCTACTAAGAATGAGACTTCTAGCATCCTTAAGACATTTCTTACACAGATAGAAAACCTAGTAGACAAAAGAGTAAAAGTCATTAGATGTGATAACGGGACAAAGTTTAAGAATAGAGTTATGGATGACTTCTGCAAAGAAAAAGGTATTAGGAGCGAGTTTAGTGTAGCTAGAACTCCTCAGCAAAATGGAGTTACGGAAAGGAGAAATAGAACACTCATAGAAGCTGCTAGAACCATGTTAGCCGACTCTAAGTTGCCTATCACTTTTTGGGCTGAAGCAGTCAACACTGCTTGCTATGTTCAAAATAGGGTTTTGGTTGTAAAGTCTCACAATAAGACATCATATGAGCTTTTTAGAGGTAGAACTCCTGCAATAGGATTTCTTAGACCTTTTGGATGTCATGTGACAATTCTGAATACCTTAGACCATCTTGGAAAGTTTGATGGCAAAGCAGATGAAGGATTCTTAGTTGGATATTCTCTTAATAGCAAAGCTTTTAGAGTATACAACTTGAGAACTAGAAGAGTAGATGAAAACCTGCATGTGGAATTTTTAGAGAATAAATCCAATGTAGCAGGTCAAGGTCCTAATTGGCTATTTGATCTTGAGTCACTAACCCATTCTATGAATTATGTGCCTGTTGTTGCAGAAACTAATGATTTTTCAGGTTCACAAACAACAAATGAGGCAGGGTTAGACATGGAGACAAATCAAGATCAAGTATGGATGTCAATAAGTACCAGTGTGGCTTCAACTTCAATAAATGATGAATCTTCTTCTGGTAAAGCTAAAGAAGATGTTGAAGATGAACACAAGGAAGATGGAACCAAGGAACAAGAGAATGTTTCTACTGATGATAGTACTGCTGAGACAGAGCATTCTACTGCTAGGCTTAATTTTTCTACTGCTGAGCCAAATGTTTCTACTGCTGGCCCTTCAGACTCAAATGAAGCAGATTTCTCAGATAAAGAGGTGGATTTGAGCAATATCTCACCTAACTATCAAGTTCCTTCTACTCCACACACTAGGATTCACAAAGTCCACTCCCCCTAGAAAATGTGATTGGAGATGTACAATCAGGTGTGAAGACAAGGCAACAACTGATGTCTTCAGACCAACAAGGGCTTCTTGATGCCCTTTATGCTTTAAAGCAGCATGAGTTTTCAAACTCTTGCTTGTTTGTATGTTTTCTCTCTCAGGCAGAACCAAAGAACATTCTTAAAGCCCTAGATGATTCAAGCTGGGTTGAAGCTATGCAAGAGGAGCTTCTTCAGTTTAAGATTCAGAAGGTTTGGGTGCTAGTTGATTTACCTAAAGATGCAAAGGAAATTGGCACTAGATGGGTTTTCAAGAATAAAAGGGATGAAAGGGGCATAGTGATTAGGAATAAGGCTAGATTAGTAGCCCAAGGGTACACACAAGAAGAAGGTATAGACTATGATGAGGTTTTTGCTCCAGTAGCAAGACTTGAGGCAATTAGGCTTTTCTTAGCTTATGCTTCATTTATGGGCTTCACAGTTTATCAAATGGATGTCAAGAGTGCATTTTTATATGGTACTATTGAAGAAGAGGTTTATGTCTCACAACCTCTAGGGTTCATTGATCCTGACCATCCAGAAAAAGTGTACAGAGTAGTTAAGGCTCTTTATGGCCTTCATCAGGCACCTAGAGCATGGTATGAAACACTGGCTTCCTACTTAATTAAAAATGGATTTCAAAGAGGCAAGATTGATCAGACATTATTCATCAAGAAGCACAAGAGTGATCTTTTGCTAGTTCAGGTGTATGTGGATGATATCATCTTTGGATCTACAAGGAAGAAGATGTGTTTGGAGTTTGAGAAGCTTATACATCATAAGTTTCAGATGAGTTCTGTCATAACCCGTAATTTCAGGCCATTTTTTCGAACCTCGACAATTTACTACTCACAAGTTACTATTCATTTTTACTATTCACCGATCACTATTCACTTTTTTACTATTCATCATTTTCGAGGTCAATTTGATATTTTGAGAAACTTTTGGAAATTCTACTATTCACGTGACACTATTCATTCCCGGAGAAAATTTCCGTTCATGATTAGTATTCATTATTTCGTAAACCTAGTTTACGAGTGTTCAAAAATTCACGTAACCAGAGTGGTTTAGCCGTGAATTCATGCATTGTTCAGTTAGGACACATCATACAGACTAGGGTAGTCTGCACATCATCAGTACAGTAGGTCATTCACGGACATGCATCATTATAATTTACGTATGTTTAATTATTGTAATTAACGTTACCACTCAGTAATTTCTACTTACATTATACCAAATACTCCCGATAATGATCCTAGTATATTTTTATACTAATTATAATGATATAAAGTTTATATTATTACTTTACCCGGTGTTTTTAAACCAATTGCTACACTCTTCGTTAAGAGCTTATAACTCCGTCGGTTTACGATAATTTAACCCGATAATTATTCCGACACCCGATTCTTATCAGTAACATTATTTTACAATTTTTACAATTTCGTCGTATTTTATTTCGCTTCGTTAATATTTATTTCAAGATAACTCGGTACCCGATAACACCCAAAGTGTACACCTAATCAACTAACTCTTACACAATATTGCAAAATATCTAACATTACCCATTTTCTCATCCAAAAGGACGCCCCACCCCATTAGTTTACTTCCAAAATTCTTAGAAATGCCATACCTCATTTAAAGTTTGTGTTTTGTTGTCTTTGGAATTAATTTCCATAACATTATAACATCACATTTGCTAGCCAATACAAGATCAAACTACCCTTTCCTTTCTTCATCATAACCCACGACCTAAGCAAGATCATCAAGAGAAATCCATCATTTTTCCAAGATCAAGCATTAATCTTACTCCGTTTGCTATCCTAGTTAAGGATTTGTGATCAAAACCCTAAGTTATTGCACATTTCTCATCAAATCACTCCAATATTGTAAGTAAACTTCAAGAACATCTTTTTGATCTTTTTATACTTTCATTTACTTCTTATGTTCATGTATTTTCAATATATATTGGTTAATTATGCAAGTTACATATGTTTTAGATACCACTTTGTTTATAAACTATCACAAACACTAGATCTACAAGTTTCACTAGTAATCCCATGAGATCCACCAAGGTTGGTGATGTTTAGGACCCCATGACACCCTAAGAAGGTGTATGGTAGGATTTGTGTATTTGTGGAGTTGGTTTGAAGTGGTATAAACTAGTCTTGAACCTTAAAACATGGATTTTTCAACAATAGAAATAGGTTCTGTCCAAAAATGCAATGTCTGGAAATTTCGGTAAACCTGGAAATATTTTGGCCTTCAAAATCATAAAGTTCATTAAAAAACGTAAACGTGGGCGCTTGAATCACTAAAAACCGACTTATAACGAAGGAGATATGATTTTTCGAAGTTAGGCGACGAAAACTATATTTTCAGAAAATAGTGTGCTGATTGCCGAATTTTCAGGAGCAAAATGAGTCGTTAGCCGTGATCTAGATGAGCCGAGCCATTGAAAATATGTTAGTTCATATTTATACGAACCCGTGGATATCTAGAACGTAGAAAACGAGCTTATAACGACCGAGATATACACGTTTAAAGCCCGACGATTCACATATACTTTTGACAGCCCACTCTTTAGAAAATGTTCTAAGTACAAAAACTAGTATTTTTGCAAGTCGCCAAGTTGATAGCCGATTATCTATATGATCGCGACGCGTATGATCAAAAGTACAATAACACGACATTTAGATAATGTTACAAGGATTTCAAAAACGTCAAGTTGATCACTAACACTTATCGAGCTATATTTCATGACTAGTTTCACGAGGCCGTTTGGCATATTTTCACAAGATATAAAAAGTGCTATTTTGCGGCAAAACCATTATATTAACCAATAAAACACCGAACAAGGATCGTGGAGTACCGTTTCAACCTATTTACACGAAAAGTGTTTATTAACTTAACAAGACGTCAAAAATGTATTTTTCGACGATCAATGTTATTTTCAAAACTAACGAGTGGTATCGATAACATACGTATTTGCATGTGTAGCATCATTTCATTGCTTACATTAGATCATACCATCATATTAGGTCGCGGTTGGAGACCGAGCCTCATTTCAGCATATCCACTTTTGTCATTGTAGCTATCGCACCAGGTGAGTTTTCATAGCCCCTCCTTTTACTTGTTTTGTAACTGTTTTGGGGGAGAATACATGCTCATTTTCAATTCAACTCATGCTTGTTTTACTTGAAACATGATTTGTTTTTCAAACATTATTGATTAGCTAAAATACTTGAGTCGTTGCTCAGAAGTATTTTGTATTTACATTTTTTCATTCATGATTATGCTCTTATGGACACTAGAACATTAAGCCATTTCATATTACCTATGTTATGACCCGTTAAGCTCAAATGTTGTGGATAGATCTATTATGATTGAACTCCCTGTCCGGGTGGTGTTCCCCACCTGACTGTTAAGTCAAACGGACGCATAATCATTTAAGGAACCCTGAATGTCCTAGGTGTACATCTACCAGAACTTAGAATGTCCGGGTGGTTTCCCCACTTGAATGGTATGCCAAACGTGTTGTGGTTTCCCCACTTGACTGTGATGTCAAACGTATTGTGGTTTCCCCATTGGCTGAGATGTCAAACGTATTGTGGTTTCCCCACTGGCTGATATGTCAAACGTATTGTGGTTTCCCCACTTGACTGTGATGTCAAACGTATTGTGGTTTCCCCACTTGACTGATATTTCAAACGGACTGTGGTTTCCCCACTTGACTGTTATGTCAATAGCATGCCCAAATTAGAATCTTAAGGATTCTGTGTCATGAATTTTAGTTGTCAATAACTCTATATATATTGGGAATATATTGTTCATTTAACCTTTGTGGTTCATAAATCATTTGACGTTCATTTAAACCAAATCATATTTGGCAATGGGTTGTGAACACACAGGTTGCAAGTCTTGTATGGGCGGGACTTGGAACTGGGTGGATTTACAATGCCTTTGCTGGGAAATCTTCATTCAAAGGCTTTACATTTTTCATTAAACTCTATGAACTCACCAACCTCGTGTTGACACTTTTAGCATGTATTTTCAGGTATAAGCAATAGCACGCTACAGGAGGTTTTGGCAGGGCATGGCATGGTCATAGAAGACTCTGATAAACATTTGGGACCGTTTTACTTATTTTAAAGGGCCTATTTCCGCACTACTTTTAACAATGTAAATTCAATACTTTTGTTAAACAATTTTATTCTAAATGGTTGAGATGAAAACCGTTCTTTGCACTTGTGTTGTGATACCAATTGAGTTACACCCCAGCGACATGTATGCTTCCGCTGGACCCGATTTTGGGGGTGTGACAAGTTCCATGGGGGAACTTACATTCTTTTTGGGTCTGCAAGTTAAGCAATCTAGTGAAGGCATATTTATTAGTCAAGATAAATATGTTGCAGAGATACTTAGAAAATTTCACTTTGCTGATTCAAAAGTGGCAAGCACACCAATGGACTCTGAGAAGCCACTTCTTAAAGATTTAGATGGAGACAATGTAGATGTACACACTTACAGATCTATGATAGGTTCTTTGATGTATCTCACATCATCAAGACCTGACATCATGTTCTCTGTTTGTGCTTGTGCAAGATTTCAAGTAACTCCAAAGGTTTCTCATTTAACAGCAGTCAAGAGGATTTTTAGATATCTCAAGGGTCAACCTAGGTTGGGTCTATGGTATTCAATGGAATCACCTTTTGACTTGGTAGCATTTTCGGATAGTGATTATGCTGGTGCTAGCTTGGACAGAAAGTCAACAACTGGAGGATGTCAATTCCTTAGGTGTAGACTTATCTCATGGCAGTGTAAAAAGCAAACAATTGTGGCTACTTCAACGACTGAAGCTGAATATGTAGCTGCTGCAAGTTGTTGTGGTCAAGTCCTATGGCTTCAAAACCAACTTCTTGACTATGGGTACAATTTCATGAACACTGTCATACATATTGATAATAGTAGTACAATTTGCATAATTAAAAATCCAGTGCAACATTCTAAAACAAAACACATTGAAATAAGACATCATTTTATTAGAGATTGTAATGAGAAAAAGTTGATTCAAGTTCTTAAAATTAATTCAGATAACAACTTTTCAGATCTTCTTACAAAAGCTTTTGATGTTGGAAGGTTTCAGTACTTGGTAGCAAGTATTGGGATGCTTAATCCTCAATGATTTAAAACTATGTGTTTTTGTATATAAATTTTTGATTGTACTGCTGGATTTATAAAATACCACTGTTAGTGAAAAGTTTGTGCTGCTGGTACAAATTTTTATTTGTTTAAGTTCATTCTGTTAGTCATATCTATGATACTGCTATAAGACAAATGCTTTGCATTTTGTTTCTTGGTTTTGGACTAACATTTTCAGGTATGAACATTGAGCACAAGAGAAGTTTCAAGTGAAATGGAAGCAGCAGAATGATTCTAGTTGCTAAGATAATAGGTTTATGATGGACTGAGTTTGGGGATTCTTAACAAAGGTTTACACCTAAGTTAATTAAATTCTTTAAAACTTCTTTCTTGAAACATAGTTATCATGTTTCACATTGACTTGATGGCTGATGCGCGTGATGTGTCGTTGCGGTTTAGCAGTATTAATGCCTACTCAAGTTTTAAATTTATATTTAGCTGACTTATCAATAACACACACATACTTAAAGAGTAGTGTACCCGGTCAGTATGAATATAATGGTAAGTAGAGTGTCGATCACTAAGAGTGGAACGTATTATCTAGTTATTCTAATCAGTATTTTAATATCCTAAGTTAGATATACAACCTAATCTAACGCAAGGGGGGTTCAGCCTGAGAGACTGGCACAGTTTGGTTATAATTAAATAGAAAACTAAACTAATGAGCACGAATCAGCGATTAGCACACACGTACACAGATAGATACTCGAGACAATAAGAAGACCTGTCCTGATAATTAAATAGCTTGTCACTTATTTTATTGCTAGTTTTATATGAAGTGTATATAATTAAACCTTTCTCGTTGGCTCTAATCTTATCGGCGAGTAAACCCTTAATGATTACTTATGTCTATCCTACTTTTCTAGAGACGCTAGAATAAATAGGCGAGGAAGGGGCATGGCGACCCAAGCAAGACTCAGCTAGACACAGAGGTTATCAATGCACTAATAAAAGTCACCAAAGACATCAACATATAAACTTTAATTAATGGGAAAGCAATATTAAGGGGAGTGCATGATCTTCCGTAGTCACATGACACAAGCCCATCAATCCTGATGAATTAAAGCGTACTAAAACAATAAAACAAAACTACTTAATGAATTGAATACATGCAGGACCTTCTTACAGCTCTTGTATCTTTGTTTGAGGTGTGTCTTGTGCTGCTTGGTCGTCTGAATTCGGCTCTAGGGTTATATCTCCAAAGGTCTAAAGTCTCCTCTCCAAGTCTCTTAAATTCTTCTGACCTTGGGGTATTTATAGTTTCTGTCTGAGGGATCGATGCGGCGCATTGAGTTGATAGATGCGGCGCATTGACTTAACTTCGCGTGGGGTCCAAGATTAATATATTCTGGAATATTTGTACACCGTCTTCAGATGCGGCGTAACTTGATCTTTGTATGCGGCGCATGTACTTTAGCTGTCTTGGATTGTAACTGGTGAAATCTTGATAGTGATACGCCGTATGTTAGAAGTATATTGCGGCGTATCTGGAGTAGAACGAGCTTGATCTTCTTCTTTGACCAAAGTTTCATATGCGGCGCATGACAGAATTCCATGCGGCGCATTCTTCAAAGTCAGGCAATGGTCTTCGAATTCATCTAAGTATGATATTGCGTCGTATTTGTTGAGTGAGATACGGCGCATCTTCTGGATTTCAGTAGACTTTTGACATCTCGCTTGTTTTGCTCCATAATTAGTCCAAAATCGCCAAGTTTCACATAATGCTTGTTTTTACCTGAGAATTACTAAAGTAAACATTAATGTATCGATTCTCATGTATAATATAATAAAACAAGTCAAATAAATAGGATAAATGATGATAATGAAATGTACTTATTTGAGTTCATCAAATATCCCCCCACTTGAACTTTACTTGTCCCCAAGTAAACCTTAGAATTAATCATATGAAAATGTATCCTAAAAGAAATTAGGATTTATTTTTATATTTAAGCACGTATTCGTTTTGTCATAATCACACAACCAAACACTTAACGAAGTAGAAACCAAAATAATTTTTAATGTAAAACAATTCTAAATCGTTTAGTTGCTTAGTCGTGACGAATATTCTATCATAGGCTTGGCAAGTATACGCATCTCCCCCACTAAAGCCAAGGAGTAACAAGTCTAAAGCGGTAAAAAGGGTTTGTTGGTTAAGGGTTGATCATCCTTTTTAATCTCTATCGATCTCATATTCCAGAAAAGGCGACAAAATTACAAATACATGATCGAATCCACGACCACGATACTTGCAATTGCTCAATTCCTTAACTCGAATAGGCTAAAGATAGGACCAAGTAATCTTCACCAATAATATTATATCAAAAAGAGCGACAAAATCATAAATACATAGCCGAATCTACGACTACGATACTTAAGATTGCTCAAATCCCTAATCTCAATAAATCAAAGGTTTGGATGAAGAATGATATAGGGTATGGATAATATTTGGGATACAAATTGGTGTAAAATGAAAAATAAACAAAACAGATAAATTAAAATCTTAAGTGTCGTTAATCACTTTCCCAACCATCCCATGAATAAGACTCATATCATTGAATAACTCACGCTTTAACACTTGAAACACACGCTTTAGGTAGACACGAATTATACTCAACAAAATCTCAATCAAAGAATAACCTCAGTTGGTGTTCCCATAACGGCCAACTCCCATTCAATCCATAAATATAATATACAACAACAAATAGTGGTGATATCTCCCACTTAATACAAAACTTTAAATAAGTTGGTTAAAACAAACTTCCAACTTTTCCTTTTTCTTTTTCTTTTCTCTTTTTTTTTTTTTTTTTTTTTTTTTTTTGGACATCAACATATATGTGTAAAATTTCACAACTTTTCTATCACTATTTTTCCGGATAATTTTTCCATACTCTTTATACTTTCAGAAATAACTGTAATAGTGAAAGTAGCAAACACACGAAAAATAAACTAAAAGTTATACAATATTTACTTTCATACCAATTGCATTGTGCAATTTCCCGACCTAACCAAAGATAATGAATTACGCACGCGAACACAGGTAATGTAAGGAAACACACTTTGCCTATAGCAATTAACCACGGATTTTAATCTACAGGGTAGGCTAAGGTGTAAGGGTGTATCGAAACATTATAACAAAGGTGTAAGAAACGAAAGGAATGGCTCTGAGGGTTTTTCTAGGGGTATCTTACTCTAAAAGTGAGAGTAAACAAATGGTTTATACGGGGGTTAACTAACCAGTGTAGTTAGTTAATATCACATAACATATAAAGGCTATTTGGGTGTAATCCTAGAAATTTACCAATTTAGACAAGTCACTCCAATTATATAGATAATACACATTATGGTGGTCTCGAATAGTATACAAGCCAAGTTCTAAAGTTTACAAGTCACCGGCACACTAAAGTTTTAATATTTTTGAAAGAATAGAGTTATGTGTGCGGTTATGTAATTTAGACTTTAAACAAAAACATGCTAAAAAAAATTTTAAATTTTGATATATTAAGCGCATTTTAAGCATATTTTGAAAAAGTTTAGGACAAGTAAGTGTTCTAATTCTCCATCCCCCCTCTTAAGTTAAACAACGTCCTCGTTGTTTGTGTCAAAGGTTAAAAACTGGAAAATAAAAGAATTAGAACAGAAAAACTCCCTTGAGATTTGCTCGGTATGATCCTCCATTATTCGTGTAAGAGCAAAAATCAACTTTATTGTGGATGAGAACGTTTAAGCTTCATAAATGATGTATCCACAAAAATGCAGGAATCTATAATACCATTTAGATTTTAACACACCTGAGTTAAGAAGGTTCAAACTTGCATAATACATTAGTAGTTAGTAAAAATAAAACCTAAAAAATTAAACTGTAAATCATCAGGTCAGTCGATACGCCGTATCTTATGGAAGAAGATACGCCGTATCAAGCCTGGAATAAATACGAATCAGAATAAAAGATGCGTCGCATCCTTAACCAGGGATGCGCCGTATTAAATAAACTGACAGAAAGTTTTAAAGTCAAAAATAAAAATGCAGAAAATGAAATAAGATATGACCAGTGCAGGTGATGCGTCGCATCTTATGATGGAGACGCGCCGCATCTTCTGCAGGTCTGACAGACTCGACAAAGAACAGAAAAGTAAAAAAATTTCCTTCGGGTTGTCTCCCGGTCAGCACTTGTCTTTATTCCAGAGTCTTCAAGTTAGACTCACGTTCAGCTCCTTATTTCAATACTTCAGGTTCAAACTCCACCACCTCGTTCTCAGTATCCTCAATTTTATTATCAAAGTATTTTTTAACTCGTTGACCGTTTACCTTGAATATATAACCATTTTTATCGCATATTTCAATAGTCCCATATGGATACACTTTCTTGACAACGAACGGACCCGTCCATCTTGATTTAAGTTTACCTGGATACATCTTTAATCGAGAATTAAATAGCAGCACTTTTTCTCCAATAGTAAACATTTTATCCCCATGTAACCTCGAGTCATGACATCTTTTAGTTCTTTCTTTGTAGATCTTAGTATTTCTGTAGGCCTCATCTCTTAGCTCGTAGAGTTCATTGAGTTCCATGAAACGGTTCTTCGTTGCAGCTTCCATATCCATGTTACATTTCTTCGAAGCCCAATATGCACTTTGTTCTATTTCGACCGGTAGGTGGCATGCTTTTCCGTATACAAGACGAAATGGAGTGCATCCCGTCGGTGTCTTATAGGCTGTACGAAATGCCCATAAAGCATCATTTAACTTGTCAGACCACCCTTTCGGATTATATCCAGTCATTTTTTCTAGAATCCATTTTATAGCCCTATTGGTTACTTCAGTTTGCCCATTGGATTGAGGATGGTATGCAGTGGAAACCCTATGATACACTCCATATTGTTGCAAAGCTCTTCCTAGATGGTGATTACAAAAGTGTGTTCCCCTATCACTAATCAATGCTTTAGGAACTCCAAACCTAGCGAACAAACTTTGCAAAAATTTAAGCACTACCTTGCTGTCGTTTGTTGGTAACGCTTGTGCTTCAACCCATTTTGATACGTAATCAACAGCAACCAAAATATACTTATTACCTTTAGATTCAGGAAACGGTCCCATGAAGTCCAATCCCCATATGTCGAAAACTTCACATACTTGGATATAGTTTTGCGGCATTTCGTTTCTTGATGTAATATTTCCGGATCGTTGACACGCATCACATCCTTTTATATAATCTTTTGTATCATCCAGCATAGTGGGCCAATAAAATCCTGCATCAAGGATTTTTCTTTTTGTAATAATTGCACCATGATGTCCCCCCGTCGGCCCTGAATGGCAATGTGCCAATATTGCTGGGACATCATCTCCATCTACGCATCTTCGTATAATATTGTCAGGACATAATTTAAAGGCATAAGGTTCATCCCAAATATACTCACTAGCGCGAGTTAGAAACCTTCTTTTCTCGTCGGATGTTAGCCCTTTTGGAATTTCATTTGCAACAATAAAGTTTATATAGTCGGCATACCATGGTGTTTTATTATTGCTCTTAATTCTTACCATCATAAGGTGTTCATCAGGAAAGTCATCAGCGATTTCCCTTTCATCAAGTACCTCCATATCAGGGTTTTCAAGTCTAGATAAGTGGTCAGCAGCTAGATTCTCGGCACCCTTTTTATCTTTAATTTCAATATCAAATCCTTGGAGCAATAAAACCCACCTAATAAGCCTTGGCTTGGCATCCTGTTTATTGAACAAATACTTCAAAGCAGAATGGTCAGTGTAAACCATAGTTTTTGACAATATAAGATATGACCTAAATTTATCGAATGCAAAAACTACTGCTAAAAGTTCTTTATCCGTGGTGGTGTAATGTTCTTGGGCATTATTTAATGTTTTGCTAGCATAATAAATTGGCTTAAATGGGCTTAAATTTCTTTTCTATCTTTTGGCCAAGTACAGCTCCAACAGCATAATCACTAGCATCACACGTTAGTTCAAAAGGCATATTCCAATCTGGCGAAATTATAATAGGTGCAGTAGTTAATTTTTCTTTAAGTATATTAAACGCCTTTTTGCAATCTTCAGAAAAATCAAACTTCGCATCTTTTAGCAATAATTGGGTCATAGGCCTAGATATCATTGAAAAATCCTTTATAAACCTACGATAAAATCCAGCATGCCCTAAAAAACTTCTAACACCTTTTACATTAGTGGGGTAAGGTAGTTTGGCAATTACATCAATTTTAGCTTTGTCGACTTCTATACCTTTCCCAGAAATCTTATGTCCTAACACAATTCCCTCTCTAACCATAAAATGACATTTTTCCCAATTAAGAACAAGGTTAGTTTCTTCACACCTAGCAAGCATTTTATCAAGTTTAAAGAGACAATCACTAAATGAGTTACCGAACACCGAGAAGTCGTCCATGAAGACTTCCATAAAATCTTCTACCATTTCAAGGAAGATAGCCGTCATACAACGTTGGAAAGTAGCAGGGGCGTTGCATAGTCCGAACGGCATTCTCCTATAGGCGAAGGTTCCATAAGGGCAGGTGAAAGTCGTCTTCTCTTGATCCTCGGGGGCAATGGGTATTTGGAAGAAACCTGAAAAACCATCTAAAAAACAATAATAATCATATCCTGATAGTCTTTCTAACATTTGATCAATAAATGGAAGAGGGAAGTGATCTTTTCGCGTAGCATCATTGAGTTTGCGGTAGTCGATGCAAACTCTCCATCCAGTAACAGTTCTTGAAGGGATTAGCTCATTGTCGTCATTGAGTACTACCGTCATTCCTCCTTTTTTTTGGTACAACGTGGATAGGAGTGACCCACGAGCTGTCGGAAATTGGGTAGATAAGCCCGGAGTCAAGTAATTTCACAATTTCATTTTTCACCACATCTTGGACTTTTGGATTCAAACGCCTTTGGGGTTGGATAGTTGGTTTGAATTCATCTTCCATAAGGATTTTATGTGTACAGAATGACGGGCTAATTCCCTTAATATCAGACATCTTCCTTGCTAATGCTCCTCTTCGTTTATATAGTACCTGCAAAAGGGATTCTTTTTCTTTTGGCGTTAAGTTAGATGCAATAATAACGGGTGAATTAGTGTTCCCATTTAAATAAGCATATTCCAAAGTAGAAGGGAGATCCTTAAGCACAGGTTTAACATCATCAATTTTATTAGCACTAGCGGAATAAACTTGTTCTTTTATTACGTCGTTGTTGTCATCAGATAAATGCGCCGCATCGATATTTCCGATGCGCCGTATGGCGTTACAAACAACGGAATCAACAGCGAAATTATTATCAATAGTATTTTCATCAACTTGATCTTCTATAGCGATTGTGTTTTCTAAATTTTTAAGCAGAAAAGAATCAAGCAAATTACTTTTTAACAATTTCTGAGTAAATTGATTAATCGTGTCATCAGAAACATCGATATTATAGCATTCATCATCTTCATAATTAGTTTTACTCATAGATTGTTCCATATTAAATTCAACCTCATCTTTTCCTATGGTAAGAGTTATCTTTTTATTAAAAACATCAATCATGGCCCTAGCAGTGGCTAAAAATGGTCGTCCTAATATTATAGGAGTTCTAGAATTTTCGGGCATATCGAGGATAACAAAGTCAATAGGTAATTCAAATTTATCAACTTTTATTAATATATTTTCAGCTATTCCTAATGGGTATTGTATGGACCTATCAGCTAGCTCTAAGCACATCCTAGTAGGTTTTGGTTCACCAAGGCCTAATTTTTCATACATAGAAGAGGGCATAAGACTTATACTAGCTCCTAGGTCGGCTAAAGCATTTCCAATATGTAAAATTTTAATTTGACAAGGAATAGTGAAACTCCCTGGATCTTTTTCCTTAGATGGAAGTTTGTTGAGCAATGTTGCTGAGCTTCTTTCCCCCATTGTTACAGTGCAAGCCTCTTCAAGTTTGGACTTGTTTGTAAGCAAGCTCTTCAGATATTTAGCATATTTTGGCATTTGCACTAGGGCTTCCATAAATGGTACGCTTAGCTGCAGCTGCTTGAGATTTTCCAGGAACTTCCTTTGATAAGCATCTTCTTTCTCCTTCCTTACCCTATGTGGAAAAGGTAGTGTTGATTGTTTAAGTTCAACAGAAGGTTCTTCTCTAATCACAGGTTCTGGATTAGTCTCTTTTGGTTGCTCTTGCTCAGATGATATAGATTCAGGGGAAATCTTGTTTGTGCTGTTATCCTCGGGTGTCTCTCCGATTTGAAAGGTTGACTTTCCGCCTCTAGTTGTAATCCCTTTCAAATCGTGTTTTACCAAAAGAACCTTGTTAAGCACCGTTGACAATTGGTGTACTTCAATTGCCAATCCATTAATCATGTTGTTTTGTTCCTTTAGTAACAGCTCATGACTGCCTTTGAATTCATTAATAAAGTTTCTTGCTTCATGATGTTCTTTTTCATTTGCTTGAGCGATTAGTAGTGCAAACTCTTCCATGGTAAGGTTTCTTTGAGGTCTTCCGAACCAGTTGGAAAAAATATCGAACACTGTTCCTGAAAATTAAAGACAGGTAGATTTCAAAGTAAAAACTTCCTAGTGTAAGGGTAAGTTAGAGTATTTTCCGTTCGGGATTAAGAAAAATAAAAGTTGCTGACATCTGTAGACGATGCGCCGTATCCAGAAAGTTGGATACGCCGTATCTTATTACGTTAAAATTTAATCAGACTTTTATTCCGAAAACAGATACACCGCTTATGAATTAGAATGCACCGTATCCAGTTTAAATTATCAAAAATCGATTATATTTATTAAAATTAAATGCGTCGTATTAACAAAAGCTAATGCGCCGTATTTTCGTTACGTTTCAAAAATACAAGATTTTTGATTTAGTAGATGCGCCGTATCGATAAAGATCGATGAGTCGCTTCTGTTTAATAATTCGAAAAACTGTTTTTAATTTAAATAGAAAATACGCCGTATCTGTTAAAACAGTTGCGTCGTATGGCGTTAGGGTTTAGAAAAATTTCTTATTAAAAACAGAATACGCCGTATCTTGGGGAAAGATGCGTCGTACTCGAATTTATTAAACGCGTTGTATTTTATAAAAATTAAACGCAATACGCCGTATCTGTGAAAACAGATGCGCCGTATCGTTTGTATCAGCACAATACAACGACAGCAGAATGCAGAAAAATACAGAAAAAAGAAAAACAAAAATAAAAACAAACAAAAAGAAACAAAAATTACAGAAAACAAAAACACACACAAACAGCAATTATGCAAATTATACAATGAATGCAATCTATCTAATATACAACAGGGTTAGTGGTTAGAATCTAAAAAAAAACTAAAAAGAAAAACCTAATTAAAATACTTAATCAAATTAACAGATACTAACAATTCACTCCCCGGCAACGGCGCCAAAAACTTGATGCGCGTGATGTGTCGTTGCGGTTTAGCAGTATTAATGCCTACTCAAGTTTTAAATTTATATTTAGCCGACTTATCAATAACACACACACTTAACGAGCAGTGTACCCGGTCAGTATGAATATAATGGTAAGTAGAGTGTCGATCACTAAGAGTGGAACGTATTATCTAGTTATTCTAATCAGTATTTTAATATCCTAAGTTAGATATACAACCTAATCTAACGCAAGGGGGGTTCAGCCTGAGAGACTGGCACAGTTTGGTTATAATTAAATAGAAAACTAAACTAATGAGCACGAATCAGCGATTAGCACACACGTACACAGATAGATACTCGAGACAATAAGAAGACCTGTCCTGATAATTAAATAGCTTGTCACTTGTTTTATTGCTAGTTTTATATGAAGTGTATATAATTAAACCTTTCTCGTTGGCTCTAATCTTATCGGCGAGTAAACCCTTAATGATTACTTATGTCTATCCTACTTTTCTAGAGACGCTAGAATAAATAGGCGAGGAAGGGGCATGGCGACCCAAGCAAGACTCAGCTAGACACAGAGGTTATCAATGCACTAATAAAAGTCACCAAAGACATCAACATATAAACTTTAATTAATGGGAAAGCAATATTAAGGGGAGTGCATGATCTTCCGTAGTCACATGACACAAGCCCATCAATCCTGATGAATTAAAGCGTACTAAAACAATAAAACAAAACTACTTAATGAATTGAATACATGCAGGACCTTCTTACAGCTCTTGTATCTTTGTTTGAGGTGTGTCTTGTGCTGCTTGGTCGTCTGAATTCGGCTCTAGGGTTATATCTCCAAAGGTCTAAAGTCTCCTCTCCAAGTCTCTTAAATTCGTCTGACCTTGGGGTATTTATAGTTTCTGTCTGAGGGATCGATGCGGCGCATTGAGTTGATAGATGCGGCGCATTGACTTTACTTCGCGTGGGGTCCAAGATTAATATATTCTGGAATATTCGTACACCGTCTTCAGATGCGGCGTAACTTGATCTTTGTATGCGGCGCATTTACTTTAGCTGTCTTGGATTGTAACTGGTGAAATCTTGATAGTGATACGCCGTATGTTAGAAGTATATTGCGGCGTATCTGGAGTAGAACGAGCTTGATCTTCTTCTTTGACCAAAGTTTCATATGCGGCGCATGACAGAATTGCATGCGGCGCATTCTTCAAAGTCAGGCAATGGTCTTCGAATTCATCTAAGTATGATATTGCGTCGTATTTGTTGAGTGAGATACGGCGCATCTTCTGGATTTCAGTAGACTTTTGACATCTCGCTTGTTTTGCTCCATAATTAGTCCAAAATCGCCAAGTTTCACATAATGCTTGTTTTTACCTGAGAATTACTAAAGTAAACATTAATGTATCGATTCTCATGTATAATATAATAAAACAAGTCAAATAAATAGGATAAATGATGATAATGAAATGTACTTATTTGAGTTCATCAAATATCCCCCCACTTGAACTTTACTTGTCCCCAAGTAAACCTTAGAATTAATCATATGAAAATGTATCCTAAAATAAATTAGGATTTATTTTTATATTTAAGCACGTATTCGTTTTGTCATAATCACACAACCAAACACTTAACGAAGTAGAAACCAAAATAATTTTTAATGTAAAACAATTCTAAATCGTTTAGTTGCTTAGTCGTGACGAATATTCTATCATAGGCTTGGCAAGTATACGCATCTCCCCCACTAAAGCCAAGGAGTAACAAGTCTAAAGCGGTAAAAAGGGTTTGTTGGTTAAGGGTTGATCATCCTTTTTAATCTCTATCGATCTCATATTCCAGAAAAGGCGACAAAATTACAAATACATGATCGAATCCACGACCACGATACTTGCAATTGCTCAATTCCTTAACTCGAATAGGCTAAAGATAGGACCAAGTAATCTTCACCAATAATATTATATCAAAAAGGGCGACAAAATCATAAATACATAGCCGAATCTACGACTACGATACTTAAGATTGCTCAAATCCCTAATCTCAATAAATCAAAGATTTGGATGAAGAATGATATAGGGTATGGATAATATTTGGGATACAAATTGGTGTAAAATGAAAAATAAACAAAACAGATAAATTAAAATCTTAAGTGTGGTTAATCACTTTCCCAACCATCCTATGAATAAGACTCATATCATTGAATAACTCACGCTTTAACACTTGAAACACACGCTTTAGGTAGACACGAATTATACTCAACAAAATCTCAATCAAAGAATAACCTCAGTTGGCGTTCCCATAACGGCCAACTCCCATTCAATCCATAAATATAATATACAACAACAAATAGTGGTGATATCTCCCACTTAATACAAAACTTTACATCAGTTGGTTAAAACAAACTTCCAACTTTTCTTTTTTCTTTTTCTTTTCTTTTCCTTTTTTTTTTTTTTTTTTTGACATCAACATATATGTTTAAAATTTCACAACTTTTCTATCACTATTTTTCCGGATAATTTTTTCATACTCTTTATACTTTCAGAAATAACTATAATAGTGAAAGTAGCAAACACACGAAAAATAAACTAAAAGTTATACAATATTTACTTTCATACCAATTGCATTGTGCAATTTCCCGACCTAACCAAAGATAATGAATTACGCACGCGAACATAGGTAATGTAAGGAAACACACTTTGCCTAAAGCAATTAACCACGGATTTTAATCTACAGGGTAGGCTAAGGTGTAAGGGTGTATCGAAACATTATAACAAAGGTGTAAGAAACGAAAGGAATGGCTCTGAGGGTTTTTCTAGGGGTATCTTACTCTAGAAGTGAGAGTAAACAAAGGGTTTATACGGGGGTTAACTAACCAGTGTAGTTAGTTAATATCACATAACATATAAAGGCTATTTGGGTGTAATCCTAGAAATTTACCAATTTATACAAGTCACTCCAATTATATAGATAATACTCATTATGGTGGTCTCGAATAGTATACAAGCCAAGTTCTAAAGTTTACAAGTCACCGGCACACTAAAGTTTTAATATTTTTGAAAGAATAGAGTTATGTGTGCGGTTATGTAATTTAGACTTTAAACAAAAACATGCTAAAAAAAATTTAAATTTTGATATATTAAGCGCATTTTAAGCATATTTTGAAAAAGTTTAGGACAAGTAAGTGTTCTAATTCTCCATCCCCCCTCTTAAGTTAAACAACGTCCTCGTTGTTTGTGTCAAAGGTTAAAAACTGGAAAATAAAAGAATTAGAACAGAAAAACTCCCCTGAGATTTGCTCGGTATGATCCTCCATTATTCGTGTAAGAGCAAAAATCAACTTTCTTGTGGATGAGAACGTTTAAGCTTCATAAATGATGTATCCACAAAAATTCAGGAATCTATAATACCATTTAGATTTTAACACACCTGAGTTAAGAAGGTTCAAACTTGCATAATACATTAGTAGTTAGTAAAAATAAAACCTAAAAAATTAAACTGTAAATCATCAGGTCAGTCGATACGCCGTATCTTATGGAAGAAGATACGCCGTATCGAGCCTGGAATAAATACGAATCAGAATAAAAGATGCGTCGCATCCTTAACCAGGGATGCGCCGCATTAAATAAACTGACAGAAAGTTTTAAAGTCAAAAATAAAAATGCAGAAAATGAAATAAGATATGACCAGTGCAGGTGATGCGTCGCATCTTATGATGGAGACGCGCCGCATCTTCTGCAGGTCTGACAGACTCGACACAGAACAGAAAAGTAAAAAATTTTTCTTCGGGTTGTCTCCCGGTCAGCACTTGTCTTTATTCCAGAGTCTTCAAGTTAGACTCACGTTCAGCTCCTTATTTCAATACTTCGGGTTTAAACTCCACCACCTCGTTCTCAGTATCCTCAATTTTATTATCAAAGTATTTTTTAACTCGTTGACCGTTTACCTTGAATATATAACCATTTTTATCGCATATTTCAATAGTCCCATATGGATACACTTTCTTGACAACGAACGGACCCGTCCATCTTGATTTAAGTTTACCTGGATACATCTTTAATCGAGAATTAAATAGCATCACTTTTTCTCCAATAGTAAACATTTTATCCCCATGTAACCTCGAGTCATGCCATCTTTTAGTTCTTTCTTTGTAGATCTTAGTATTTCTGTAGGCCTCATCTCTTAGTTCGTAGAGTTCATTGAGTTCCATGAAACGGTTCTTCGTTGCAGCTTCCATATCCATGTTACATTTCTTCAAAGCCCAATATGCACTTTGTTCTATTTCGACCGGTAGGTGGCATGCTTTTCCGTATACAAGACGAAATGGAGTGCATCACGTCGGTGTCTTATAGGCTGTACGAAATGCCCATAAAGCATCATTTAGCTTGTCAGACGACCCATTCGGATTATATCCAGTCGTTTTTTCTAGAATCCGTTTTATAGCCCTATTGGTTACTTCAGTTTGCCCATTGGATTGAGGATGGTATGCAGTGGAAACCCTATGATACACTCCATATTGTTGCAAAGCTCTTCCTAGATGGTGATTACAAAAGTGTGTTCCCCTATCACTAATCAATGCTTTAGGAACTCCAAACCTAGCGAACAAACTTTGCAAAAATTTAAGCACTACCTTGCTGTCGTTTGTTGGTAACGCTTACGCTTCAACCCATTTTGATACGTAATCAACAGCAACCAAAATATACTTATTACCTTTAGATTCAGGAAACGGTCCCATGAAGTCCAATCCCCATATGTCGAAAACTTCACATACTTGGATATAGTTTTGCGGCATTTCGTTTCTTGATGTAATATTTCTGGATCGTTGACACGCATCACATCCTTTTATATAAGCTTTTGTATCATCCAGCATAGTGGGCCAATAAAATCCTGCATCAAGGATTTTCCTTTTTGTAATAATTGCACCATGATGTCCCCCCGTCGGCCCTGAATGGCAATGTGCCAATATTGCTGGGACATCATCTCCATCTACGCATCTTCGTATAATATTGTCAGGACATAATTTAAAGGCATAAGGTTCATCCCAAATATACTCACTAGCGCGAGTTAGAAACCTTATTTTCTCGTCGGATGTTAGCCCTTTTGGAATTTCATTTGCAACAATAAAGTTTATATAGTCGGCATACCATGGTGTTTTATTATTGCTCTTAATTCTTACCATCATAAGGTGTTCATCAGGAAAGTCATCAGCGATTTCCCTTTCATCAAGCACCTCCATATCAGGGTTTTCAAGTCTAGATAAGTGGTCAGCAGCTAGATTCTCGGCACCCTTTTTATCTTTAATTTCAATATCGAATCCTTGGAGCAATAAAACTGATGCGCGTGATGTGTCGTTGCGGTTTAGCAGTTTTAATGCCTACTCAAGTTTTAAATTTATATTTAGCCGACTTATCAATAACACACACACTTAACGAGCAGTGTACCCGGTCAGTATGAATATAATGGTAAGTAGAGTGTCGATCACTAAGAGTGAAACGTATTATCTCGTTATTCTAATCAGTATTTTAATATCCTAACGCAAGGGGGTTTCAGCCTGAGAGACTGGCACGATTTGTTTGCAATTAAATAATAAATAAACCAATAGGCACGAATCAGCAAGTAGCACACACGTACACAGATAAATACTCGAGACAATAAGAGGGCTGTCCTTATGATTAAGTAGATTGTCACTTGTTTTATTGATAGCTTTATATGAAGTGTATGTAGTTAACCCTTTCTCGTTGGTCCTATTCTTATCGGCGAGTAAACCCTTAATGATTACTTATGTCTAAAAGTTATTCCTAAGTGATCAATTTAGTAATAACCGTGGGAGCCACATTATTTTCCGCAGTCAAATGCCCGCAAGCCACTAATAAACACAGAGGTTATCAATGCACTAATAAGTAGTAACCAAAGACATCAACATATAAACTTTAATTGATGGGAAAGCAAGTATTAAAGGGAGTGCAATCTTTCGTTGTCACATTACACAAGCCACCAATCCTGATGAATTAAAGTTTGCTAACACAATAAAACAAAACTACTTAATGAATTAAACACATGCAGCACCTTCTTACAGCTCTTGTATCTTTGATTTGGGTGTGTCTTGTGCTGCCTCCTTGACTGAATTCGTCCTAGGTTTCTCCTGTTCGGTCTTCGAATCTAATATAATGCCTACGAAATTCGTCTGGTCTTGGGGTATTTATAGTTTCTGTCTGAGGGAAGATGCGGCGCATCTAGTAAGTAGATGCGGCGCATGTACTTAACTTCGCGTGGGGTCCAAGATTATAATATTCAGGAATATTCGTACACCGCCAGAAGATGCGGCGTAACTCCATGATTAGATGCGGCGCATGTCCTCTTGTATCTTGGATCGTATCTGGTGATATCTTAATAGAGATGCGCCGTATGTAATAGGTGAGATGCGGCGCATCTGGAGCAGATTAGTCATGATCTTCTTCATTTCAGTAGACTCTTATCTTTATGCATGTTATGCTCCATAATCAGTCCAAAATCGCTAAGTTTCACCAAATGCTTGTTTTTACCTGAGAATTACAAAAGTAAACAATTAAGTATCAATCCTTATACATAATATAGTAAAACAAGTCAAATTAATAGGATAAATGATAGTAATAAAATGTACTTATTTGAGTTCATCAAATATCCCCCCACTTGAACTTTACTTGTCCCCAAGTAAACCTTAGAATTTCTCTTATGAAAATGTATCCTAAAAGATGTTAGGATTTATTTTTTATATTTAAGCATGTATTCGTTTATTTCATAATCACACAACTAAACACTTAACGAATTAGAAGTAAAATAAAATAAGTCGATAAAAGCAAATCTAATCGTTTAACTGTCCAGTCGTGACGAATATTCTATCATAAGCTTGGCAAGTATACACATCTCCTCCACTAAAGCTAAGGAATAACAAGTCTAAAGCGGTAAAAAGGGTTTTTAGGCTTAAGGGTTAATTATTCTCTTTCACTATCGATCTCAAATTCCAGAAAAGGCGACAAAATCAAAAATACATGATCGAATCCACGAACACGATACTTGCAATTGCTCAAATCCTTAACTCGAATAGGCTAAAGATAGGTCCAAACTTCACCAATAATAGTATATCAAAAAGGGCGACAAAATCATAAATACATAGCCGAATCCACGACTACGATACTTAAGATTGCTCAAATCCCTAATCTCAATAAATCAAAGGTTTGGTTGGGAAAAGAATAATAAAGGGTATGGATAACATTTGGGATATAAATTGGTGTAAAATGAAAAATGAACAAAACAAATAAATTAAAATCCTAAGTGTGGTTAATCACTATCCCAACCATCCCATGAATAAGACTCGTATCATCGAATAACTCACGCTTTAACACTTGAAACACACGCTTTAGGTAGACACGAATTATACTCAACAAGATCTTAATCAAAGAATAAACCTTAATTGGCGTTCCCATAACTGCCAATTCCCATTCAATCCATAAATATAGTACAACAAATAGTGGTGATATCGACCACTTACATAACTTTACATCGTTGGTTTAAAAACAAACATCCAACTCTTTTTCTTTTTCTTTTTCTTTTCTCATTTTTTCGATTTTTTTTTTTTTTTTTTTTTTTTTTTTTTTTTTTTTTTTTTTTTCAAACATAAACATAGATGTGTAAAATTTCACCACATCACTATAACTTTCTTTCCGGATAATTTTTTTTTTTTTTTTTATACTTTTCATACTTCAGAAATAACGGTAATAGTGAAAGTAGTAAACACACGAAAAATAAACTCAAAGATATACAATATTTACTTTCACTCCAATTGCATTGTGCAATTTCCCGACCTAACCAAAGATAATGAATTACGCACGCGAACACAGGTAATGTAAGGAAACACACTTTGCCTATAGCAATTAACCAACCACGGATTCTAATCTACAGGGTAGGCTAAGGTGTAAGGGTGTAACGAAACATTTTAAACATAGGTGTAAGAAACGAAAGGAATGGCTCTGAGTGTTTTTCTAGGGGTATCTTACTCTAAAAATGAGAGTAACAAAAGGTTTATACGGGGGTTAACTAACCAGTGTAGTTAGTTAATAACACATAACATATAAAGGCTATTTTGGGTGTAATCCTAGAATTTTACCAATTTAGACAAGTCATTCCAATTATATAAATAATACTCATTATGGTGGTCTCGAATAGTATACAAGCCAAGTTCTAAAGTTTACAAGTCACCGGCACACTCATAGATTTGTGAATTTTTGAGAAATCACAATTTTTGAAAATAACGTCATGTGTGCAGCTATGCAACTTAGATCTTAAACAAAAACATGCTAAAAAATTTTTAAGTTTGATATATTAAGCACATTTTAAGCATAATTTTTGAAAAAGTTTAGGACAAGTAATTGTTAAGTGTTCTAATTCTCCAATCCCCCCACTTAAGTTAAACAACGTCCTCGTTGTTTGTATAAAAGGTTAAAAACTGGAAAATAAAAGAATTAGAACAGAAAAACTCCCCTGAGATTTGCTCGGTATGATCCTCCATTAGTATGAGAGCAAAAATCAACTTCTTGTGGATGAGAACGTTAAAGCTTCATATTTGATGTATCCACAGGAAATTCAGGAAACTATAATACCACCAACACTTTAAAACACACCTAAGATAAGAAAGGTTCAAGCTTGCATAATACATTAGTAGTTAGGAAAAAATAAAACTTTAAAATTAAAACTGAAAATCATCAGGTCAGTCGATGCGCCGTATCTTATGGAAGAAGATACGCCGTATCGAGCCTGGAATAAATACGGATCAGAATAAAGATGCGCCGCATCCTTAACCAGGGATGCGCCGCATTAAAATAAACTGATAAAAAGTTTTAAAGTCGGAAATAAAAATGCAGAAAAATTAAAATAAGATATGACCATTGCAGGAGATGCGTCGCATCTCAGAATTGAGATGCGCCGTATCCTCATGCGGGCCTGACTGACTCGACACAGAAAACAGAATAATAAAAAGATAAATCCGGGTTGTCTCCCGGTAAGCACTTGTCTTTATTCCAGAGTCTTCAAGTTAGACTCACGTTCAGCTCTTCATTTAGTCCTTGTCACGGTCCATCCTTCTTCCTTTATCCGAAAGATGTTCCCGTATATCATTGCGACGTTTTCTTCCTAGTATTAATAACGTTAATTTTTGGACTATCAAGAATTTCTCCTTCTTCTAACTCAGATTCCGCATCATCCATGAATAGGTCATTGGATTCTAATGGTCCATTAAGGTCATTAAGTTCAATGTAGTCCCCATTGTAACGTTCGGGTGATTTTTCATGCACTAATACATCGTTCATAAAATTGGCTTCGAAGTCGAAGTCAATTAGTTCTCCGAATCCTTCCATTTTCCTTCTGAAATAATCACGAAAAGCATCAGTAGGATTTGTTCGCAAGAAGAGATATTAATGAATATAGAAACGGATATATGAATAAAAATAGCTGATATCTACAGACGATGCGCCGTATCCAAATAGTTGGATACGCCGTATCCAAATAGTTGGATACGCCGTATCTAATAATCGTTAAAATTTAATCAGACTTTATTCAGAAGATAGATACGCCGCTTAGAATTTATGAATGCGCCGTATCGAATAAATAATCAAAAATCGATATTTATTTAAAATTAAATGCGTCGTATCAACGAAAGTTAATGCGCCGTATTTTCGTTACGTTTAAAAATACAAGATTTTTGATTCAGAAAATGCGCCGTATCGACAGAGATCGATACGCCGTATCTGTTTAATAATTCGCAAACTGTTTTTAATTAAAATAATAGATACGCCGTATCTGCGAAAGCAGATGCGTCATATTACTTTATCGCTTAAAAAAAATTTCTTATAAAAAACAGATACGCCGTATCTTGGGGAAAAGATGCGTCGTATCGAATTAATTAAACGCGTTGTATTAAAAAAAATTAAACGCAATACGCCGTATCTGAGAGATCAGATGCGCCGTATCGTTTGATTTAGCACAGTACAACGATAGCAGAACAGAAAAAATACGAAAAATAAAAAACAAATAAAAACACACAACGAAAATAAAACACACAAAAATAAAAGAAAACAATTAACACACAATACAACAAATATGCAAAATAATACAATGATGCAATTAATCTAATAAAAAGAAAAACCTAATTAAAATAATAATCAAATTAACAGATAATAACAATTCACTCCCCGGCAACGGCGCCAAAAACTTGATGCGCGTGATGTGTCGTTGCGGTTTAGCAGTTTTAATGCCTACTCAAGTTTTAAATTTATATTTAGCCGACTTATCAATAACACACACACTTAACGAGCAGTGTACCCGGTCAGTATGAATATAATGGTAAGTAGAGTGTCGATCACTAAGAGTGGAACGTATTATCTCGTTATTCTAATCAGTATTTTAATATCCTAACGCAAGGGGGTTTCAGCCAGAGAGACTGGCACGATTTGTTTGCAATTAAATAATAAATAAACCAATAGGCACGAATCAGCAAGTAGCACACACGTACACAGATAAATACTCGAGACAATAAGAGGGCTGTCCTTATGATTAAGTAGATTGTCACTTGTTTTATTGATAGCTTTATATGAAGTGTATGTAGTTAACCCTTTCTCGTTGGTCCTATTCTTATCGGCGAGTAAACCCTTAATGATTACTTATGTCTAAAAGTTATTCCTAAGTGATCAATTTAGTAATAACCGTGGGAGCCACATTATTTTCCGCAGTCAAATGCCCGCAAGCCACTAATAAACACAGAGGTTATCAATGCACTAATAAGTAGTAACCAAAGACATCAACATATAAACTTTAATTGATGGGAAAACAAGTATTAAAGGGAGTGCAATCTTTCGTTGTCACATTACACAAGCCACCAATCCTGATGAATTAAAGTTTGCTAACACAATAAAACAAAACTACTTAATGAATTAAACACATGCAGCACCTTCTTACAGCTCTTGTATCTTTGATTTGGGTGTGTCTTGTGCTGCCTCCTTGACTGAATTCGTCCTAGGTTTCTCCTGTTCGGTCTTCGAATCTAATATAATGCCTACGAAATTCGTCTGGTCTTGGGGTATTTATAGTTTCTGTCTGAGGGAAGATGCGGCGCATCTAGTAAGTAGATGCGGCGCATGTACTTAACTTCGCGTGGGGTCCAAGATTATAATATTCAGGAATATTCGTACACCGCCAGAAGATGCGGCGTAACTCCATGATTAGATGCGGCGCATGTCCTCTTGTATCTTGGATCGTATCTGGTGATATCTTAATAGAGATGCGCCGTATGTAATAGGTGAGATGCGGCGCATCTGGAGCAGATTAGTCATGATCTTCTTCATTTCAGTAGACTCTTATCTTTATGCATGTTATGCTCCATAATCAGTCCAAAATCGCTAAGTTTCACCAAATGCTTGTTTTTACCTGAGAATTACAAAAGTAAACAATTAAGTATCAATCCTTATACATAATATAGTAAAACAAGTCAAATTAATAGGATAAATGATAGTAATAAAATGTACTTATTTGAGTTCATCAAAAACCCACCTAATAAGCCTTGGCTTGGCATCCTGTTTATTGAACAAATACTTCAAAGCAGAATGGTCAGTGTAAACCATAGTTTTTGACAATATAAGATATGACCTAAATTTATCGAATGCAAAAACTACTGCTAAAAGTTCTTTTTCCGTGGTGGTGTAATGTTCTTGGGCATTATTTAATGTTTTGCTAGCATAATAAATTGGCTTAAATTGGCTTAAATTTCTTTTCTATCTTTTGGCCAAGTACAGCTCCAAAAGCATAATCACTAGCATCACACATTAGTTCAAAAGGCAGATTCCAATCTGGCGAAATTATAATAGGTGCAGTAGTTAGTTTTTCTTTAAGTATATTAAACGCCTTTTTGCAATCTTCAGAAAAATCAAACTTCGCATCTTTTAGCAATAATTGGGTCATAGGCCTAGATATCATTGAAAAATCCTTTATAAACCTACGATAAAATCCAGCATGCCCTAAAAAACTTCTAACACCTTTTACATTAGTGGGGTAAGGTAGTTTGGCAATTACATCAATTTTAGCTTTGTCAACTTCTATACCTTTCCCAGAAATCTTATGTCCTAACACAATTCCCTCTCTAACCATAAAATGACATTTTTCCCAATTAAGAACAAGGTTAGTTTCTTCACACCTAGCAAGCATTTTATCAAGTTTAAAGAGACAATCACTAAATGAGTTACCGAACACCGAGAAGTCGTCCATGAAGACTTCCATAAAATCTTCTACCATTTCATGGAAGATAGCCGTCATACAACGTTGGAAAGTAGCAGGGGCGTTGCATAGTCCGAACGGCATTCTCCTATAGGCGAAGGTTCCATAAGGGCAGGTGAAAGTCGTCTTCTCTTGATCCTCGGGGGCAATGGGTATTTGGAAGAAACCTGAAAAACCATCTAAAAAACAATAATAATCATATCCTGATAGTCTTTCTAACATTTGATCAATAAATGGAAGAGGAAAGTGATCTTTTCGCGTAGCATCATTGAGTTTGCGGTAGTCGATGCAAACTCTCCATCCAGTAACAGTTCTTGAAGGGATTAGCTCATTGTCGTCATTGAGTACTACCGTCATTCCTCCTTTTTTTGGTACAACGTGGATAGGACTGACCCACGAGCTGTCGGAAATTGGGTAGATAAGCCCGGAGTCAAGTAATTTCACAATTTCATTTTTCACCACATCTTGGACTTTTGGATTCAAACGCCTTTGGGGTTGGATAGTTGGTTTGAATTCATCTTCCATAAGGATTTTATGTGTACAGAATGACGGGCTAATTCCCTTAATATCAGACATCTTCCTTGCTAATGCTCCTCTTCGTTTATATAGTACCTGCAAAAGGGATTCTTTTTCTTTTGGCGTTAAGTTAGATGCAATAATAACGGGTGAATTAGTGTTCCCATTTAAATAAGCATATTCCAAAGTAGAAGGGAGATCCTTAAGCACAGGTTTAACATCATCAATTTTATTAGCACTAGCGGAATAAACTTGTTCTTTTATTACGTCGTTGCTGTCATCAGATAAATGCGCCGCATCGATATTTCCGATGCGCCGTATGGCGTCACAAACAGCGGAATCAACAGCGAAATTATTATCAATAGTATTTTCATCAACTTGATCTTCTATAGCGATTGTGTTTTCTAAATTTTTAAGCAGAAAAGAATCAAGCAAATTACTTTTTAACAATTTCTGAGTAAATTGATTAATCGTGTCATCAGAAACATCGATATTATAGCATTCATCATCTTCATAATTAGTTTTACTCATAGATTGTTCCATATTAAATTCAACCTCATCTTTTTCCTATGGTAAGAGTTATCTTTTTATTAAAAACATCAATCATGGCCCTAGCAGTGGCTAAAAATGGTCGTCCTAATATTATAGGAGTTCTAGAATTTTCGGGCATATCGAGGATAACAAAGTCAATAGGTAATTCAAATTTATCAACTTTTATTAATATATTTTCAGCTATTCCTAATGGGTATTGTATGGACCTATCAGCTAGCTCTAAGC
Organism: Artemisia tridentata subsp. tridentata; assembly: GCA_021014915.2. Lineage (NCBI taxonomy): Eukaryota > Viridiplantae > Streptophyta > Magnoliopsida > Asterales > Asteraceae > Artemisia > Artemisia tridentata. The sequence continues at coordinate 100,805,148 of CP139503.1, forward strand.
ATATCCTAGTAGGTTTTGGTTCACCAAGGCCTAATTTTTCATACATAGAAGAGGGCATAAGACTTATACTAGCTCCTAGGTCGGCTAAAGCATTTCCAATATGTAAATTTTTAATTTGACAAGGAATAGTGAAACTCCCTGGATCTTTTTCCTTAGATGGAAGTTTGTTGAGCAATGTTGCTGAGCTTCTTTCCCCCATTGTTACAGTGCAAGCCTCTTCAAGTTTGGACTTGTTTGTAAGCAAGCTCTTCAGATATTTAGCATATTTTGGCATTTGCACTAGGGCTTCCATAAATGGTATGCTTAGCTGCAGCTGCTTGAGATTTTCCAGGAACTTCCTTTGATAAGCATCTTCTTTCTCCTTCCTTACCCTATGTGGAAAAGGTAGTGTTGATTGTTTAAGTTCAACAGAAGGTTCTTCTCTAATCACAGGTTCTGGATTAGTCTCTTTTGGTTGCTCTTGCTCAGATGATATAGATTCAGGGGAAATCTTGTTTGTGCTGTTATCCTCGGGTGTCTCTCCGATTTGAAAGGTTGACTTTCCGCCTCTAGTTGTAATCCCTTTCAAATCGTGTTTTACCAAAAGAACCTTATTAAGCACCGTTGACAATTGGTGCACTTCAATTGCCAATCCATTAATCATGTTGTTTTGTTCCTTTAGTAACAGCTCATGACTGCCTTTGAATTCATTAATAAAGTTTCTTGCTTCATGATGTTCTTTTTCATTTGCTTGAGCGATTAGTAGTGCAAACTCTTCCATGGTAAGGTTTCTTTGAGGTCTTCCGAACCAGTTGGAAAAAATATCGAACATTGTTCCTGAAAATTAAAGACAGGTATATTTCAAAGTAAAAACTTCCTAGTGTAAGGGTAAGTTAGAGTATTTTTCGTTCGGGAATAAGAAAAATAAAAGTTGCTGACATCTGTAGACGATGTGCCGTATCCAGAAAGTTGGATACGCCGTATCTTATTACGTTAAAATTTAATCAGACTTTTATTCAGAAAACAGATACACCGCTTATGAATTAGAATGCGCCGTATCCAGTTTAAATTATCAAAAATCGATTATATTTATTAAAATTAAATGCGTCGTATTAACAAAAGCTAATGCGCCGTATTTTCGTTACGTTTCAAAAATACAAGATTTTTGATTTAGTAGATGCGCCGTATCGATAAAGATCGATGCGTCGCTTCTGTTTAATAATTCGAAAAACTGTTTTTAATTTAAATAGAAAATACGCCGTATCTGTTAAAACAGATGCGTCGTATGGCGTTAGGGTTTAGAAAAATTTCTTATTAAAAACAGAATACGCCGTATCTTGGGGAAAGATGCGTCGTACTCGAATTTATTAAACGCGTTGTATTTTATAAAAATTAAACGCAATACGCCGTATCTGTGAAAACAGATGCGCCGTATCGTTTGTATCAGCACAATACAACGACAGCAGAATGCAGAAAAATACAGAAAAAAGAAAAACAAAAATAAAAACAAACAAAAATAAACAAAAATTACAGAAAACAAAAACACACAAAAACAGCAAATATGCAAATTATACAATGAATGCAATCTATCTAATATACAATAGGGTTAGTGGTTAGAATCTAAAAAAAACTAAAAAGAAAAACCTAATTAAAATACTTAATCAAATTAACAGATAATAACAATTCACTCCCCGGCAACGGCGCCAAAAACTTGATGTGCGTGATGTGTCGTTGCGGTTTAGCAGTATTAATGCCTACTCAAGTTTTAAATTTATATTTAGCCGACTTATCAATAACACACACACTTAACGAGCAGTGTACCCGGTCAGTATGAATATAATGGTAAGTAGAGTGTCGATCACTAAGAGTGGAACGTATTATCTAGTTATTCTAATAAGTATTTTAATATCCTAAGTTAGATATACAACCTAATCTAACGCAAGGGGGGTTCAGCCTGAGAGACTGGCACAGTTTGGTTATAATTAAATAGAAAACTAAACTAATGAGCACGAATCAGCGATTAGCACACACGTACACAGATAGATACTCGAGACAATAAGAAGACCTGTCCTGATAATTAAATAGCTTGTCACTTGTTTTATTGCTAGTTTTATATGAAGTGTATATAATTAAACCTTTCTCGTTGGCTCTAATCTTATCGGCGAGTAAACCCTTAATGATTACTTATGTCTATCCTACTTTTCTAGAGACGCTAGAATAAATAGGCGAGGAAGGGGCATGGCGACCCAAGCAAGACTCAGCTAGACACAGAGGTTATCAATGCACTAATAAAAGTCACCAAAGACATCAACATATAAACTTTAATTAATGGGAAAGCAATATTAAGGGGAGTGCATGATCTTCCGTAGTCACATGACACAAGCCCATCAATCCTGATGAATTAAAGCGTACTAAAACAATAAAACAAAACTACTTAATGAATTGAATACATGCAGGACCTTCTTACAGCTCTTGTATCTTTGTTTGAGGTGTGTCTTGTGCTGCTTGGTCGTCTGAATTCGGCTCTAGGGTTATATCTCCAAAGGTCTAAAGTCTCCTCTCCAAGTCTCTTAAATTCGTCTGACCTTGGGGTATTTATAGTTTCTGTCTGAGGGATCGATGCGGCGCATTGAGTTGATAGATGCGGCGCATTGACTTAAATTCGCGTGGGGTCCAAGATTAATATATTCTGGAATATTCGTACACCGTCTTCAGATGCGGCGTAACTTGATCTTTGTATGCGGCGCATTTACTTTAGCTGTCTTGGATTGTAACTGGTGAAATCTTGATAGTGATACGCCGTATGTTAGAAGTATATTGCGGCGTATCTGGAGTAGAACGAGCTTGATCTTCTTCTTTGACCAAAGTTTCATATGCGGCGCATGACAGAATTGCATGCGGCGCATTCTTCAAAGTCAGGCAATGGTCTTCGAATTCATCTAAGTATGATATTGCGTCGTATTTGTTGAGTGAGATACGGCGCATCTTCTGGATTTCAGTAGACTTTTGACATCTCGCTTGTTTTGCTCCATAATTAGTCCAAAATCGCCAAGTTTCACATAATGCTTGTTTTTACCTGAGAATTACTAAAGTAAAGAATATTGTATCGATTCTCATGTATAATATAATAAAACAAGTCAAATAAATAGGATAAATGATGATAATGAAATGTACTTATTTGAGTTCATCAAATATCCCCCCACTTGAACTTTACTTGTCCCCAAGTAAACCTTAGAATTAATCATATGAAAATGTATCCTAAAAGAAATTAGGATTTATTTTTATATTTAAGCACGTATTCGTTTTGTCATAATCACACAACCAAACACTTAACGAAGTAGAAACCAAAATAAATTTTAATGTAAAACAATTCTAAATCGTTTAGTTGCTTAGTCGTGACGAATATTCTATCATAGGCTTGGCAAGTATACGCATCTCCCCCACTAAAGCCAAGGAGTAACAAGTCTAAAGCGGTAAAAAGGGTTTGTTGGTTAAGGGTTGATCATCCTTTTTAATCTCTATCGATCTCATATTCCAGAAAAGGCGACAAAATTACAAATACATGATCGAATCCACAACCACGATACTTGCAATTGCTCAATTCCTTAACTCGAATAGGCTAAAGATAGGACCAAGTAATCTTCACCAATAATATTATATCAAAAAGAGTGACAAAATCATAAATACATAGCCGAATCTACGACTACGATACTTAAGATTGCTCAAATCCCTAATCTCAATAAATCAAAGGTTTGGATGAAGAATGATATAGGGTATGGATAATATTTGGGATACAAATTGGTGTAAAATGAAAAATAAACAAAACAGATAAATTAAAATCTTAAGTGTGGTTAATCACTTTCCCAACCATCCTATGAATAAGACTCATATCATTGAATAACTCACGCTTTAACACTTGAAACACACGCTTTAGGTAGACACGAATTATACTCAACAAAATCTCAATCAAAGAATAACCTCAGTTGGCGTTCCCATAACGGCCAACTCCCATTCAATCCATAAATATAATATACAACAACAAATAGTGGTGATATCTCCCACTTAATACAAAACTTTACATAAGTTAGTTAAAACAAACTTCCAACTTTTCTTTTTTCTTTTTCTTTTCTTTTCTTTTTTTTTTTTTTTTTTTTTTTTTTTTTTTTGACATCAACATATATGTGTAAAATTTCACAACTTTTCTATCACTATTTTTCCGGATAATTTTTCCATACTCTTTATACTTTCAGAAATAACTGTAATAGTGAAAGTAGCAAACACACGAAAAATAAACTAAAAGTTATACAATATTTACTTTCATACCAATTCCATTGTGCAATTTCCCGACCTAACCAAAGATAATGAATTACGCACGCGAACACAGGTAATGTAAGGAAACACACTTTGCCTAAAGCAATTAACCACGGATTTTAATCTACAGGGTAGGCTAAGGTGTAAGGGTGTATCGAAACATTATAACAAAGGTGTAAGAAACGAAAGGAATGGCTCTGAGGGTTTTTCTAGGGGTATCTTACTCTAAAAGTGAGAGTAAACAAAGGGTTTATACGGGGGTTAACTAACCAGTGTAGTTAGTTAATATCACATAACATATAAAGGCTATTTGGGTGTAATCCTAGAAATTTACCAATTTAGACAAGTCACTCCAATTATATAGATAATACTCATTATGGTGGTCTCGAATAGTATACAAGCCAAGTTCTAAAGTTTACAAGTCACCGGCACACTAAAGTTTTAATATTTTTGAAAGAATAGAGTTATGTGTGCGGTTATGTAATTTAGACTTTAAACAAAAACATGCTAAAAAAAATTTTAAATTTTGATATATTAAGCGCATTTTAAGCATATTTTGAAAAAGTTTAGGACAAGTAAGTGTTCTAATTCTCCATCCCCCCTCTTAAGTTAAACAACGTCCTCGTTGTTTGTGTCAAAGGTTAAAAACTGGAAAATAAAAGAATTAGAACAGAAAAACTCCCCTGAGATTTGCTCGGTATGATCCTCCATTATTCGTGTAAGAGCAAAAATCAACTTTCTTGTGGATGAGAACGTTTAAGCTTCATAAATGATGTATCCACAAAAATTCAGGAATCTATAATACCATTTAGATTTTAACACACCTGAGTTAAGAAGGTTCAAACTTGCATAATACATTAGTAGTTAGTAAAAATAAAACCTAAAAAATTAAACTGTAAATCATCAGGTCAGTCGATACGCCGTATCTTATGGAAGAAGATACGCCGTATCGAGCCTGGAATAAATACGAATCAGAATAAAAGATGCGTCGCATCCTTAACCAGGGATGCGCCGCATTAAATAAACTGACAGAAAGTTTTAAAGTCAAAAATAAAAATGCAGAAAATGAAATAAGATATGACCAGTGCAGGTGATGCGTCGCATCTTATGATGGAGACGCGCCGTATCTTCTGCAGGTCTGACAGACTCGACACAGAACAGAAAAGTAAAAATTTTTCCTTCGGGTTGTCTCCCGGTCAGCACTTGTCTTTATTCCAGAGTCTTCAAGTTAGACTCACGTTCAGCTCCTTATTTCAATACTTCGGGTTTAAACTCCACCACCTCGTTCTCAGTATCCTCAATTTTATTATCAAAGTATTTTTAACTCGTTGCCCGTTTACCTTGAATATATAACCATTTTTATCGCATATTTCAATAGTCCCATATGGATACACTTTCTTGACAACGAACGGACCCGTCCATCTTGATTTAAGTTTACCTGGATACATCTTTAATCGAGAATTAAATAGCATCACTTTTTCTCCAATAGTAAACATTTTATCCCCATGTAACCTCGAGTCATGCCATCTTTTAGTTCTTTCTTTGTAGATCTTAGTATTTCTGTAGGCCTCATCTCTTAGTCCGTAGAGTTCATTGAGTTCCATGAAACGGTTCTTCGTTGCAGCTTCCATATCCATGTTACATTTCTTCAAAGCCCAATATGCACTTTGTTCTATTTCGACCGGTAGGTGGCATGCTTTTCCGTATACAAGACGAAATGGAGTGCATCCCGTCGGTGTCTTATAGGCTGTACGAAATGCCCATAAAGCATCATTTAGCTTGTCAGACGACCCATTCGGATTATATCCAGTCGTTTTTTCTAGAATCCGTTTTATAGCCCTATTGGTTACTTCAGTTTGCCCATTGGATTGAGGATGGTATGCAGTGGAAACCCTATGATACACTCCATATTGTTGCAAAGCTCTTCCTAGATGGTGATTACAAAAGTGTGTTCCCCTATCACTAATCAATGCTTTAGGAACTCCAAACCTAGCGAACAAACTTTGCAAAAATTTAAGCACTACCTTGCTGTCGTTTGTTGGTAACGCTTGCGCTTCAACCCATTTTGATACGTAATCAACAGCAACCAAAATATACTTATTACCTTTAGATTCAGGAAACGGTCCCATGAAGTCCAATCCCCATATGTCGAAAACTTCACATACTTGGATATAGTTTTGCGGCATTTCGTTTCTTGATGTAATATTTCCGGATCGTTGACACGCATCACATCCTTTTATATAAGCTTTTGTATCATCCAGCATAGTGGGCCAATAAAATCCTGCATCAAGGATTTTCCTTTTTGTAATAATTGCACCATGATGTCCCCCCGTCGGCCCTTAATGGCAATGTGCCAATATTGCTGGGACATCATCTCCATCTACGCATCTTCGTATAATATTGTCAGGACATAATTTAAAGGCATAAGGTTCATCCCAAATATACTCACTAGCGCGAGTTAGAAACCTTATTTTCTCGTCGGATGTTAGCCCTTTTGGAATTTCATTTGCAACAATAAAGTTTATATAGTCGGCATACCATGGTGTTTTATTATTGCTCTTAATTCTTACCATCATAAGGTGTTCATCAGGAAAGTCATCAGCGATTTCCCTTTCATCAAGCACCTCCATATCAGGGTTTTCAAGTCTAGATAAGTGGTCAGCAGCTAGATTCTCGGCACCCTTTTTATCTTTAATTTCAATATCGAATCCTTGGAGCAATAAAACCCACCTAATAAGCCTTGGCTTGGCATCCTGTTTATTGAACAAATACTTCAAAGCAGAATGGTCAGTGTAAACCATAGTTTTTGACAATATAAGATATGACCTAAATTTATCGAATGCAAAAACTACTGCTAAAAGTTCTTTTTCCGTGGTGGTGTAATGTTCTTGGGCATTATTTAATGTTTTGCTAGCATAATAAATTGGCTTAAATTTCTTTTCTATCTTTTGGCCAAGTACAGCTCCAACAGCATAATCACTAGCATCACACATTAGTTCAAAAGGCAGATTCCAATCTGGCGAAATTATAATAGGTGCAGTAGTTAGTTTTTCTTTAAGTATATTAAACGCCTTTTTGCAATCTTCAGAAAAATCAAACTTCGCATCTTTTAGCAATAATTGGGTCATAGGCCTAGATATCATTGAAAAATCCTTTATAAACCTACGATAAAATCCAGCATGCCCTAAAAAACTTCTAACACCTTTTACATTAGTGGGGTAAGGTAGTTTGGCAATTACATCAATTTTAGCTTTGTCGACTTCTATACCTTTCCCAGAAATCTTATGTCCTAACACAATTCCCTCTCTAACCATAAAATGACATTTTTCCCAATTAAGAACAAGGTTAGTTTCTTCACACCTAGCAAGCATTTTATCAAGTTTAAAGAGACAATCACTAAATGAGTTACCGAACACCGAGAAGTCGTCCATGAAGACTTCCATAAAATCTTCTACCATTTCATGGAAGATAGCCGTCATACAACGTTGGAAAGTAGCAGGGGCGTTGCATAGTCCGAACGGCATTCTCCTATAGGCGAAGGTTCCATAAGGGCAGGTGAAAGTCGTCTTCTCTTGATCCTCGGGGGCAATGGGTATTTGGAAGAAACCTGAAAAACCATCTAAAAAACAATAATAATCATATCCTGATAGTCTTTCTAACATTTGATCAATAAATGGAAGAGGGAAGTGATCTTTTCGCGTAGCATCATTGAGTTTGCGGTAGTCGATGCAAACTCTCCATCCAGTAACAGTTCTTGAAGGGATTAGCTCATTGTCGTCATTGAGTACTACCGTCATTCCTCCTTTTTTTGGTACAACGTGGATAGGACTGACCCACGAGCTGTCGGAAATTGGGTAGATAAGCCCGGAGTCAAGTAATTTCACAATTTCATTTTTCACCACATCTTGGACTTTTGGATTCAAACGCCTTTGGGGTTGGATAGTTGGTTTGAATTCATCTTCCATAAGGATTTTATGTGTACAGAATGACGGGCTAATTCCCTTAATATCAGACATCTTCCTTGCTAATGCTCCTCTTCGTTTATATAGTACCTGCAAAAGGGATTCTTTTTCTTTTGGCGTTAAGTTAGATGCAATAATAACGGGTGAATTAGTGTTCCCATTTAAATAAGCATATTCCAAAGTAGAAGGGAGATCCTTAAGCACAGGTTTAACATCATCAATTTTATTAGCACTAGCGGAATAAACTTGTTCTTTTATTACGTCGTTGCTGTCATCAGATAAATGCGCCGCATCGATATTTCCGATGCGCCGTATGGCGTCACAAACAGCGGAATCAACAGCGAAATTATTATCAATAGTATTTTCATCAACTTGATCTTCTATAGCGATTGTGTTTTCTAAATTTTTAAGCAGAAAAGAATCAAGCAAATTACTTTTTAACAATTTCTGAGTAAATTGATTAATCGTGTCATCAGAAACATCGATATTATAGCATTCATCATCTTCATAATTAGTTTTACTCATAGATTGTTCCATATTAAATTCAACCTCATCTTTTTCCTATGGTAAGAGTTATCTTTTTATTAAAAACATCAATGGCCCTAGCAGTGGCTAAAAATGGTCGTCCTAATATTATAGGAGTTCTAGAATTTTCGGGCATATCGAGGATAACAAAGTCAATAGGTAATTCAAATTTTTCAACTTTTATTAATATATTTTCAGCTATTCCTAATGGGTATTGTATGGACCTATCAGCTAGCTCTAAGCATATCCTAGTAGGTTTTGGTTCACCAAGGCCTAATTTTTCATACATAGAAGAGGGCATAAGACTTATACTAGCTCCTAGGTCGGCTAAAGCATTTCCAATATGTAAATTTTTAATTTGACAAGGAATAGTGAAACTCCCTGGATCTTTTTCCTTAGATGGAAGTTTGTTGAGCAATGTTGCTGAGCTTCTTTCCCCCATTGTTACAGTGCAAGCCTCTTCAAGTTTGGACTTGTTTGTAAGCAAGCTCTTCAGATATTTAGCATATTTTGGCATTTGCACTAGGGCTTCCATAAATGGTATGCTTAGCTGCAGCTGCTTGAGATTTTCCAGGAACTTCCTTTGATAAGCATCTTCTTTCTCCTTCCTTACCCTATGTGGAAAAGGTAGTGTTGATTGTTTAAGTTCAACAGAAGGTTCTTCTCTAATCACAGGTTCTGGATTAGTCTCTTTTGGTTGCTCTTGCTCAGATGATATAGATTCAGGGGAAATCTTGTTTGTGCTGTTATCCTCGGGTGTCTCTCCGATTTGAAAGGTTGACTTTCCGCCTCTAGTTGTAATCCCTTTCAAATCGTGTTTTACCAAAAGAACCTTATTAAGCACCGTTGACAATTGGTGCACTTCAATTGCCAATCCATTAATCATGTTGTTTTGTTCCTTTAGTAACAGCTCATGACTGCCTTTGAATTCATTAATAAAGTTTCTTGCTTCATGATGTTCTTTTTCATTTGCTTGAGCGATTAGTAGTGCAAACTCTTCCATGGTAAGGTTTCTTTGAGATCTTCCGAACCAGTTGGAAAAAATATCGAACATTGTTCCTGAAAATTAAAGACAGGTATATTTCAAAGTAAAAACTTCCTAGTGTAAGGGTAAGTTAGAGTATTTTCCGTTCGGGAATAAGAAAAATAAAAGTTGCTGACATCTGTAGACGATGTGCCGTATCCAGAAAGTTGGATACGCCGTATCTTATTACGTTAAAATTTAATCAGACTTTTATTCAGAAAACAGATACACCGCTTATGAATTAGAATGCGCCGTATCCAGTTTAAATTATCAAAAATCGATTATATTTATTAAAATTAAATGCGTCGTATTAACAAAAGCTAATGCGCCGTATTTTCGTTACGTTTCAAAAATACAAGATTTTTGATTTAGTAGATGCGCCGTATCGATAAAGATCGATGCGTCGCTTCAGTTTAATAATTCGAAAAACTGTTTTTAATTTAAATAGAAAATACGCCGTATCTGTTAAAACAGATGCGTCGTATGGCGTTAGGGTTTAGAAAAATTTCTTATTAAAAACAGAATACGCCGTATCTTGGGGAAAGATGCGTCGTACTCGAATTTATTAAACGCGTTGTATTTTATAAAAATTAAACGCAATACGCCGTATCTGTGAAAACAGATGCGCCGTATCGTTTGTATCAGCACAATACAACGACAGCAGAATGCAGAAAAATACAGAAAAAAGAAAAACAAAAATAAAAACAAACAAAAAGAAACAAAAATTACAGAAAACAAAAACACACACAAACAGCAAATATGCAAATTATACAATGAATGCAATCTATCTAATATACAACAGGGTTAGTGGTTAGAATCTAAAAAAAACTAAAAAGAAAAACCTAATTAAAATACTTAATCAAATTAACAGATAATAACAATTCACTCCCCGGCAACGGCGCCAAAAACTTGATGTGCGTGATGTGTCGTTGCGGTTTAGCAGTATTAATGCCTACTCAAGTTTTAAATTTATATTTAGCCGACTTATCAATAACACACACACTTAACGAGCAGTGTACCCGGTCAGTATGAATATAATGGTAAGTAGAGTGTCGATCACTAAGAGTGGAACGTATTATCTAGTTATTCTAATAAGTATTTTAATATCCTAAGTTAGATATACAACCTAATCTAACGCAAGGGGGGTTCAGCCTGAGAGACTGGCACAGTTTGGTTATAATTAAATAGAAAACTAAACTAATGAGCACGAATCAGCGATTAGCACACACGTACACAGATAGATACTCGAGACAATAAGAAGACCTGTCCTGATAATTAAATAGCTTGTCACTTGTTTTATTGCTAGTTTTATATGAAGTGTATATAATTAAACCTTTCTCGTTGGCTCTAATCTTATCGGCGAGTAAACCCTTAATGATTACTTATGTCTATCCTACTTTTCTAGAGACGCTAGAATAAATAGGCGAGGAAGGGGCATGGCGACCCAAGCAAGACTCAGCTAGACACAGAGGTTATCAATGCACTAATAAAAGTCACCAAAGACATCAACATATAAACTTTAATTAATGGGAAAGCAATATTAAGGGGAGTGCATGATCTTCCGTAGTCACATGACACAAGCCCATCAATCCTGATGAATTAAAGCGTACTAAAACAATAAAACAAAACTACTTAATGAATTGAATACATGCAGGACCTTCTTACAGCTCTTGTATCTTTGTTTGAGGTGTGTCTTGTGCTGCTTGGTCGTCTGAATTCGGCTCTAGGGTTATATCTCCAAAGGTCTAAGGTCTCCTCTCCAAGGGTTATATAAAAGGTCTCTTAAATTCGTCTGACCTTGGGGTATTTATAGTTTCTGTCTGAGGGATCGATGCGGCGCATTGAGTTGATAGATGCGGCGCATTGACTTAACTTCGCGTGGGGTCCAAGATTAATATATTCTGGAATATTCGTACACCGTCTTCAGATGCGGCGTAACTTGATCTTTGTATGCGGCGTATCTGGAGTAGAACGAGCTTGATCTTCTTCTTTGACCAAAGTTTCATATGCGGCGCATGACAGAATTGCATGCGGCGCATTCTTCAAAGTCAGGCAATGGTCTTCGAATTCATCTAAGTATGATATTGCGTCGTATTTGTTGAGTGAGATACGGCGCATCTTCTGGATTTCAGTAGACTTTTGACATCTCGCTTGTTTTGCTCCATAATTAGTCCAAAATCGCCAAGTTTCACATAATGCTTGTTTTTACCTGAGAATTACTAAAGTAAACATTAATGTATCGATTCTCATATATAATATAATAAAACAAGTCAAATAAATAGGATAAATGATGATAATGAAATGTACTTATTTGAGTTCATTAATGGCTCAGTTGGTCAGATAGTAACTGATACAACTCACTTTCTATCATTTTATACTTTTAAGTATAATGAGCAAGTCTAAGGACATCTGATAGAAAGAACCGCTAGTAAAAGTGAATCTAACACTTGTGTTAGATGTAACAATTGCTATGAGCTGGAAACCCTGTTAAGAAAGCCTTTTGAATAGGTTTATCTTTACACAGGCAGTTATTTATGACCGGATCTACACACACTCCTTGTGTTAGATGTGATACGAAGAATTATACTTAGTCTAGCACGCGGAATTTACTAGCTAGCACTTAGAAGACTTTATGTGTTTTGTATGATTTGAATGAAACAAAGAACACAGAATAATAACCTTTAACGATTCAATATTATTAGAATAATAATACGAGTGATCTCCTATCACTAGGGTTTACAACCTTGAATCTTTCGTACTTCTATATCTCTGTATCGTATATTTTTTTATTATATCTAAACCCTAACCTAGGCAATCCTTTTATAGACTAAGGATTCCTTTACAAGATAACTATCAATCTAATTCTATACGATATACACAATATCTTTTCCATATTTATCTACAGGCACAAATCATAAACCGTACAAACTTCTTCACTCAGCAGTCTTAACTGCTCATGTCTTCAAAACTCTTCAGCAGTCTTAACTTCAATCTTCAACAGTCCTAACTGTTACCTCCAACAGTCTTAACTGCTTAAGCTTAATTTCCTAACAATCCTCCCTAAACTTATGATTTCAATCCAATCATTAAGTTTCTTCAAATTAAGCTTCTTCTTCTTAATGCTGAAAATTCTTTCAAACACCTATCAAGCAAATCTCTTAGATCTAGCTTTCACTTCTTGTGCAAGGTTGAACATCTTTTTATTACTAGCATATCAGCCATCTCAGACTCTTAATTAGCTTCCAGTTTAGCATATGTCAGCATTGTCAAAACACCTGGTCTGAGTGGATAATGTTTTTCAACCAGCATATATATCTCTATTCCATCCTTGGTAGACACCCTGTGTACTCCACACATTCCAAATAACTTCCAAGTGATGTCCTTGACTTGTGCTTGAAATCTCCATATCGATTCTCCACCATCTGGTTCATAAATTCTCTTCAATTGAACCCATAGTTCTTTATCTTTATCTTCAATAGGATCAATATCTCTGAATTTCTCTTTCACTAAGCTCCATAGTTGATTTAAATCTTCTCTGTCAAAGCCTTTGAGTAAATCTTCAAACAACTTATATCTTTCAGAAATATCTCCAAGTCTGATAATCTTCCATCCCTTCATTCTTCCATCAGTGAACACTTCCCAGTCAATGATTGGATGTTTTACCTGCAAAGGTTTAATATAAGAAGACTCTGGAAAAATCACCATCATGCTTCTGATCTTCTCATCAGTTAACCCTTCTTCATCAGACTTTTGTTTCTTAGTAACTTCTGATTCCATAGTTTCTGCTTCCCTCTTCTTACCTGTTTTGAAACTTCTTCTTGGAGAATTCAAAATAGCATAAGTTTCACAGAATTCTTTTTCAATTATAGCATAAGACTTTCCCTTGAAGTCATTCATGGAGTAATTTGCTGAGTTCTTCAAATAATGCTTCATATCCTCAACAAGTTCCTTCTTTGTTGGCAATTTTGTCTTGTACCCTGACTTCTGTCTTTCTCTTATTCTATGAATCAGATCTTCCCATGTTGCAACTCCATTCTTTTTTAGTATGAATTCCTTAAGCTCCTCTGTCTTTTCTTCTTCATTCAACTCTTTATCTTTAAGAATCATTGAAGCTTGTGCTCTTACAATCACATCAGAATCCAGAAAATATTGTAACTGTTCATTGAACTCTTCTTGATTTACTTCGTTTGATCTTTTTCTTTCCATGAATTTAGCTATATTTCTTATATCATCAGCAGCCATTTTCCTTGCAAATTCTTCATCACGAGCAATCTGAGCTTGTTTAGCTTCCTCACCAGCCAAATCTTCTTCTAATATTTGCCTTGCAACTTCTGCATCATGATCTATCTGTTCTTGAGTTTTTGGTTTCAACCTTTTAAGCCTTTCAAGTTCTTGAGCAGCAGCCACTTCTTCAGATGTCATAGGCTTCTTCCCTTTATCTGCTCTTCTCCTTTCATAAACTTGTTCAGCAGAAGTTTCATCAGTTGGAACTGCTTGATGCTCTGTCTCAGCAGTTTGAACTGTTTCTTGCTCTGTCTCAGCAGTCTGAACTGCTTCAACATTTGGAACTGCTTGATGTGTCTCAGCTGTTTCTTCATGAACATAACCAGAACCTGAACCAATATCAAAACCTTTATCTTGTTCAGAACCTTCTTCATACCTCCCCTGAGATGCTGATCTATCCTTATCTTTACTAAATTTCCTTTCTTTACCAAATTTCCTCCCCTGTTTGGAAGAATTTTCATCATCCCCGTTTGAACCATCTAAATCATCATCATCAGAATCATCATCCAAGACCACTCTTGCCCTTTTCTTCTTCAACTGTTCTTCAAGCTGCTTCACCCTTTTTGTTAGCTTGGTATAGACTTTGGCAAAATTCTCCTTGTGAGCTTTGAATTCCTCCTTGGTTTGCTTTAGCTCCTTCTCCAAAGTGTCAACCTTGGCTACTAACTTGGTACATAAAGCCGTCAATTCAGTTTGTGAAGAACTACCCGCATCACTTCTAGTTGTGTTACCTGCTATGAGAGGTGAATCTTTGGGCAAGGATTCAGTCACAACCCTAGTTAGACTAGGTTTAGACCTTCTCCTATAAGTGATAGGTGGTTGTTGGGTTGTTTCAAATACTTGAGTGGATGTGTGATGGGGATCAGTTGGAACTGCTGAACCTTCACCCAACTCAGTTTGAATCATTTGAGGAAACAATGGAACTGGTTCCCCTTCAAAAAGTCTACTAGCCATAGCCATATTTTGAAAAACCTTTGATTCTAGACTAGGCGTAGCAAAAGTTTCAGTTGGTTTTGTAAGCAGGTTTTTCTTTTTATTCAAAATTGTTTGAACAAACCTGGGATACATTAAAAACTTTGTTTTACTGTCAACATTTGATGCCATACCCTCAAAAATATATTTTGAAAAGTTAAAAACCCTGTTTGTAGACAAGCAAATGAGAGCAATAGCAATATTGCTACTGAACTGTTCCCAAGCAGTCTTTTTATTACTTAAACAACATAGAAGAGTATGTATCAAAAATCTCCATTGAGGTGAAAAACATCATTTTTAAAAAGTCAATTTATGTTCAGATGTATTATACCCCATTTTTGTAAGTTCTTCCCAAATTTCAGTATTTAGCATAGTGTGGATACCATCTGAGTCATTTAATTTAAGATGTCTCTTAAGTATAGACTCGGTAACAACAAATTTAATGCCATCTACTTCAGTATTAATTTCTAAGTCTCCATCATCACTTGCCAAGATAGATGAATTCTGCCAGAACTGTGTGATGTGCGAAACATAAAGAGTAGGAGAAACAGTTAGAGCATACCTTATGTGAGAGTGGTTGAGAAAGTCCACAACCTCATAAAATTTTGGCCCATCTCCTTGCTCTGTTTTCTCTAAAAATGCAACCTGGTTGTGACGTTTAACAAATTTCAAAACATCCATTTTTAGCAGTAAATATTAGTTAACAGCCGTGAATAGTAATAATTTTGAGTGAAAAGATAGAAGATGAAAGCAATATTGAGAGTTTATGGAGAGAGTTGTAGGGTTTCAAGTTGACCGACTTAAAGAATATGGTAACTATTTATTTTAGTATAAGAATATAATAGAATAAAAGTTAAAATATCTATAAGAGGATCCCTCGAAATCCGTAATTCATCCAGTAAAAATCGCAACAAACCGCCAACGGCTAGTTTTTATCCCAAAATTAATTACTGACACGTCAGTCATAACGGCTAGTTGAACCGTACCAATATTTTGTACTAACCGTCCCAACTGTTGAAAAAAATTTGTTGAGCCGTACCAACTTTTTGAAATAAAATTTTAAAATAACATGGCTCAAACATAGTTTTTAGCAAACTATCAGCTATCAACGGATTTGATATGTCTTTACCAATAGCCGTTTGCTTTGGACTAGCCAACTCTTCACACTTAGATATGGTGAGCTGATAACCATACAATTTTTGGTAAATTGTCAACCATCAACGGATTTGATTAGTCTTTACCAGAAACCGTTTGCTCTGGACTAGTTGGTTCTTATGTGGATAAGACATGGTGAACCAATTACCATTTGTTGTATGCAAAGATCACATACTAATCTCCAGAACACCATTTAGTCCAAAACATCAAGCATTCATAATCCCTTGGTGTTGTCTTTCCAATTCTGCAATTGTTAGTCCAAAAACAAAGAAACAAGATACAAGCATATGACTAACAATGCATATAACAAGAAAAATTAATTTCCTTGTGGAACCCAAGCCAAAACAGACTTAGGCTTTCCTCTAGCATCAACATAATTCATTCTTTTCAAAACAGTCTTAGCACCATTGGGTTTAATTGGTCTCCATACCCAACATGCTGAAGCATTCACTCCATTACCCATGTTTCCCTTAGCAGTGTTCTTATTCACATCAGTACCAATTACCCTGCTAGCAGTTGGAACTGCTGGCTTGGTAGTTGTTACCTTAGGTTTCCAAACTTGATTTTTTACAACTGCTTTGTGATGAAAGGGTCTATTGACAGTTTTTGGTGCTGATTTGGAAAACATTTTTGCACCTTGAACTGTTGGCCTTGGGTGAATTGGTCTCATAGATCTGACAGTCTGAACTGCTGGTCTAGCAGTTTGAACTGCTTTAGGTCCAGACCTTAAAAGAACTGATCTAGGTATCATCTTCTCATTCCTAAGAAAAGATTGAGGTCTTGCAATGCTCAACCTATGATTTATATATCCAGATACCCATTTATCACAATAATCTGCAAGATGGTCAAAACTACCACAAGAGTAACAAGCTTTCCTATAGCAAACAAAATCCTTTCCTAATTGATGGGATTTGAGGTCATTCCAATTCCTCTGGTTACCTCTTGGCTTGTTTGTGGTTCTATACATTTCTACATACCTAACTGTTGGTCTAAACGGTTTGGCATTTGATCTAGGCCTAACAGTCTCAGGTTTAACCATCTTTGGAACTTTTGGTTCCTCCACTTTAGCATTAACAGGCTTAACCACAGCCTGATCATCCTCATCATCAGAAGTCCATTCCTCAATGGTTGAAGCATCTGAGTCCTTAGCTGAGGACCTATCAGAAGACACCTTGTCCTCAGATAGTGATTTATCACTTGCACTTTCAAACACAGGTTTATCAACTACATCCTTCTTGGGTTGAGGACCATAATTAAGCACAGGTAATTGAAATTCAGGGAGTCCTGTGTGTTCTAAGTCTATACCTTTGGGTGATGGAATTCCTCTATAGGGAGGTGGAACTGACTTATATCCTAGGCCTGACTTAGCTTTATTAAGAATCTGAGTCTCAATTATCTTTTGAACACCTTTTGATGTGTATTCAAGTGTTTCTACACTCATCTGAATGTTCTTCTTAGCTTTCTTAACCTGTTCTAGCTCATGTTTTAAAAGAGTGATCTCATTCTCTCTAAACATTAAGTCTCTCTTAACAATAATCATATCATCAGAAAACTTAGACTCATTGTTTTGATAATGAACAATTCTTTCTTCTAACACAGCTAAAGCTCTCTTATGATTTGCTAAGCTAAAAGCAGTTTCTTTTAATTCTTTTCTCTGACTCTCATATCTTGTTTTAAGTGTTTCTAGATCTTTTAAAGCTTCACAAGATTTAGAACATTTTGAAATTTGTACCTCAGAATCAGAAAATGCCATGAGAGCAACCTCTGTAGATGCTTCTGCTTCCTCCTCTGCAATATAGCTCCAGTCAAATCCTAAGCCATCAATAGCAACCATGGCTTTCGAGCTTGAATCAGTAACCTCCACAACTCTTGACTTGTTTCCATATGCTCTACTCTTTCCATCTTGTTGGCTTGGCAATCTGCACTCCCTTGAGTAATGACCTTTCTTGTGGCAGTTGAAGCACTCAATCTTGGTCTTGTCATACCCTGCAACATCATTACTGTTTATGACAATCTTCTTGCCAGTCTTCTTCAAGAATCTCCTAGCTCTCAAACTGAGAAGAGAGAGCTGCCACTTAATATCCATCTCTTCAATGTCATCTTCATCAATCTCTTGAAGATCTGAATGAGTCAACATACTTCCATTGTGCTGAGTAGTCAGGAATGCACAATAAGTATCATCATTCAAAAGTCCACTAGTACTGCTTGAGGTGCTAGCAGTACCAAGGTTTGCACTAGCAGTCCCAACTGCTCCAGCAACTTGCACTTCTTCATCTGGACTTGAGGAACTGGGAGTTGATACAAAGGCCAAATTCCCTGAGCTTGAGCTTGAGCTTGATCCAGCAGACTTCTTAATCTCATGTTCAACTATCTTGAAGTTGCTATATAGATCCATTAAGCTCATGGAATCTATATCAGGCTTGTTTTTCCATACTACCACATGCATAGCCCATTCAGAAGGTAGACTTCTCAGAAACTTGGAGTTGAGATCTTCCTGAGGCATCTCAATTCCTAAAATAGCCAATTGACTCACCAGTTTTTGAAGCCTATTGAACATATGATCCAACGACTCATTGCTTGTTGCAGTAAAGTTCTCAAACTGATGCTTGAGAAGGGTCTTCTGAGTTTTCTTGGTGGCTTCATTCCCACCATATCTTGCAACAATAGCTTCAAAAAGAGATTTAGCACACTTGAACTTACTAAAATTCAGCAACTGATCATTGGGAATAGTCATCAGAAGCAAACTTCTAGCCTTAACATCATTCTTGTATCTTGCCTTCTCTTCATTAGTGGTTGGCTTTGTCTGCACTGTACTCTCAGATTTACCATCAACAACAGTTGTTGTTTCTACAGGGGTAAAAGAGTTTCCATCTTCAATGATCTCCCACAGTGCATAGTCTTGCACTTGGAAAAACTGCTCAATACGAAGTCTCCACATGTCGAACTCATTAGGTTTAAGCATAGGAAGCTTAGCAGCAATGTTAGTAGTGGATGGTGTTGTTTCTGTGTCCATCTTTGTTCTTCTCGGATCTTCTAAATCTAAGTATCAGCAACCTGTCTCTGAAACCACTTGACCGGATCTACACACACTCCTTGTGTTAGATGTGATACGAAGAATTATACTTAGTCTAGCACGCGGAATTTACTAGCTAGCACTTAGAAGACTTTATGTGTTTTGTATGATTTGAATGAAACAAAGAACACAGAATAATAACCTTTAATGATTGAATATTATTAGAATAATAATACGAGTGATCTCCTATCACTAGGGTTTACAACCTTGAATCTTTCGTACTTCTATATCTCTGTATCGTATATTTTTTATTATATCTAAACCCTAACCTAGGAAATCCTTTTATAGACTAAGGATTCCTTTACAAGATAACTATCAATCTAATTCTATACGATATACACAATATCTTTTCCATATTTATCTACAGGCACAAATCATAAACCGTACAAACTTCTTCACTCAGCAGTCTTAACTGCTCATGTCTTCAAAACTCTTCAGCAGTCTTAACTTCAATCTTCAACAGTCCTAACTGTTACCTCCAATAGTCTTAACTGCTTAAGCTTAATTTCCTAACAATTTATAACTGAAAACATTGGTTCTCACACAACCAGAGGTTATTTTAAACCGAAATCTTGATTAAGTGTCTGTTATACACTTAATCCCTTCAAAATGGTTGAAAGCAGTATGATTTTTCTATAATAAAATCATGAACATACTGCTAAGTCAAAAGTTTCTTAAAAAGGATTTTCAAAGGGACTCAGCAAAACCATCCATTGATGGATAATGAGTCAATGCCCCATGAATCACCTCTCATAGGAGTTAACACACTTAGAAGTGATGAGGGCATCACATAAACTCTTAAGGAATTGATGGCTTCATGTACAACATTGTCTGAAAACAAGTTCACATTGGTAGATCAGATGATGATGGGATGATGGTGAGAGATCTTCCAAACAGGGGAGGATGAAATGTTATTTGCATCTCAGGGGAGGAAATAAAGCCCAAGGAAGATTAACCAAATGTAAGGGAGGAAAAGACAAGAGCATACAAGATGATGACATGGAGGTTGAAAATGACAAGAACATAGCTGATTCTGGAGTATTATATATATATATATTCAGAAGGGATGAAGCATTTCAAATGGAGAAAGTTCTATCTAGGAGCTTTCAGTTTCAATTTCAGTTCACTACGTTTGTTTATCACTTGCAAAGGCATGTTGATAGATGATTTCACTTGTTGAAACAAGCATCTAAGATACACAGCACCATTGCCTCTTATAATTCCTCCATCCAAGGAAATTGCACCATCTTTTAGGCTTTGTTTGAAGCTTGAAGATTGGTACTAATATTGTTGAAGTCAAAATAAAATGGCAGATGAGTTACTGAGAAAGATATTTAGTCTTACAGAACAAAGGGAAGCTCAGATCAAGGGTCTGACGAAGAAGTGTTTGAAAGATCTTCACAATCCATAATTTAATTCAGAAACATGTTGAAAAGGATTCACATGTTTAGGGGAGGATTGTTGGGAATTAAATGTTCTGAAGATTAGTATTGGAAATTACATGTTCACAAGATCAGTTCTGCTCAAAGAAATACTCTAAGTATCATTCTACTGCTAGTGCATTTGATTCTAATGCTAGCGTTAAACATTCTACTGCTGAATGATGCTGCTGCTGGTGAAGAAGATTCTACTGCTGAGTGGATAACTGTTGAAGTATTCTACTGCTGGTTGGATAAGAATACAAAGATATTATGTGTATAATAGTCAACAATACACGGTAGATAATATCTTTAGACAAAGTGTTCGGTAACAAGTTGTAAACACAGATACATGTTGTATCTTAATGACTGACACTCTCAAGCATGTGTTCGATTAGACTTGACAATATTTGTAAAGATCTCTCTTGGACTATAAATGAGAGATCTTAGACTAGATATTTTGTAAAGATTTGTGAAAGAATAGAACTAGAATATCTGTTAAGAGAAAAGAACAAACACAACAATATCTCAAGTCATAGAAACATAAGATTCAAGGTTTTGTAACCCTAGTGATAGTGAAGATCACTCGTATTATTTTGAATAATATTGAATCGTTTGGTGATAAACTTTCTTTGCTCATTGTTCTATAATAAACATAACTGTTCCATTTCCATATCCAAATAACCTTCTAAGTGTGGTTAAGTAGATTCCGCATACTTAATAATATTAACTCAAACATATCATATACACAAAGTCACAAAGGACTAACACCCTTCAAGTGTATCGAAGCGCGTCCTCTCAGAGTTGTTGTTGGTGAAAGATTTGGTGTAGTCTAGGCTAGGTAAAAACACGATTTTTATGGTCGATCTTGATGTCAAACTAAACTTGTAAGAAAAATGATTTTTCTTGAGTGACTTACTGAGATAAAAAAGTTTATAGAACACATGCTCTCTGGTCTAAATGCTAGGAATATTTGTTAGTTTATCGGATCCTTGACGGTTCAAGAGAACGGGTGAAAACAACCACATGCAATCATAGAAATGGGTCATTTTGACACTTTGAAAGTACATGCATAAAAGAGAAAATTTATTCAAAGAACATACTAGTATTTTTGGTTAATAATTATGTTTTACATACATATTAAATGATGTACTTGAATGGTCCTTACATGTTATACTCAAAAATTAAATCAGAAGGCATAAAGTAACTAGCTTGTGATTGGTCAATTCTGTCCAGATTTTTAATAGCAAAAAATGACCCACCTTTTTATTCTCAGTGGGTCTTGAGTACAAAATAAAAATATGCTGAGTTATCCACATGTCTTACGGTCCTTTAGCTGAAAGCCTTGCATCCTAAAACATCATGATGAATATTTGAGAAATCTACACTAAAACTTGTCCAGAAATGTATATCAGTTTTCTAAGGTCAATTGCTCTAAACATTTACATAACACCACCTGTTGGTCAAAACATGAAAGTTTTATCTAAGATATATAGAAAACTTTTCCCATTGGTTTCAAGACCATTGGACCTGTGGATCGAAAGATCTACCCATTTTCCTAAGCCTAACTGAGTGCTGGAACTTCCTACATTGAGACACAGGGATAAATTAGTAATTTCACCCTAGTTATGAAATTCTCAGTTAAGTGAGGCCTTAATTTTTGAAATTTACAGAGTCATACCTTTTCAAGCATATAAAGTTCATAATTTTAGCCTTCACGGTTTTGAAATGGCGACCCAATTAGTGCGGTATTTTTATCAATATTCCATCAACTTTGTGTTTTAACCCATATAAGCTTATATAAACATCTTTTTGACCGGCAAATTGTTATAAAACTCTTAACTAAATTACCTTATGGTACTATAAGTCTAAGTACTATATAAAAACTCAAGTATAAGCATTTCATATTATTTCCCTGAGCCTAAGACGTGTTGTACTTTCTATCGGTCATTTGTGACTTTTGCGGTTTTGCTTGACGTACTCATTTTCCGTATTCCACTACTACATTTCTGGTGAGTTCGTAGCCCCACACTTACTTGTTTTAACTATTTTATAAACTACTTGGGGTGAGATACATGCTACTTTTTCTATTATCACAATTGCTTGAAAACTGTATCCTGAATGTATTATTGCTTAAGTCCCACTTGTGCTAAAAAGGCCCCTAATCATGAACCATTAATCACTTGTGTGTGAGCGCGAATATTATGGATAGGCCTATCGAGATTGATGAATCCCGTCTAGTTTGACCGGTTAGGCAAATAAATGCACTATATTTGAGATCTTGGGTAAATGACAAATTACCTACTAAGGGGCATGTGCTATGTACTAGTTAACGTTTTCGGTGTCATGAGCTTAGTGCAATAATAAGTACTTTATGACTATTGTTAGTTATGCAATTGTCACTTGAACTTGAAATCTTGTGATCACAACTTTTACGTACTTAAACCTATGAATTCACTCAACCTTTGTGTTGACTTTTTAGCATGTTTTATCTCAGGTCTCTATTAGCTGGCATGTGAAGGCGTACGAATATTTTGAAGACAATGCATCATTATCATTCGATAAAGCTTTTATACGTTTATTTTATACTTTTTAAGTTTTATAAACTTGTTGGGACCTCTTAAACTCTGATGTTTTATATAAATCGGATGATAATTTATTTTAAAACGTCTCATTTAGAGTCATTTTCTGTAACTTGTATTGTGAACTATGAAGTAATACCCTAGTGACACTATCTTTCGCTGCGATATTTTGGAGGTGTTACAAGTGAAGACTGATTACTTTCTGTTGTATGAATCATTTTCAATAAGTCACATTCTCCTTGTTCATCTTTTTCTACATTGTCTGTTAGGAATTTCTACATCGGTATCATGTATCATTTTTCTAACTTCTGTGTATACTTGTAAGAATGGTTCAAAAATGAGTGACATGTTTTGATGTGTGAATGAAACTTGATTTTGGATCTTTCTGATTGACAATGGTTTTTGATTTTGGTTTGATGATAAAATTTACTCGAAAGTTTTTGTTTTAGGTTGTTAAGTTCCTTTTTCACAAAATTGGGAAATTACTCGAAACATCTAGATTTCTCGAAATCCGTACAATCTAATAGGTATAAAAGGTTCTTGAAAGTACTAATAGAACACTTAAGGAAGAAATTACTCAAGACTCTTAGTTTTACGATGAAAATGGTCTTGCTTTAAAAAGTCTATAAATTACTCGAAATTCCCAAAGTTCTCAAAATCTAAATTACTCGAAGCCACGTGTCCTAGATAATGGAGTCTCAACTAAGTCAAAGTAACACTTAGGATTTCTCTAAACTATTTTACTCAAAACCTAAAAGAAATACTCGAAAAACTAGAATTACTCAAAAACTGAATTACTCGAAATGCCACGTCACCTAAGTAGTGGAGGCTCAACTAATAGTACTTGATAAGTGTGTAAATACTCATCATTTTATGCCCATTTTAGACCATAAAAATACCAAAAACACCCAAATAGATCAAATATTATTGCAAATATTCGTGGTTTGTGTTTTTATGTGTTTCAGGTACAAAAAGATCGAAAACAGGGCAAAAACAGACAAAACCGAGCACAAGATTGGAAAATCGTGAAAAGCCGAGGACGGGGAAGAAATTTACGAGTTTGGACCGAGAAATTGATCAAGATGTCAAAATCAACCTTCAAGAATATCAAGTTGTCAAGATTGGCCCTTGGAATTATTTTTGCACAAATGACAAATATGGTCCTTGGATTTTCAGAATTTACTAAATTGGTCCCTCAAAGTTAAAACAATTCCAAATCAAATCCAATCCCATTTAACCCTTCAACAAAACAAACAACCCATCCTAAAAACCCAACCCAAAAATAATCTAAACCCAGCTACAACTACAAACCCAAGGTCAACCCCATCTTCTCAAAACCACCAAACCGCCAAAACTAAAACCATTACCCCCCACCAATCCCACTGACAAAACCATCTACCCTCACCATGCTTTTTCTGAAACACGCCTCCCCCCTCCTCTAGCTCCTAGCTAGTACAAGCTTCACATGAATACCACAACCCACGTGCTCAGAAATAGCTAAAACCCACTAACTCAACTTTTCCCACCAAAATGACATTGAAGGGCTGAGATCAAAGGAAGCTAATCTGATGGATGGGATTTGCCGAGGAATGATGAGAGATGCTCCTCAGCCTATAAAAGGCCTCACTCACACAGAAGAGAGAGTGACCCTAGTTTAGTTAGTAGTTAATTTAGTAGTAGGAGTAGTGTAATTCAGTAAACTTTAGACAATCTTGTTATTCAGCTTCATTTCCATATTATTGTAACTTTATATTCAATCTTAGATAGTTTCCAAGCTTTGTACGATTTCCAGTGTAATTCAAGTTTATTGTTGCTTAATTAAATCTCAATTTCATAAGTCAACTGCTTTTTAGCTTAGTCTTAGTGCTTATTTGGAATTGTTTAGTGCTGCTTTTTAAGTTGTAATATAGTTGGGAATATATCTGTTGTCAGTAATCCTTGTTTAATTAGGTATCTCCTAGTGTAGAATCTAGACAGTCCCTAATAAGGATTGTTTGGGTCAATGGGTTAAACGGGTAAAAACTTGTGCCACTGTTCATTTGCCTTTTGAGTTCAATTAGTTTAGCTTAATTTGAGTTATAGGAACTATTGGTATGCTGTTTTGAGATTATTTAGAGGTATTTGTAGGTGATAGTTGTTGCTCCTATTAGTGTAAGCTTAGGATTATTACTGTTCTGATAAGCTTCTCAGAAGCTTTAGCTTATTCAGTCATAGCCTTTGGTGTTTTTCTAGTCGAAGTCAGTTAGTGATGTTTAATATCTTAATTTGGTATCAATTCATGAGGTTTTGAGTGTTACTTGTCCAACTGTTCTTATACCTGCATTTTCCTTTTATTGCCAATTCAGTCTCATTTCAATCTCCTTTTTTAAGCTAGTTTAAGTAGGTTTTAAGTTCTGATTTTTGTTTTACAAATAGCTTATAGATTAGTATCCATCTGTTTCAGCTTATCTTTGACTTTAGAGCTCTTTTGAGAGCTTATTTAAGGTCTGCAAATAAGCCCAGTTAGCCTTAGATACCCTGCACATCTTGCAGCCTGCATCAGTATTTCTCTCCTTTTTCTCAGCTTAATATCTGCTTATTTATAGCTTTTGATTGTCTAAAATTTGGTAGTCTAGTTATTTAGTAGCTTATCTCAACCTGTTTTTGTTTTTTAAGTCCTAACTTATTCTCTAGATAGCTTTTTCACTAGCTTAAAGTAGGCTGTTGAGGCTGTTGTTGCTTCAGCAGCCCCTTTCCCTTTTTGCTTATTCTTGTGCTTTTTTGCTTATTGATTCTGCTTATTCTAGTTCCCCTGGCTTATATAAGTTTGCTTTTAGTTAAATTAGCTTATTTTAGTTTGCCCTTAGACTATTTTAGCTTATT
Organism: Artemisia tridentata subsp. tridentata; assembly: GCA_021014915.2. Taxonomy (NCBI): domain Eukaryota; kingdom Viridiplantae; phylum Streptophyta; class Magnoliopsida; order Asterales; family Asteraceae; genus Artemisia; species Artemisia tridentata. The sequence continues at coordinate 100,831,295 of CP139503.1, forward strand.
TGCTTATTTTCAGTTAGATTTAGCTTATTCTCAGCTTATTTAAATAAGTTGGGACCTTTCTAGTATTTTTCCTAGGATTGTCGTATCATAAAGTAATTTCAGTAAAATTTTCAGATTTTTCTAAACTGTTTTGGTATTTTTAATAATTTAATTAGTTAAATTTAGTTTTTAATTCATATTAAATTAAATAAAGGTCAAAAAAATATAATTCTTTTTTTCAAAATTTTCTTTTATTAATTAGAATGTAGGAAAATTAGTTTGGTACCCGTAGAGTTAGTATTTCATCGTTTTGACGTTTATGCTCGGTTTTCCCGGTTTAAACGTACGTTTTCAGTTTTCTTTACGTTTTTAGCCTCGCGATCTTTAGATTTTCGTTTTCCTTACCTTTGAAATCGTTTTTAATTTATGTTCATCAACCTTAGCTTAGAAACCCAAAAATCCATCTCTTTCACTATTCACCACACGCAATCACGAACCGAATCACAAATTCCATTCAAACCTTCGTTGGGGATAACGACCCGGGTTTACAACTTCCATTGTATTCCTTGGATAAAATTACACGTTGATTTTAACCGAATCAGTACTGCCACGTTAGTTTCGATAAAACTCAAAGGTTTTGAAAAAATTTGAAGACAACAATTTTTCGAGGAAAATACTGGACAACTAATCAACCAAAACTATCTAAACCGTGTGTTTTTTCCTAAGTTTCTACTCAATATCTATTCTATAAGCCTACTAGAATCATAAAAATACCAACTTTACCTCATTTGACCAACAAATGACTCGATTTTTTCTTAAAATGATAAAGTATAATTTTTCGACAAAAATCTTTAAAAGTTGATAATTTTGTTGTTTTTAAGCCATTTTCTTTTCGAAAATACTATTTAGAAAGACAGATGAGATAGAAATTTGTGACCTTTATTTGATTTTCAAGAGAAAAACATCGTACGAAAGTTACTCGAAACTTTCATATATCTCGGTTTTTTGAAATTCGAAGTTCTTGATTTGTTTTCGACAACAAAAGCAACCCACTATCATGTACAAGCTCTGATACCAATTGTAGGAACCCAGTTGTATCAAGAACATGCACACATGTAGAACGTTTTAGAGAGAGAAAGAGTTTAGAGAGAAGGTTGAACCAAAAGGGTGTAATATTAGCTTTACACACACAAACTATGAGGAACCACACCTTCTACCAAGTGGGAAAGGTGTTATATATGTCCATGTCGTATGGACTATGTCTAATGGGCCTTGCCCATGGGCTAGGTACTAGTTACTAACTAGTTTACATGTTTAGCCCAATATGCAAAACTAAGATCGCCACTTCTAAGGCTAACAAAACCCAGTGAAATGTAGAGAGCAATGATGGCTCCTGAACAAATCCGTTTAGGACCCACATTTAATGACAAAATTTCTGAACAACCATGTTTGGAAACACCGGCTCGAACAACAACAATACAAGCACTATCAAAATGTGAATTGGATAACTTATTTGCAACCATGTATGATGCATCACCAAGTAAGGAGAAAACAATCGTATCAACAACAGTTTCTGCTGCCACTCCATCTACTCAAGATACATCATCAATTCATCCGCACCAACGACTACAACAACAACCGTTGAAGCTGATGCTCCTTCGCCTGCTCATACATCTACACCAATCACGACAACTCCATTCACTAATGACACCGTTGTTGAGCCACAACCCGTTGATCAACAATCTGATCAACAACCTGATGCAGAATTTGAGGACAACACATTCATCAATCCTTTTGGAACACCGTCAGCTGAATCAATTGAATTGTCTACACGATGCGTTGATCCTTCAAATATGCATACCTTATATCAACCATACCCCCACAGTCGTAAGTGGACGGTTGGTCACCCAATTGAACAAATCATAAGAGATCCTTCTAAACCAGTAACCTCATGACAAAAACTCAACACTGATCAAGAAATGATTTTCTTTACCACCTTCATAAGTGACATTGAACCCACAAATGTAAAAGAACTTTAGATAACTCGAGCTGGGTGGAGGCAATGCAAGATGAAATCCACCAGTTCAACCATCGACAAGTTTGGTGATTGGTTAAACGACCAGTATGTGGAAACGGTAGAAACTGTAGAGGGGGGTGAATACGTTTCCATTTCAAACTAAAAACTTTTGTATCAAATATAGCTTAAACCAAGTTACGCCATTATTAGTCTGGTTTGTATTTCCTTTCTAAAAACATCCTTATGACAAATTCCCAATCAAGTTTGACGTAATATGTAAAGTGTCAACACAAAGACAATCAACAATATAAAGCAAGAATAGAAGTAAAGCGATGAGTAAAAAGGATATGCAAACCGACACGAGGATTTATAGTGGTTCAGTCACAAGGTCACCTTCCTTGCCCTACTCTACTCCCCGAGTACCCAACTCGAGAGTTGCTTCACTAGATCAACAAACTCTATTCTCGGCTAAGAAACCTTACACAACGTAGCTTACACTTTATCCGGTACAAAGCTAGATACCGGGTCCTTAACACAGTGGACCAAACCAACACAACGTCGCCTACACTTTATCCGGTACAAGGCTAGATACCGAGTCCTTAGCACGGCGGACCAAACCAACACAACATCGCCTACACATTATCCGGTACAAGGCTAGATACCGGGTTCCATTACAAAGGAGGAACCACTACCCGATCAACACAACACATCATGAGAGACCAACACCCTACTACACCAATCTACACAAATCATCTATGACACCCGTTATGTTTTGTGGCCCAACATAACAAAACTTGTGTGTTATACCACAAACACATAAACCAACTAATCTAGTTAGAGATACAAGAAGATGATACAAGAGGAGATCCAAGATAATGTGTCTAATGGATATGAATGACTAAACTAAATAAACTTCCTTTAATAGAAATCCTTCAATGAAGATCACAAGTTCCCTAAGCTTGTTGTGATAGATCTTCATGTATGTATGGTTGTGGTGGATGAGGATGCAAGATCTATAAGCTTACTTTGGAGGATCACTTCAATAGGTAAGGATGCAAGATCTCTAGGCTTGCTTTGGAGGATCACTTCGGGAGTATGCTTATAACAAAATGAAAGTTAGAAGCATTATGATCATATAAGAAAGAAGGTGTTTTACATGTTTTTCTACTGATCTAAATGTGTTAGAAATGGTGGAGAGAAAGTGTGTGAAAGGTGTATTGAACAATGAAGAAATGGCCTTGTATTTATAGGCAAAGAGGTCACTGTTCACCCGGATCCGGCGGATCCCTTACAAAAGGGATCCGGCCAGTTATAACCCAGGGATCCGGCTATCTGGTATTACCAGTCCAGATCTTGGGTTACAATTCCGGGTTTTGGGTTATGGGTTAAGGTCCATGGGTCATGTGATGTCATGCATGATGTCAAAGACATCTTGGGTCATGGGTTATGGACTTTGGGTCATGGGTTTTACCCATTGTGATGTCATGCATGATGTAATGCACATTAATGCACATGGGTCATGGGTTATGGGTCATGGGTTTTGGGTTATGGATAGTCCAAGAATTCACATTTAATGCACATGGGTCATGGGTTATGGGTTATGGATTATGGGTCATGGGTTTTGGGTTATGGGTAGTCCAAGTCATTTACATGTTTTATTTAACTATTTGATGAAATAACAATTATTCATGCTTTATTATAAGAAATGCCCTCATTTTAGCTAAAATAAATAATAATATGAAAGCTTTTATTGCAAATATTATGTCTTTTTGTTATTTATATTTTATAGGTATGTTCGAGAATATTGGAGCAAAAGTGAAGAATTTGTGGAGCAAAAATAAAGATTAATGAAAAGATTAGTGGAAGATTTATTAAAGATTTGGAGACTTAATGTGAAGCCCAAAATTATCAAAAGTAGCGATAAAGTTCAGCCTAATTTTTTAGTCCAGCAAACAAGCACAAACAAAGACCCATTGAAAATAGAGTAAACTACACCATTCGTCCTTGTGGTATGCGTTGACCGACACGTTTCATCCTTTGACCAAAAAAATTGCACCGTCCGTCCTTAATTGCGAAACGTTATTCACCGTTGGTCCTTCACTCTAACTGGGTTCATTAACGAGCGTTATCTGAGGTCCAATGGAGGGTATTTTGGACTTTCCACCCACACAAAGGACGAATGGTGTAGTTTACTCTTAATAAAATACTGTAACATACACAGCTTCATCTCCTCCATTCATCACTCCCACATCACAAAACCATAATCCCAAAAACCTAAATCAACCCCAGAATCTCTTAAACTCCATTCATCACTCCCACACCAATAAAATCTCACATACACACACCAGGTAACCATCCGCCTCCCACCTAACAATCTCTCTCCAAACTCAAACTCATCTAGATCTCAGTTATCATCAACCTTATCGAATCACCATATTCTTCAATCCGAATCACCATTCAAACCGATTAACAATCCCTATCAATCGAACCACACAAACATAAAAACAATCGTACGCAACCTATATCTTCATTTGCTACTCAATCCGGATCAAGAAATCAACACAAAGTCTTCAAGATCCATATGTGGGTCTCAGGTAAGATTTAATTGTTTGTTTTGTGTTTCATATGAACGAACCAATAAAAGGGAATAACATGATTGTTATTACTCTTATTCTTTTTTATTCGGATATATAAAAGAAGCTATACTTCTTATAGATCGATGAGGATTCATTCTTTCGTGTTGATGGCCTTTGGTCTTGATTTACTTTATGTAACACATGAAAGAATTAACTGAGATCATCATTAGTTATAATTTTGTGTCGTGTCTTGTTTGAATGAGTGTTGATGAGTGACGGTGAGGGTGATGGTTGTGTCTAGATAAAGATAGATGTTGTTGGTTTGGATTTGTCGAGGCTGTGGGTTTTTTCTTCTTCAATTTGTTTTCTTTATCTTATAACCATATGGACCGATGATGTTTACTGAGGTCATGATTTAGTCTTGGTATGTTTGGTTTGTCGACGCTGTGCGTATTGTTTTATAATTAATGATGATGATGAAGAAGATGATAATGGAGTGTGTAGTGAGTGTTTGGATAATTTGGGTGATTTGGAGAAGCTGGGAAGGTATTGGGAGATGGAGTTTATGAGATTCTGGGGTTGATTTGGGTTTTTGGTAACAAAACCACCCACCTGCTTGTGTTGCAATTGTAAGCTCCTAGATAACCCACAGAATTCTGCAATTAATTCAAAATATAATTAGTTATTACCCATAAAATATAAGTTAACTGTAGTGAAAAGATATAGTTTAGTTAGTTAGAAAACCTGTGGTGGAAAGAAAAAAAATTATCAGATTTAAAACTTTTGTTGTGTACGTTACAGTATTTTAATTTGAGTTTAAGAGATGGAGTTTAAGAGATTCTGGGGTTGATTTGGGTTTTTGGGATTATGGTTTTGTGATGTGGGAGTGATGAATGGAGGAGATGAAGTTGTGTATGTTACAGTATTTTATTAAGAGTAAACTACACCATTCGTCCTTGTGTGGGTGGAAAGTCCAAAATACCCTCCATTGGACCTCAGATAACGCTCGTTAATGAACCCAGTTAGACTGAAGGACCAACGGTGGATAACGTTTCGCAATTAAGGACGGACGGTGCAATTTTTTTGGTCAAAGGACGAAACGTGTCGGTCAACGCATACCACAAGGACGAATGGTGTAGTTTACTCTTGAAAATATATAAAAATTTCAGTCAACGGCTCAGGGGACCGGTCAACGAAGCTCCGGCTTGGTGGCTTGACAGCTAGGCTAATGGCTGGCTCAAGATGCTTTTCTATTTAAATCTTTTCTCCAATACAAGAACGCCATGTGTCATGTCCAAGAGAAAAATTGAAGAGCCAGCTTATATATTTGCCATTTTCTAACGTTTGAATTTGCTGATATTTCTGCCAACGGTCTGCAAATTTCTACAACGGTCAAAACCTGGTCTGAGGGTCTTCATTGATCTTCAATGATACGTCTTCAATGTAGGTGTGATTCCCGAATCTCTCTATCCAAACCTCAAACTTAGGCAAACGGCGACTTCCCAATCACAAACTAAGACTACACGGTAGGCTAAGGCGAATAGGTGTAACGAAATAATACATTATATGGGTAAAGAAACGAAAAGAATGGCTCGGAAGGGTGTAACTAGGGGTATCTTGCACTAAAGGTGAGTGCAACAAAAGGGTTTAACACGGGGGTCGAAAATTCGAGGTGACTAATCGATAAACGCACACAATTAAACACATATGGCTATTTGGTGTAAATCCTAAACATTGCATTCTCAAAATGTCCCTCCCAAATGTATCAAGCTAACTTGACACACTACTCGTCTATGGTCTCGAAATGATGTAAAGGCCAAGTTCTAAAGTTTACAAGCTACCGGCACACTCAATATTTGGTGGATTTGAGTAAAATGAGGAAACTGAAAGGCTAAACCTCACCAATGAATTCAAGGGTTATAGTGCGCTCGGCTAAGGTCTATTCTAGTTAGGTTAATAAAAACATGTCAAAATTTTAAAAATGGCATAATTTTTCAAAATAAAGTTCAAGGTATAATTCTACTCCCGTCCCCCCACTTGAAATGTACAAAGTCCCTTTTGTACGCAATCATGCAATAATAAAGGAGAAAAGTAGAATTAGAACGAGAACTCCCCTGAAATTTGCTCTTGAAAATGGTAGAAGGATCATGTTTGAGAAAACGTGCCTTCGCTTCGCCTAATGAGCAAACTCCAAATCCCTGAAATCACGTTACTACCCACAAGCATAAATCTAAAAATAAAAATAAAAATAAAAAACAAACAAAGAAACCTAACTCACTTTCGTAGGAATCATGGTTGCATTTAGCGTATGCAACAAGCCTTTTAAACCACTCGGTGTCCCGAGTGGACGAGTGAAGTCTCGTGAGGGTTTACAGGGAACACACCCACAAAGTTCATTTAAAAACTAATACAAGGTTTTGGTATGTAAGTTAATTAAAAATTAAAAAAAAAATTGGTATAGGAGAAAGTTACAGCATAGACTCATGAACTGAGTTACGCCGTAAGTAATGACACCTGACAAAACTGCAGATATCTGACGATGGTTACAGTGTAACCAAAGCAGTAAGTTACGTCGTAGAAACTCTCTAAGAGGAGTTCCAGGAGTGAAAGACTCCATGGTGCGTTTCCAAGCCATCCGTCTTTCTCCAAACCTGCAAAAAGTCATAACAAAACAAACCAAACCCAACTAAACTAATAAAAAGGAAATAAAAAGGGATAATTCGGGTTGTCTCCCGAAAGAGCACTTTTGTTTATTACTGAGTCTTTTAGTTGGACTCAAGGCAACGTTTAGAAGTGGCTATTGGTCATCTCGTGGAAGCTACAATCTCCACGTTGCATCCATTCAATAAACTTGTTGTCTCTCTTGTATTCATTACCAAGTTCCAAACAACCCTTATAGAATCCTTTTATTTTTTAGAAGGGGTATTCGTAACCATTGGCTTTATATTCATCGCTTATGTCAAGGAGTGGTCGGGCTAAACTCAATTGCTTCTTAGTCCAATGTTTAAAATTAGATACGGTTCTCGGCATTTTGAAAATTGTTTTATCAATCCTGTTTTTCAACCAAACAATTCCTTTACTAGCATCTCCCTCTAATCCGGATATTATCTTGAAAGGATTCCCTAGAATTATACTAGGTAAGCCATCTTCTACGAACTCACTAACGTCATCCAACACCATAAAGTCTACTAGAAAAGTGTAGACTCCAATGAATATGTGAATATTAGTGGTAACCCCAAGGAAGTTATTTCCTTTATATTCTAATTCCTTCTTCATTATTTGATTATAACATTCCTTGTAAATAATATTCACTGGTGAGCTTGTGTCAATAAAAGGATGAAAATCCATGAAACCAATCTTGCATGTGAGTTGTAGGTTATAAGGGTTTAGGTGGTGAATCCTTGGGCTCTTTCCAAAGAAAAAAGGTTGGGCTGGTTGCGTAATTGTGTCCCCAGGATTATCATGATAAGGGACCATGTTCACATCATTGCTGAAGTCATACTGCCCAATTCCTAGTTTTTCATCGTTTTCTTTGAACTCAACAAAGATGTCAAAGTCTTCTCCAGATGAAATATCATTATGCTCAATAGAATTGTTTGAAGCTTCACTTACCAAGAATGCCTCCAGATCATCACCCAAATCGACGGTCTCTTGTACCTGATTTAACATATAAACCTTTTTGGGGGTAGAAACAATTTCGTTAGTCCTAAAAGTTATTACCTCCCCTCTTAGTTCAAGGGCCATTTTCTTGCCATAAACATCAACCTTAGCATGGGCGGTGGCAAGCATAGGTCTTCCAAGAATAATAGGGATTTTGTTATCTTCCACAATTTCTAAAATAACAAAATCTACTGGAAAAATAAACCTATCAATTTTTACTAAAATGTTTTCCACGATTCCCTTAGGGGATTGCATGGATTTGTCGGCCATTTCTATATCCATTTTGATAGGTCTTATGTTAGACCCGTTTCCCGGGTATTGGGACCCCACCCTAGATGAAAATAGATTATGGCTTTATGTGATTGGCTAGTCAACATATGTTGTGTTTTAGTCAAACCCGATAGCCAATTAATAGTCAAAGTATGACTATGTAGTCATATAAAAGTGTTGAGTAACTTTAAGGGCTTAAGTTGCCAAGTGTTAAACATGTATTATAAGTTAGTGTGGCTAAAATGGAAGAAAGAGGACTTGAGGGGCCATTGTTGCCATCATCCCAAACTTGTACCTAACTAGATATATGTAGCTAGTTCTAGACATTTCTCTATTATTCTTGGGACTTTGAGAAGTCCGGTTTTAGTGAGATAAGAAAGGGAGGGAAAAGGCTAGTGATGGCTTAGGAGGAGAAGATGAAGACTCCATGATTATAGTCTTATTTAGTAATGATCTTACTCAAGTAAGTCTCCCCATTCTTGATGTAGTTAAGTGATAGTTTAATGGGTTTTCATTATATGATCATATGATGATATGGGTTAGAAGATGATTATGTTTTGATGGGTTTGATAACCCTTGTTTATGTATTTGAGTATTATGTGATTAGGTTTTGATTATTGAATGATGATGATGATGATGATCGATGATGATGATGATGATGGAAGCTTGTGTTGATGATGATGTTCTTGTTGTTATGTAGCTTGGTTTGAGGTAAGTAAAATGATGATAGCATATGTTATATGGATTTCTTCATTATGTGTTATGTATGTTTATGTTGAGAAGATGAGCTTGGATATGCTTATGTGATGCCATGTTTATGGCTTATGTGATGAGATGATGCTATGGAATATGTTGATGTTATGTGCTAGATGAGACTTGAGTATGTAAGCCTTGATGTAAGTGTTTTATGTATATGATGCATCATGTGGATTGAAGTATGATTTATGTTATAGTCGTTTTACTTACTAAGCGTTATCGCTTACGGTTTAGTTGTCTAACCGTTTTGTAGGTTGGCATGTTCTTAAGGTTGGCTTGGATATGTGAGATGAAGCTTAGATGTGTTGGTTAAGGCATGGTTATGCAAATGGGTAGATTTGGTAAGAATATAGAGCTTAGGTAGATACCGAGCTCTCGTGTATAAGTTTGTACCCCCGCGAGTCAAGTAATGATTTGAATTGAGTAAACAAGTGTTAGATTGTATGTCAAGTGTTTTGTAATGAATTGGAAGTCATTTGGTATGTTAAAGTATGTTTTATGTGTTTATGGGTTAAGTTAAGGGGTGTTTGGATTAGTGTCCATTTGTACCCATTTTGGGTAATGAACGGGTCAAACATTAATGGAACATGTTTGATATGTTAAATGAATGATTTCTAGAAGATTTGGTGTAAAACGGAAGTGGTATAAGTAGTTTGATGTCATGAAATGGGTCAAAATGGGTTTTTAGTGGAGAAAACTGCAGATTTGTTCTTGATGGCCTTCTTGACGGCGTCCGCTTTTAATCGTCCAAAAATCTTCTGGCCCGTCAAGGTTTGACGGCATCACCATTTTCTTGACGGCGTCACAGTTTGTTGGGCAGTTTTCGAAAAATCATATCTTTTAATCCGTAAGTCGAAATGGGTCGTATGACCTATCGTTTTGAAGCTATTTGAGTCTACTTTCATTTAAAAATAGTCTCAAGGTCTGAAAGTTTATAGATTTTTGTCAGTGGTTAAAAGAGTAAGCAGATGTCCGTAAAGGTGAGTCGTTTCCGCGTAAAAGTCAAAGTTTTTAGTATAAGCGGGCACGGGGTGTTACATCTTAAACTTCCAACTCCTAGACGCAAGAACATAGAATAGGGCATAATACTAATACTAGCCCCTAAGTCGGCTAAGCATTGCTAATTTCTAAATTACTGATTAGACATGGGAGAGTGAAACTCCTTAGGTCCTTTTCCTTTGGAGGTAATTCATTCCTCAAAATAGCTGAGCACCTAGCATTCAGCTTCACCGATGCTATCTCTTCCAAGCTACCTTTCTTGTTGATTAGTTCCTGCAAAAATTGAATTTAATTAGATTTATTTTTAATAAAATCAACTACAGGTAAATTAACTGGAAGAGTTCCCAAATCATCAAGTAGAAGCTGTTCTTTGACCAGTCTCCTCTTAAATTTCTCGGAGAAAGTAGTTGGTGTCTCCTCGGTTGCCACCATCTTAGTTTCTCCAATTGTCACAGTACTGACAATTTCTTCGTTAGCTCTTTCGTTCTGCCCATTCAAACAATCTTTAATGGCTTGGGCGCATTGTTCCACCTTTATCTTGAGATTTTTAATCCCGACATCGTGAGCCTCGAGGGACGAAATGGTGCTTTTGACAAACTTCATTAGCATTTCTTCTTCCCTTGCTTGCCTCTTCGTGGACTCATCCATGTATTTGTACACTAACTCCTCTAGGCTTAGTTTGCCCTTTGTTCCAGCAATACTTTTCACCTCTTCTTTCCTCTGTGCATCTTTAGTTTTCTTTCTTTCCTCCTTCCTCCTTTCGAATTCTAGGGCATAGTTATTTTCCTTCTTAGTCATTGTTTTCATAACTTTGTGTTTAAAGTTATCCCTAGGTCCATATCCTGTTTCAATATGCCACTTATGAAAGTGGTCGACTGTCCTTTGGATAGATTCCCAGGCTTTATCGGGTGTCATTCCCGGAATTGGTCTTTGATAATCTAAAAGTTGGCGAGTCTCGGCATCCAATCCTCGGTAGAAGATGTAAATTTTCTGATGCGTATTGAGGTCATTTGTTGGACACTGGTAGAGGAGTTCGTTGTATCTTTCCCAAGCTTGGTATAGCGTTTCTTCCCTTTCTTGAATAAATCGGTGAATTTTCTCAAGAAGTTTCGATTAAACCACTTTCTTGCAGTTCCAATAAGGGTCATTGGGAATACCTTGAGCGTAAGAGAGTAGCGTGAAACATTTGGAGCACAAAAAAGGCTTACTAAGTATGAAACTTCCTCCACATGTTCTTGCACATCTTCATCCCTGTCTCCCGAAAACTGTCTGTTATGTAATTCCTCAATGAATTGGCTTTGAATTTCAAATTTTGCCGTTTCTGGGGTTGGTGTCTGGTTAAATTCCCTTCTGCAATTTTCATTTGTCCTCACCAAATATTGCTCCATGGTAAGTGTATTTATATTGGGGGCTTCATTAGATTCGGGCTCAGAATCTGAAGGCTTAGATTCGTAGAATGAGAAAATGTTATGGACAGAGATTGGGGTGTTGTTTCTTTTAACCCGAAATTGCCTTTCCGGATTTTCGTAAGGTGTTGCTAAGAAAGGTTTAGCGCTTCTAGTCTTGTACCCTGACATGTTCAAAAGATTAATAAAACTAAAACAAGAAATTTAAACAAACTAAAAATTAAAAATCCTAAAGTAGCTCCCCGGCAGCGGCGCCAAAAACTTGATGCATGATTTCTGACCAGGTTTTATATTTATAAAGTTCTCGTCTACCTATGGTCTACCTAATGCACTAACGGGCAATGTACCCGGTCATGTGTAGTGTAGTATTCGGTAAAGCCGAGGTCGTCCCAAGAGCTATGCGTGTGGATCTAATTTAAGTTCTAGTGTCACTGGTTTTAAAGGGGGTTTTATAGATTGATTAATTAAACTACGAAATGAAAGTAAAATAAAAGCAATTAAACGTGGAAAAGATATCAATAGGGAGAAATGTGCTAGCCTAGTTACTAATCTTGTTAAGCTATGATTATGTTTTCTAATTAATGTTTCCTATCGCTCCACATGGGGGTTTAAGTCAACTAGACTCAATTCGTCTAGTCCTATCTTCCATAACGTCCTATTCCGTAACCTAATGATTACAAGAGTTCGCTGGTTTACGAGATGGAAGAGTCATTAAGAGCCCTACAATCTAGACTTGTTCAACGAAACCCGGCCTTTCGGATCTTAGGTTCCCCCTAACTTCTTAAGCTTTTCCATTTGGAAGGTGCTCGTTTAGTATAATTCGCACGCAAGGTAGTGGTCGTCCTATGGTCAATTCTTACCACTACTCGCAACCTGATTCACTAGGGTCCTATGGTCAATTCTCCTAGCTTCCTAGATACTACCCAAACTTCCAAGCTACCAAAACAAGGGTGTCCCGAACTAAGCAAAGAAAGTATACATGTAAAGAGATAAAGAACGAGAAAACTACATCATAACATTAACAATTTCATAACTAGGCTAACACCAAAGGTGTTTAGCCTCTCATATTAATGCATGCAGAAAATTCAATGTTTAACATCATGAATGAAGACATGGAATTAAATACAAAAATGTAATATGAAATACTAAAACTTATGTAGTGATTAGCATGAATTCCCCCTTGGAAATGACTTGTATACTGCTGGAAATCGTTCTCCTTGAAGCCCTTAATCGTCTCTGGTTTTTGTGTGTTGAGAGGATATGTAAAAATGCGGAATTAGGGCTTGTATTTATAGCCTCGACTAAGTTACGGCATAACCACTAGGGTTAGTTACGCCGTAACCTTTGGATCCAGGACGATCTTATCCACAGTGACAATGTTACGGCGTAACCTAAAGATAGGTTACGAACGTAGAACCCTCGTTAACGGTTTTACGCCGTAACCTTGTAATTGGTTACGTCGTAACTTCTTTGGACCACGAAAATCTTCTAAGTCTTGGAAACATATCTACGTCGTAACCTCTGAAAGAGTTACGCCGTAACCTTGGTCAGCGTTGACTTTGGTCTTCTAGTATAAATCCATGTTACGGCGTAAGTAGAGTATGGAGTTACGCCGTAACCTTTGTCTGGTCAGCATACTGTTGTGTATTTTGCACTAAAAACCTTCCAAATCCATGTCTTTTCGTTCCAATGCTCATTAGTAACCTGAAAATGAAATATAAATGAATAAGAGTATATATTCAAGAAAATTGATACAAATGATGAGCTTATTAGGGGGAAATTGACACTAAAATATCAGGGCTATTTGATGTTATCAATCTACTTTGAGGAATCTTTTGCGCTAGTTGTAAGAATCGACGCTATCCAAATGTTTTTAGCATACGCTACATAAAAATCTTTCACCGTGTTTCAGATGGACATGAAAATAGCTTTCTGCACAAAGATCTTAAGGAAGAAGTTTATGTAAACCAACCCAAAGGTTTTTTTAACATGGAACATCCTGATTATGCTTACAAGCTGGACAAAGCTTTATATGGGTTGAAATAAGCACCTCGAGCATGGTATGACAACCTGTCAGCATTCCTGATCTCACAACATTTCACAAATGGCGTAATCGATTCAACATTGTTCACCAGGAGGCTAGGAGAACATATCCTCATGGTACAGGTATATGTCGATGGCATTATTTTCGGTTCTACAAACCCAAAATTGTCAAAACGATTTGCAAACTTAATGACTAGAAATTTTAAAAATGTCTAAGATGGGTCAAATATCGTTTTTCAATTCCTAGGCTAACAAGTGCACCAATCTCCAAAATGAATTTTTATAAATCAAGCTAAATATACTTTGGAGATGCTTACTAAACATGGAAAGGAAAAACATGATGTCATTGGTTTTCCTGCCAACACACGTTATAAAATTGATGAGAACTTATAAGGGATACCCATAGACCAAACTAAATATAGAAGTATGGTTGGGTCCCTAATGTACCAAACCGTCCAAACATCAAGTAGACCTGACATTACTTATGTTGTCTACATATGTGCTCGATATCAGTCAAGGCCTACTGAAAAGCACCGAACTACGGTTAAACAAATCTTTCGGTATTTAAGAGGCACCATGTAACACCCCAACCCAGCAAGGGTAGAAGCATCACATTATGGTGGCATATCAAAGCATACATAAATAACGTAAGCTGAAGTCTTATCATAAATATCAAAGGAAAAGTAAGTCAACATGACTTAAACATTACATAAGTTCCAAAAGATAACCAAATGGAGAAAACATAATAATCTGAGTCTCAAAACAACTGAAATAACATAGTATCAAAACTAAGATGTCTAGGGTAAACTGCTCTCAGCTTCTACTCTCATCCCAAAAGATAGCCCCAGCTCCTAGCTTAATAACCTGCCGCGGAGAAAAGAAATGCGGCTGAGCTTAAAAAGCTCAGTGAACAGATATACAAAGCAAAGTAATGAAACTGAAATGAGAAAACAGAATATGGTGCATTGGGGAATAACATAAGGTATATCATAAGTGTATCAAAGGTGTAAAGGTTGTCATAAATCTACCACGAGCCCAGAAACATATCATATCATAATATCATAATCATAATCTTCATAAGAAACATAAGTAGCATAATGGAGTGATCAGCTCCCAGAATTGTGAAAGGCGTGTAACATAACAGATCAGATCTAGGATGCATCCATACGCCCCTGCAGAAATCATAGTGGCCAAACATATATCCTTGAGCTCATAAACATATAACAGAAAAGGGACGGGGTGGAACATCACTCGACCACCCTAGAGTCATGCCATTGGTGCATCAATGACATGGTCATGGAACCCCCATGACTAGTGATAGCTCGGGTATCAAACTGAAGGTCAAACAGAATCTAAGGTCATCAAAATTATCATAATCATAGGTTCATATCAAAGGGTGCATAGCAAAGGCTCATGTCATCGTATTATATCAGAAGTGTCATAATAGAAAGGCTCATAACAAAGGAATCAAAATCAGAGGTCAAGCAATCAAAAGATGTGAAAAGGATCATGAGAAACCTTATAAGAAAGGTCAGAATATCTGTACCTTAACGCGAATGAAAGGAAAGCAAACGACTGAATGAACACAAGGAAACAACGTCGCGCCTCTTCAAATGATCTACACGAATTAAGGGTCATGTATTACTTAAAAGTTCATTTCACAAGTTTAGCGCGCATAGTTATCCAGATTAGGGTTTCTTTCTATTTTTAGAAACTTTCCATTTTTAGTAGCTTTCCAAATTTAGTAAGTTTCCATAATTAACCAAATTAGGGTTCCCAAATATGTGATAATTAGGTTTAGGGTTTAAGAACATAATTAATTTCATAGATAAACTAATTAAGGTTTCCAAAGCATTAATTAGGTTTTAGGGTTTATATTTCTAAATTAGGGTTAGGTTTAAACGTGTCGAATTAATTACCCATATTTAATGACTATTTAGGGTTTCAAAACGATTAACGAACAAAGAATGATACACACACTAAATTTCTCACCTTCGTTGGACATTCTCAAAACTCGTTAATAGTATCATTAATGCATTGGTTAGGGCACGATATAAGTCGCCACTAGAGTTCCTTTACACACGATTTAAAAAAACATGAACACTTGCTTATAACACCACATATTCCCCATGTTAACTTAAAATATATGAAGTATATATAGATCTAAGGTTTCTTGTTTTGTTAGCCTCATTTCAGCAAATGTTATAGGCACGTTTCAAAATTATTTTAGGGTGTGTCTCATATTAATACTAAGGTCGACACATGGCAGTAGTATGCGACACCAAAAGTTACACACCTCGACCCAATAGCCACAATTGCTTACATGACAAACTTATTATATTTGCATATTGACGACACAAGGTTCGAACATAACACACCCTTATATGATTACATACCAAATTTCACCTACTGATGCGTGGTTTTGTAACCTTACAACAGGTTTTACCTCTCGAGGGATCTCAAGAGGCTTACAACCCCACCAGGCAGTGTACCTGACCGATGTAGTATAGTGTAGTGGTAAGTACGGGGGATTGATCGTTCTCCACAGGGAATAGTGTTCGTTAGGTGTGAAAGACTACTTTAATTAGGTCTAAGGGTTGAGGAAGATTCTTTTTATGTTTTTATATTTTTATGAAAGCAAGTAAAATCTCGGTTTTGAAAGAGTGGGCGGAATTAGTTGCTAGTCAACTAACCCAAAATTACTACGGATGCAAATAAAATAAAATAACAAAAATGAAAATGTGGTGAGAAACTTATGTGTAGAGAAATGTGTTTACTTAGATTTCCTTACTCCCTAACTATCTTTTACCGGTTAATTAGTGTGTGTTAATCGCGTGGATGACGGGTGTATTCCTTAATACCATTCGTGGGGTGGCGTACTTACTTCCCCAACTCTACAAGCTCCTACTTCACTCCTATGTCGAGCCGGCTAGGAAGCTCCTAACATGGGATCACTAGAATTCGCTTGTGCATTAAATACAACCATAAAAACCTTTAGTACGCATTTGGTTCATGTTTCTTAAGACGTTCAAGCAAGTTACCGAATAGGAAGTTAGCCAGTTTTCTTAAGCCTAACATAGATAAACAATCATCCAATACAACTAATAACACACTAACAACCAATAATCAATAGCTAGGTTTCATTAGATCTAAGCAAACACAAGATAAATTTAGCCTAACATGTTAATCAAAAGACAAGAATAAGATAGAATCAAACAACACATAGACATATTGAATGATTAATTGATAACTTATCTTCAATGTAACATGGAAGATCTTCAAGGCAAAAAGCCTTGAAAAAGAAGCTGAATTCGTCTTAGGGTTTTCTCCCAAAATTCCACACACTAAGCTCTCTTAATGACAAAAAATTAGAAAACTATATATAGATTTTTGGATCTGACGGCGTCACCTTATGGATTGTGACGCCGTCCCCCTCGCCGCTTTTAGGGTTCCCGGATGACCTTCTTGACGCCGTTCCTCTTTAGCTCTTCAAAAATCCATTCTGGCTTATCAAGGCTTGACGCCGTCGAACATTGAACGTGACGCCGTCCCTCTTTGATTTAAGCCGTGACGCCCTTGATCAACTTAAAGCGTGACGCCGTCAGAATTCACATGCTATTTTCACTGGCTTATCATGAGTAAATTTCACGTCCAACTTTTCTTGCCAAGGCATGACGCCGTCTAGAGTAAATCTTGACGCCGTCAAAGGTAACTTTCAGCCGATTTTTGAGACTTTGCCGTTTTCTTCACTTTTATGCTCCAAAAATGTCCAAAATGCCTCCTTTTCCAGATTTCTCCTCAAAAGTACCTAAAATGACAAAAGGAACGATTTAGGGCGATATTTGATCAAATAAATACGATTTAGGGCTTAAATGACCCCTTAAAAGCGGTACACTTTTTGCTTCATCAAATACCCTTACACTTGAGATTTGCTTGTCCTCAAGCAAATGCGCTTTTATTCTAATCAAAATACAAGTTATGGGTCATTTAATGCTAACATAAAAGTAATTACAACAAATAATCGTTCCACTTTAATCATAATAAGCACGGAGATTACAAACTAGCACCTCACAAGTAGTGTTTAGATACTCACATCTCTCAAGTGTCATCAAAATAAATCTCATAAATGAAAACGGATAATATCTCTCACTACCAGTCATAGCAAATAGATTACCATAGGCTTGGGAAAGGATCGAAAACCTCCTCCACTAGGCGTAAGCACCAAAGATAAACTATCAAAGAGGGCTTTTAAATGGGTTATAACGTTAGGTGTAGGGAAAAGGAAAACACGGTTTGGTTGGATAAGGGAATTTTTTTACTGGTGGCGAGTTAAAGATCTTGATCAATTACATGTACTATACAATGTTGCTAAGCCAAGACTAGACTCGATCTTAAGCTAGAAACGAAATAACAAAAACAAAAACATAAAATAAACATAAAATGAAACGGGATGGTAGTCCGTATGTTTTTTTTTTTTTTTCTATTTTTTCATTTTCTCATTTTTTTGTGTTTTTTCTTGATTTTTTCGATTTTTTTTTTTTTTTTTTTTTTTTTTTTTTTTTTTTTTTTGCATACACTTTTGCCCTACCATCCAAAATAATACATCATAGGGGCGTTGCATTCCCCTTACACTTGAATTTTTACATAACTTTACAAATAACTATTCTAATGACTCGAATTAAGATAATTGAAAAACTTGGAGTACTTTTAAAACATTTAGCACATATGGGGGTAATAATGTTGTTCTTCCCCATTACTCCATTACACTAGTACTTTACCCATGAGTCCCAATCGTCCCAAAACAATATGTACAAGGATATGACTCGACTTAGCAACCATGTAATCAACTAGATAATTAACTTGGGTTTAAACAAATGTTGTAACAATAATGCACTAAAAATGAGTGCATACAAGGAAGGCTAAGGCGATTTGGGTGTACATTTTAGTGGGGTGTAACAAATTCTTCCTTTAAGTAAAATGCTTAAAGGTCGAAACGAAAAGATAGGCTCTGAGGGGTGTACTAGGGGTATCGTGTACTAAAAATGAGTACAACGCAAAGGGTGTGGGAGAATTACTTGACCAATGTAGCCAAAGTAATTATAACAAAAACACAGGTGTAAAACAATGGGTTAATCCTAGTGCCTCTTATCATGTAGTAAATCTAACTACACGAATGTAGTCTCACTTGTGGCCTCGGAATGGTCCTAACGCAAGTTCTAGAATCTAAGTGCTACCGGTACACACATCATAGCATAAATGCTTTTCCTACCAATTCTAGGGGCGAACCTCACATATTTGGGGGTGGAAATTTTTTTTAGTGGTACGGTTTTTGTGCTAGTCATATAACTCCTATCCATGAGACGCTCATTAAGATCAAAGTTTCACTCCTATATGTTGTAAAAAATTTTAAATTTGGCACTAAAATTACCCTAACAGGTATTTATCTTAGTTTTATTACACATCTACTATTAAACAAACAAAAATCAAGCGTAAGAGCATTCTCTAAAATCGTACTTTTACCCCCCCCCCCCCCCCTTACACTTAAGATGAACATTGTCCCCAATGTTCAAATAACAAGATGTAAAAGAAAATAAGGTACAAGAATGAAATCAAATACTCCCCTGATTCGCTCGGTGGATAATGAAATTACATGGTTAAATCTTCCTCCAAAGAGAATGTTGAAGCTTCATGACTAATGCATCGCCATAAGCTTGATTCCATAAACATCTCCTTGTCCAAAATAACCTGTTAAACCTGAGAAAACAAACACGAAAACCTGCATAACATCGGCGGGATAAATCTATATATAAGGATATAATGCTTGTGGAATGATAATTTTGCAGATTCCTGGAGATTATAAGTTGGAGATTTTAATAAAAACTTTTTATGAAAACAAAACTTTCAAAAATTTCTGGAAATTAAGTCTGACGCCGTCAGGTTATAAGGCCTGACGCCGTCAGAAATGACCTGACAGAATTCTCATGTTAAGTTTCCGGAAAAATTTTGGAAAACCCTATACCTTACTTCCTGGAAATCCTGCAAAACATCATTATGACTCGATACAAGCATTTGACTCAAACAAACACTAATATGTATGTTAATTTATTATTATTACGATTCATGTTAATTTGTGTTCTAATAAACCGATTTAGATTTCCCTTACACTTATCTTTTGCAAAATACCTTTATATGTAGTTAAGACGAAGTTAAAAACAAAATAAAGCATTTTCACAATTTACTTTTGAACATGAATCAATAATAATAAAAATTAAACACACATACGGAAAATAAAATCAAACAAACAAATAAATAAACACACAAAGCAAATAAAGCATGGGCTGCCTCCCAAGAGCGCTTGTTTTTGTTCGAGTCACGAGCCTGACTCTACCCTTATTTAACGAAAATAGGGGAGGTTTTCCCTACACTTAGGATTAAGTGTGGGTGAAAGTAGCGATACACACCATCTTGGTGGAAGTATGCCACGTGAGGAAAGAGTGGTGGATGAATTATATGCTCAAAGATGTGGGATCCAATCATCATAACCTTACTTAGTTCAATTGGGTCAATGGGTGAATTGAAGTTTTCTCCTAGAAAGGGATCATCTTCTATCAACTTCGAGAGACTCCAAGTTAAGAATCCACTTTGACCTAATAAACCCGGTTTAAACCCATAATGTTTCTTGTGATCAATCATAAATGGGTGATGTATGTATGTAAGGTCACGGTTCACTCCTATATTAGCTTCCACTCCACATGGCCTAGAGTCTACTACCTTAATCTTAACATTACCCGGACTACATGGTTTGATGGGTGGATCGGGACCTTTTTCAATTCCTAAATTCACATCTAAGGATGGAAGATTAGGTAACGGTTTTGGCTGAGGCTCCGGTTCATCAAAACTAGGAACTTCCATAGAACTAAGAGTAAGGTTGTGATCACAAGTATTCAAACATACTTCTTCTAGTTGTGTTTGGTACAAGGGCTCTACCTCTATTGGGGTTCCTATAGTCTCCTCAACTTCTTCCGGGTAAGTCACGGGCGGTGTGTGTGCCTCAATTGATGGTAGGACTTGTGGGGTACTTGGTGGGCTTATGTTACTTACCTCATCATTCCTTGTGTCAAGATCACCTATATCCTCATCATAGGTTTTGGTAGAATTTAAACCTAACATTTTCCCTAGTATCTCAAGTGCTTCTCTAGGCATCTCAACTTCTATATCCGAATCATAAGGATCATCCTCAATATTCTGACTGCTATATTCAAATTGCCCAAAAGATTCATCATGTGTTTCTTGAGATTCATCGTCATCGATCATAAAACCTAGGTCTTTTTGATCAATGTGATCATGCTCGGCTAGATCCTTCATCACATCAAGGTCACCTATGTGTTCGTTTTGTACTATGGCATTACATGACAACCACTTAGGTATCTCAACACTAATGTATTCATCCCCAAACAAACTTATTTCATGATCCAGGAAATTTATATTCAATTGACTTGTACTAACGTTTGTTGGGTTGTCTACCCTATAATAATATTGGGCACAATCTTCTATGGCATCCCATGCTTCTTCAGCACTTAATTCCCTAAAGTCACCATTGGCAAAATCCTCAATGCGCATTTGGTCATATTGGCCAACACGATAGTAAAAGGTTCGGGTTAAGGATGCTAAAGCGAAACTATGATGAGGGAATTTTCGGAGTAAATTTCTAAAACGAGTCCATGCATCATATATGGGTTCATCTCGATATTGTTTGAAATTCGAGATGTCAATAGGGTAGAATGGCCTTTGTGGTTGGTGGTATGGTGGATTCGCGTACTCCATAATGGTGAACGGAAGAGTCAATGGAAATTTCTTTTACGAACAAAGACACAAAGAAAAAGATAGACTAAAGAAAATCTAAAAAAAGAAAATAAAAATCTCACTAGAAAGGAATCTAGTGAGTAGACCTAATAGAAATAAAAATTCAACCTAAACAATAACTATTCCCCGGCAGCGGCGCCAAAAACTTGATGCGTGGTTTTGTAACCTTACAACAGGTTTTACCTCTCGAGGGATCTCAAGAGGCTTACAACCCCACCAGGCAGTGTACCTGACCGATGTAGTATAGTGTAGTGGTAAGTACGGGGGATTGATCGTTCTCCACAGGGAATAGTGTTCGTTAGGTGTGAAAGACTACTCTAATTAGGTCTAAGGGTTGAGGAAGATTCTTTTTATGTTTTTATATTTTTATGAAAGCAAGTAAAATCTCGGTTTTGAAAGAGTGGGCGGAATTAGTTGCTAGTCAACTAACCCAAAATTACTACCGATGCAAATAAAATAAAATAACAAAAATGAAAATGTGGTGAGAAACTTATGTGTAGAGAAATGTGTTTACTTAGATTTCCTTACTCCCTAACTATCTTTTACCGGTTAATTAGTGTGTGTTAATCGCGTGGATGACGGGTGTATTCCTTAATACCATTCGTGGGGTGGCGTACTTACTTCCCCAACTCTACAAGCTCCTACTTCACTCCTATGTCGAGCCGGCTAGGAAGCTCCTAACATGGGATCACTAGAATTCGCTTGTGCATTAAATACAACCATAAAAACCTTTAGTACGCATTTGGTTCATGTTTCTTAAGACGTTCAAGCAAGTTACCGAATAGGAAGTTAGCCAGTTTTCTTAAGCCTAACATAGATAAACAATCATCCAATACAACTAATAACACACTAACAACCAATAATCAATAGCTAGGTTTCATTAGATCTAAGCAAACACAAGATAAATTTAGCCTAACATGTTAATCAAAAGACAAGAATAAGATAGAATCAAACAACACATAGACATATTGAATGATTAATTGATAACTTATCTTCAATGTAACATGGAAGATCTTCAAGGCAAAAAGCCTTGAAAAAGAAGCTGAATTCGTCTTAGGGTTTTCTCCCAAAATTCCACACACTAAGCTCTCTTAATGACAAAAAATTAGAAAACTATATATAGATTTTTGGATCTGACGGCGTCACCTTATGGATTGTGACGCCGTCACCTCGCCGCTTTTAGGGTTCCCGGATGACCTTCTTGACGCCGTCCCTCTTTAGCTCTTCAAAAATCCATTCTGGCTTATCAAGGCTTGACGCCGTCGAACATTGAACGTGACGCCGTCCCTCTTTGATTTAAGCCGTGACGCCCTTGATCAACTTAAAGCGTGACGCCGTCAGAATTCACATGCTATTTTCACTGGCTTATCATGAGTAAATTTCACGTCCAACTTTTCTTGCCAAGGCATGACGCCGTCTAGAGTAAATCTTGACGCCGTCAAAGGTAACTTTCAGCCGATTTTTGAGACTTTGCCGTTTTCTTCACTTTTATGCTCCAAAAACGTCCAAAATGCCTCCTTTTCCAGATTTCTCCTCAAAAGTACCTAAAATGACAAAAGGAACGATTTAGGGCGATATTTGATCAAATAAATACGATTTAGGGCTTAAATGACCCCTTAAAAGCGGTACACTTTTCGCTTCATCACCTACCATCACACATCTCTAAACCATTTCCCACGTAACAGCATGCATGCTCCTTATTTCTTGTTGTTTATTTCCAGGTTGTAGTCACGTTTAAGGGTTTTGTTTATGTTGATATTAAGTCAACTCATAGGACTGGTTAAAACGAATCCAAACCAGATCATACGCCCAGCTTAACGAACTACAACACCACCAAAATTCTCACGTAACTCATGCAGATTCGTACATCAATTCGAACTAGGGTTTCTTAGTTTTAAGCTTTCTTTAACCGATCGTTCAAACAAATTATTAAGGTGCGTTTCATGTAAAGACTAGGGTCGGTAAGGAGGCTGTTAAGACGAGACTCAAAACAGGTTGCTGGTTGAGACTAAGGGTCGACACCTAAGGCTTGCACACGACCTACAAAACAACCATAAGACTCGACACCAGGTTGAAACATATCGCGACACAAAAACAGTTACACCCACGACTTGCAATGTAGCTTACACTCGACACCAGGCTGTTTCATACGATTCGAGTGTTATTTGTTTTACGTAACATATTTTAGTTATTCATCGTATAGACTAGGTTTACATGCGTATAAGGAACATGTTATACGTATCACAAGAACATCGAAACAAATATAGGGATACCTTGATCGGTTTAGAGGATCGAGACACGAACCAAAGGAGAACTATGAACGAACAGTCCACAAAATCCCAAGAACATCACGATCAGACCAGAACTTGTGCACCCCGAATTCGATTACTTCCTTGCTAGACACCCACGAACAAACTTGTCTTTAAACAATAGTCGTGCTTCTGATTTTCAAGGTTAACTGGTTCAGTTTGTTAGTAGTTGTTGATGTGGTGTGTGCTCTTGTTTTCAAGAGAGGATATTATTGCCTAATATTAAACGAAAGATCAATTTAGTCATTGATTTGGAGGTGATTTAGGGCGTAAATTGGGTTGAAATTTTTGGGAAGTATTTAAGATTGATTTGAAGTGATTTATGGGAATGAAATAAGAGATGCTTATCCATATTAGTGTTATTATAAATCAAATTAAATTTTGTCGCATGTTGCTAAGGAATTTGGTCCATGCACATGTCTTTATACGTGTGATATTTTGGTCCTAGGTTAATGAAGTTGTGCCATTTTCATGTTTGTATAGTTTAGTGTTTCGCATTTTCAAAACTTAAATTATTAACGTAGTTTAAAAGTTAAGTCGAATTCGTATTCAAGGTTCAAACGTCGTTTCGAAAATTTCAGGTTGTAATACACAATTAACATGGGACTCTGGTACCCGAAGCATACCGGTTTTGAACTAACGACTTTTTCAGATGTTGACTATGCAGGGTGCCAAGATACGAGAAAAAGCACATAAGGAGGAGTACAATTCTTAGGAGAAAAGCGGGTGAGTTGATCTTCATAGAAACGAAAGTGTACATCTCAGTCTACTGTGGAAGCAGAATATGTGTCACTATTTGGATGTTGTGCTCAAGTCCTTTGGATAAGAACACAATTGATAGATTATGGCTACTTCTTCAACAAAGTCCCAATTTATTGCGATTCGAAGAGTGCCATAGGCATATCCTGTAACCCAGTGCAATACTCTAGGACAAAGCATATAGATGTCAGATACCATGTCATTAAGGAGCACGTCAAGAAGGGTATAGTTGAATTCTACTTTGTTAAGAAAGCTTAACAACTGGCAGATTTGTTTACCAAAGCCTTGTCTCAGGAAATGTTCGAGTACTTGGTAAAGCGCCTTGGTATGAAAAGTTTAAATCCAAAAGAAATTGAAAGTCTTGGAAAGTCCTATGAGTAAATAAAAAACTCTGAAGTGTTAATTTGTAAATAATTTTTCTTTCTAATCTATTTTGCGACTTTTAAGTAAACCAGAAAACAAAATACAAAATTATAAAACCTACAAAATCCAAAAGTATTTTCCACGTTTTAAAAACAAAAAACATTCTTATTATCCAAAAATATTCTTATTATCTAAGTACAAAGGTCAACAATTATGAATTTTTAACGACATGTCTCTCTAAAAAATTGAGTAACGTTCTAACTTCTCTAAAACAAGTTTTCGTCACTTAAATGACAAAGAGGAGTAAGTATGTTTTGAGGGGGAGTTTATCATGTTATAAAATGTTTTTTCATTTCAAAAAATGTCGTTTATTTCTAAACATTTTGGGCTACTTCTATGTTCCATCTATGAAGCAAAGGAATGCGACGCTTCAACAAGGCTCCATTGGAAAAAGACTTTTCTCATCCAAATTTCTTTCGAAAACAAAACATATCCATAAAACATGTGATGTCAAAAATATCAAAAGATGTGTTATGTTTGATGGGGAGAAAAAGAATTTTAAAAGATAAATGAGTTGTTAATACTTGATCGATTTTTTAAATGACTTTATAAATGATCAGGTGATAATGACCAAAAGATAGAAGATTTAGACTCAAAGTGCTTACTCTTTATAGAATTGTACCCAGACAGATAATAACTTCAAGTTAATTAATGACCTGCCCACAGTCTCTGAGTTGACGAATCCGTTAATTAGCCACGTAATCGTGTCCGTCGAAGTCTCGTCTGTTTAGGGTTCACTTAAAATCAAAAGTGCTTACTCATCTCTCTGTGTGCAAAACCTTTGAAAACTTATATGCAAATGTGTAGGGGGGTTATTAATGAAAATGAAAACTTTCAAAGTATTAAAACGACTTGAATTTTCATAAACACTTTGATTGATTTTTCTCGGTTTTATGGCAATGATCTCAAATACCAAACCAACTTAACCATTTCATGATAACAAAAGGTGTTATAAGGTGGTAAGGTTAGTTATTGTCCAATGATCCAGCCATAACCGGAGGGATCTACCCAGGGACACTCCAATAGATAGAATAGATGTCCATAGGTACCGGAGAAGAATTAGAAAGGGAATAATGTTGTCATTGTCATGAGCTGTCACCGGAACAATCACAACATGGTGATAGTAAGGACAACGTGATATGCATTAAAGGGGTCAAAAAATGAAAAAGAATAAGTTATGAAAGGGTTAAAAGAAATAAAAACCCTCCATACACTTAGGGCTGAAACCAGGTCAATAAATATGCTATCAGTATTCACAAAGATGATTCTGATATTGAAGACTGATATCATAGACCCAGTGATGGGTGGCAATTTCTGACCCAACACGAAACCCGACCTGAAATTGACACAAAAATTAACAGGTTCGGGTTGAGCTAAATAGATTGCGGGTCAGGTTTGGGTCGACATATCTAACCCGTTTATTAAACAGGTAGGTTCGGGTTGGGAATAAAATAAACGGGTCGACCCGCCAACCCGTTAAAATTTTTATCTTCTTAAATTAAAAATTATTTATATTTAATTATACGGGTTAAATGGGTTAAACGGGTCGACCGCTAACCGTTTAACCCATTTAACTCGTGTAATGTGCTAATTTTTGTATATAAAACGGGTTAAATGGGTCAACCCGAAGCCCGTTTAACATATTCAAACCCGTGTAACCTATTTAACCCGTCAACCCAAGTATATATACAGGTTAAATGGGTCAGGTTCGGGTTACGTGTAAACAGGTTAGGGTTGACGTAGCTGACCCGATGATTTAAATGGGTCAGGTTCGGGTTGGGATTTTCTGACCCGCCAACCTGACAACCCGAACCCGCCAACCCGAACCCGACCCGAATTGCCACCCCTAGACCCAGTGATA
Source organism: Artemisia tridentata subsp. tridentata (assembly GCA_021014915.2). Taxonomy (NCBI): domain Eukaryota; kingdom Viridiplantae; phylum Streptophyta; class Magnoliopsida; order Asterales; family Asteraceae; genus Artemisia; species Artemisia tridentata. The sequence continues at coordinate 100,858,216 of CP139503.1, forward strand.
CAAAGCACAAATCCCTCCAAGTCATTCAAGTTCTTCTCAAAAGGTTCTTGTCTCATTTCTCACGGAGATTATACACGTTATCTATCGACTTCTCACTTAGAGAACGTTGGTATTGAAACATATGGCAGTCTTCTAGCCTCCAATTACTAAAACCAAAATGCACTTTATTGAGTCTAGAGCCAATGAGATTCATTATAAAATCTCCTTAGGACACAATTAATGACATACACATAGTGTTCACTAATAAGAACACAAGCTGTACAAGAGTCCTTCACAGATCCTAACAATCTTGCCAGAACGTTCATAGTGGTAATCACATAGTATTCCATGAGTATTGAACGGAAAACCTGCCAATGTCAATATCAAACAACATTGAAAGTAGGTCTCCTAGTTAATCCTTTATGGATTAAGCATGGTGTAACTGGTAATCTACGTGAACCATGATGTTCTTTTTATAGTGAAAATATGCTTCAAACGGTCTATAGTCGTGGAGTGATGCTTTTTCTGTACTCTAGCGGCTCACCTGGATTGTCATAAGCTTTCTTGAGGGCATCCAATTCAGGTAACGGCAGGTGGGGTAATCCATATGGATTATCTTGCACTTCGAGATGGAAACCCTACCAAGGAGATTCCTTTCATGAATCGATTCCTGATGACGTAGGTCTACACTTGGATTTATCCAATGTATTGATATTAGTCCGTAACAGGATTAGGAGGTTAATTCTACCCGACTAAGATGAATGGAATCAAGACATTCATCATAAAAACAATTGTAGTGGAACGATTCTTTAAGAAAAGTCCACGAGGATCGATTGGCCTGACACTATTATTATCTACTTTATTGTGACAGGTACTAATGAATGTAGCCGCTCCTGATCCACTACCACCAGCAACTCAACATCTTCAACTCCATATACTCATACTCATAGGACTCATCTTCTTCAAATTTCAAGTCAAACATAATCAAGAAAAAGAAACTGCATCAAAGTCAAAAAAGTCAAAGAGAAAGTTCAAAGAAGAAGTGAGGAAAAGACATAAGAGTAAAGACTAAAGACAAGAAGTATACGTATGTTGGAGAAGACTTCAAGACAACATTTGATGATAGAAGGCAAGATACGTAAGATATTTTATGAAGAACTCATAGCAAGCATGGAACATTATATCAAGCAAAATCTGTTAGCCTCAAAAGTGAAGTAATTTACGGGAATTGCATTAGTATCTTTACTTACTTATACGCATGGACTAGATTAGTCATTCTAGCAAAGTTAGCCGTATTTGTATCTATATATACCCCCAGCCACAACTAGGAGGGTGAAGCTCATTCTTGTATCATTCTTTTTGTGTGTTTTTCTCTCTAATAAAGACACATCTTTCCACTTTATCTCTCTACTCTCTCTCTCTACATTTACCATGTCTAACTACTATTTTAAGATTCCCTGACCATCCGAATTCGTTTAGGATCTTGTTACAAAGTCTATGACATAACAAGGTCCAAGCTCAAGTTCAAGAATTGAAGATTCTACAGAATATTCAATAGCAAAGACATAAGGAAGTTCAAAGCAAATGGCCATCCCTCCAATTTTAAATGACCACCCCTTAGGGGGATATTGTTAACCATAAAGTAATATAAAGTGGTGATGATAATTTCTAGTATATTGGACCTTGTAATACTTGATAGAACCTAGCTAAAGGGTATTGGGCTTATGTTAAGCTAATATGGACTAAGTTTAGGCTAGTAAGCTTATGTAATGGTGTATAGAGGTGGCCAAAAAAACCGAAACCCAAAAAAATCCGAAACCGAAACCGGTCAAACCCGGTTTTTGCCCAAACCAGTTCGGTTCTTACAAAAACGGCGGTTCCTAACCGGTTTCCATTTTTTCCCGTTGGAACCGGTTTGTAACCGGTTCCAACGGCTATAACGCATTTTCGAGACAGTAAGCAATTTTGGAGCCGTTAGAAGGTTTTTTGTGCCGTTTTCAAACGGCTATATCCTCCATTTTGCACCATTTAGCCCTCCTAACATCCTTATAAATACCAAGGTTGATTTTGGTTTAGCCACAACATTCAAATACTCTAAAAACACTCAAAAACTGCTCACAAACGCTCACGATGCCTAGAAACCGAGCTTCTCAAAACACATCATCAAATACCGATGATGTTGGTTCTACAAATGAACCGACGATTGTTGGGGTTGTACTAACAAGCCGAAGCCAAGATGTTTGGTGTCATTTCGACATGATTAAGTATTCGGATGGTTCAACAAAGGCTCATTGTAAAGCTTGTAACACTATGATGAAATCCGATGGGAACACGTCGTTGAGGAAGCACACGAAAGAACATTGTAAAGCAACAAAGGGCGTTCCGGAATCGGGACAAACTACTATGGGACGAGATAGGAGTATTTTTGTATATGACGAGATGGCGCTTCGCCAAGATTTAGCACACTTTGTGATTCAATAAGGTTTGCCGTTCAACCACTTCGACAACCCTCGGTTACGAGGTTGATTCAAAAGCGCCTTCAACCACGATATAATCATGTAAGTCGTCAAACTCTTAAACGTGATTGTATTAAATCTTGGATAAAGGTTAAAAAGGAACTAATACTTGGTTTTGATGATTTAAAAACTAATGTAAACTTAACAACCGATGTTTGGTCGACGGGTCATGGTTTGCCCGGTTCGTACATTTGTGTTACCGCACATTGGGTTGATCCCGATACTTGGCAAATGATGAAACGTACTATTGGTTTTGAAAACTTTGAATATCCGCACACGGGTGCAAATTTAAGTATGATGTTGCAACAAGTTATGAAAACGTTTAAAATAGAAAAAGAGGTTTTTTTCAATATCATTTGATAACGCTTCTAATAATACAAATGCGGTTGGAAGGCTAATACTAAAATACTGACCACCTCTTGATGGCATTTTTTTATCATAGTCGATGTGTTGCACGCATCATTAACTTGGTTGTGCGAAGCGGACTAGCGACCAAGCAAACGTATAATATAAAAGAAGCTTTTAGAAAGATGTTCCAAGATATTTTTCAATCGGGAAGCAAAACATATGTGGACTATATAAAATTGTGTCATGATTTGAATTCCCTTTTTTATCTCATAATTGGGACGTTTCTACAAGATGGAATTCGACTTATAACATGTTTGTTTGTGGTTTACACTAAAAATTAACGTTACAACATTTGCATGATGAACTTTGCTCTAGGCGTCGGGATATGGCACCATTTTCGGTTGAAAATTGGGAAATTATTAAAAAAATAACCGAATTACTCAAAGTTTTTAAAACCGCAACAACTTTGTTATCGGGTGTTTATTATCCCATGAGTCATTTGGTCCTCAACCAACTTTTTATGATGTGTAGAAAATTAGGATCATACGAATTTGATGGTCTACTTTTTGTGAATATGGTTGTACCGATGAAAGAAAAACTTAGAAAATATTTTCAAGAAATTCCACAGGTAATTACTTGTGCCGCCGCATTGAGCCCATGTTTGAACATTAGCGGGGTGGAATATCTTATCAATAAGATTGATAACGATTTGGATTTGGTTCAAATAGACCCTTTTTATGTATCAAAAGCACAAGACAATTTTAAAAATAATTTTAAACGTTTATTTGATGTTTATTTTAAAAAATATGGTACAACAAATGTGGCAACGAGTTCGACTTCAATGTTTGCATCAAGTTCGAATATCATGGATCCGGATTTGGATTTATTTTCAAATTTAAGACAAGAAAGCGGTAAACGGGCTAGGAGTGAGAATTTAACGAGCAACGAATATGGGAGATATATTGGAACCGATTGGTTAAACACTATCACACTTGAAGAGTTCAAGAATTTTGATGTTTTGAATTGGTGGAAATAAAGGCAATCTCAATTTCCCGTTCTAGCCGCAATGGCCCGGGATTTACTAAGCGTACAAGCTTCTACCGTTGCTTCAAAATCTGTTTTTCCTACTAGTGGAAGGGTATTATTGGTAAGAAGAACAAAACTCACACATTTATCTTTCGAGATGTGTATTTGCTTGAAAGATTATTTAGATGGGAACGAACGTATACAACACGTTGCAATACTTGAAGAACCGATGGAATACGAAAAACAATTACAAGAGATCGAGGTGGAAGAGGGTTATGTAATCAATCTTTCCGAAAAAGAAGTCGCTTTCGATGAAGCTACAAGCGCCGCTAGGACCGATGTTGAAAATGAAGTTGAAGACTTAGACGATGATGAATAAATAGTTAAAATGTATTAAATTTGTGATTCAAGTACTTTATGTGTGACGTTTATGAGTTTATTGAATAAAAGTTGAAGTTTATTAAGTTTATTGTGTAGAAAACGTTAACGGAAAAAAAAACCCCGGAATCAAGCCTCGTTTATGCCCACTGTTAAGATTTTAGCACCGGATTTTTTAGAACCGGTTCAACCGGTTTTTCCAAGGAAACGGTTTTAAAACCGATCCTGAACCGGTTATACCGGTCTCGGTTTTTTATACCCCAGATCCGATAAGAACCTAACCGGTTTTTGAAAAAACCGGCTTATGGCCACCATGGTGTATAGTACATGTTATTAAGTCCATAGCAAGCCCAAGCCCACCAAATCCCAAGTTGGCCATCCCTTATGTAATTAAACGCCACAATGCTTCATTGTGGTGTGTGTGTTTTCATTTAGCTAGTTAGCAACTACACCATATTCTCTCTAGTTCTTTCTCTCTTTATATTCTACTTTCTCTCTCTAAAATCAAGCAACAAAAGACAAACCATGTGTGTGAAAAGATCTAGATGTGGAGACCTACAATTTCTACATCCTTCCATTTTGGAGACTTTTTTAAAATTCTCCATGCATGAAGAAGTGTGAAAGGTACTCCATACTCAACACGATACTCATCAAGTGCCTTTTGGAGGACCACCTCGTAATTGAATCCACTCTCGTTCTTTCGAACCACATTCGCGCACGAACCACAAAATTGAGCCACTTTAGGACGCAAACCCTTCCATTTTCCTTTTTACGAATCGTTGGTATGAACGCCGATTACCTTCAATCTCTCTTAACGTAACTTAATACCTCCACCCACAAACCTTGTGATTTCTTCGTATTACCTTTGGTGCTATATTCAGATGTACGAACCCAACCTTTGCACAATGAAATTTTTTCTTCAATGCTCCATGGAATGTTACGATGTTCATCCGAATTGTCTTTTTTAGGTGTCTTTAGTTGACATCTTTCAGACGACTTCTTCTTTAGGGGGTGGGGGGACTTCTTCAATGGGAGAATCATCATCAACGGGTTTAGACGGAGAATATTGAGGTTCATATCTTGGAAAATGATCAAAATCAACAGCGTTGAATAGATGAATGAGAGAAATAGGTTGAGATTGGTTCAGAGGTGGTGAAGAAGAATCGTGTAACATTTGTGGTGATACAGGATCGTGAAACATTTGTTGTTGATACATAGTTTGTTGTAGTTGGTACATTTGTGGTTAATACATAGTTTTTTGTTGTTGTTGTGGAGGTACGGATGGTGGGTTTTGGTATTGTGCTTGTCGTGTTCCGTAAACAAAAGTTAGGAATCGAAAATTTACCAATGGTGAGTGACCAAGACTATAATTTGAATTGGTGTTGAGACGTTTGGTTGTCAACGCTGTTTTGGGGTTCGATTTTTTGGAGTGTTAAATGATAACATTTATAAATTATTATTTTTTTTTCTTTTACTTTTTCAAAAAAGTATATGTTGGAGGGGTTTATAGCCATTTAAGGCTTTTTGTGTGTGCAATTCGTTCGGTGGTGCACACCACCAAATGACGAGCACGCACGGTGGGAGTGCGGTAAACGGTGGATCACGCGTGATGGTGCACCACCTTCGTTACTTCGAACCTTAGCAATACATGTCCCAATTAGTAAAACTTTGAGAACATGAGGGTGCAAAATGTCTATAGTATCATAAGAAAACAAAACCACCTTTAACCTTGTTGACAAAAAACAGTCACTTTACCATATCTTCCCACCAACCACAAAACAGCACTTACACCGCCGTCATCTCCACCATAAACCACCGTAAACCATGCAAGCTTTAAACTTTTCACCATTCCCATCCACCACCTTCACAACACCACAACACGCCCACAAACCCACCTCACTTTCACTCCGACCCACCACCATAACCGCCGCCACCACCACCCCAACCACCACCACCACCCCACCACCACAATCCACCACCACACCAAAACTCAACAAATACAGCTCAAGAATCACAGAACCCAAGTCACAAGGAGCATCACAGGCAATCTTATACGGAGTAGGGTTATCAGACGATGATTTAAACAAACCCCAGATTGGTATTTCATCAGTGTGGTATGAAGGGAATACTTGTAACATGCATTTGTTGAAGCTGAGTGAAGCTGTGAAAGAGGGTGTGAAAAAAGCTGATATGATTGGTTTTAGGTTTAATACTATTGGTGTTAGTGATGCTATTTCTATGGGGACTAGAGGGATGTGTTATAGTTTGCAGTCTAGGGATTTGATTGCTGATAGTATTGAGACTGTTATGTCTGCTCAATGGTATGATGGGAATATCTCTATTCCTGGTTGCGATAAGAATGTAAGTTTTTTTTAATACTGTTTTGAGTGTATATGTTTGAAGTTGTGATGATTGTATACTAAGGGGGTGTTTGTCCAAGCTTATTTTTGGGCTTATGAGCTTATCTGATTTCAGCTTATGTTTTATAAGCTTAATTTATTCGCCTTTTTTGAAACTTATGGGCTTTATATTAGCTTATTATGATATATGAGCTTATATAAGCCCATATGTTATAAATTAGCACAAATAATTAGGCTTATGAAGCATAAGCCTAAATTAGTAAGCTCATAAGCCCAAAAATAAGCATAAACAAACACCCCTTAAGTTGATTAAATGTTTAACTTGGAAAAGCAAAAGTTAGACCATCACTTTTTTTATTCCTGGTTGCGATAAGAATGTAAGTTATACGGTGTTTTGAAATAGACAGATTGGGTTGGTGTTGTGATAATTGATGTTAATGGGGTGTTTGTTCATGATTATTTTTGGGCGTATGAGCTTATCTGATTTCGGCTTATGTTTTATAAGCTTAACTTTTCGGCTATTCTGAAACTTAAGGGCTTATATAAGGTTAGTATGATATAACAAGCTTAGATGAGCCGGCAAGTTGAAAAATAAAAGCCAGAAATATGGAGCTTATGAAATGTAATCCGGAATGAGATAAGCTCATAAGCCCAAAAATAAGCTTAAACAAACATCCCTCAAGTTGTTTGAGTGTTGGCAAATTCTAATTATTGGCTTATTAGTAGTATGGAAATAAATTGTATAATTGTGTTGTGAATTGACTGAATTCTAAGGATTTGCATGTAAAATGACCTCTGTTTAATCAGGGTCATCGAAAACAGATTATTTGATCCTAAACGAATCATAATCAGCATCAGTATAGGCAAACACCATGGATTAATTAACTGTTAAACTTGTAAATGCAATAGTAAGACAATCACTTTTAAATGCATTCCCGACAAGGCTTTACTCTTTTTTGTAATAGTTTGAGTTGTGGTTGCTGGGGCCTATGTTTGATATGCAAGTTGTAAGCTTTTTTGTAGCTATGGTTTGCTTGCGAGCCTACTTCTAATGGGTAGTACTCTTTAAAATCTCAAACTTGATGGCCATTTTTGTTTAAGGATGTTGATTTTAGCTTTACATGCTATCCCAGTTTACATATGATTGTTGATATCATGTGGTGTTTATACATGCATTATGAACTGATTATTGTGACTTGATTTACGGATACTTGGTTTTTTCGGTAATGGACTTGCTTCAAATGACATGTCTGCTAAATTGTTACAGTTAGAGCATCTGTGACTATAACTGTAATAGTTTCAAAACCCTGGAATTGGATTATGTAACGTTATTTTGAACATTTTATTTGCAGATGCCAGGTACGATTATGGCAATGGGTCGCTTGAACCGGCCAAGTATAATGATTTATGGCGGAACCATTAAGGTTACAGTCCATCCTATGTTGCTAGCTGATATGTCCCTGATATAAAACTTATTTGTTTGTTAAACTTTTTAATTTATATTTATGCAGCCAGGTCATTTTGAAGGCCATACATTCGACATCGTTTCTGCCTTCCAGGTACACTTGATATACCAGCATACAATTTTAAATTACGTATCCAGAACCGAATGTTATATGGCTGTCCAATAATGTTACAGGTTTACGGAGAATTTGTTAGTGGCTCCATTAGTGATGAAGAAAGAACAAACGTGCTAAAGCATTCTTGTCCGGGAGCTGGGGCTTGTGGTGGAATGTATACTGCGAATACCATGGCTTCTGCCATTGAAGCAATGGGAATGTCCCTTCCTTACAGGTGCACAAATTTGTCCAAATTATAGTTTCTCAAATATCCAGTTGAATTTTTTGACTTATTGATTTATCTTTTTTATTTTTCAAAAGTTCTTCGACGCCTGCAGAAGATCCATTAAAGTTGGATGAATGCCGCTTAGCTGGAAAGTATATTCTTGATTTAATTAAAATGGACTTGAAGCCAAAGGACATTATCACTCCAAAATCTTTGCGAAATGCGATGGTCACTGTTATGGCTCTTGGAGGGTCCACAAATGCGGTTTTACATCTGATAGCCATTGCCAGGTAAGTGGAACGTGGGCTGGATTTTTCTTCTGAGAAAGACGATTGGATTTCATATGATAACTTATTAAGCTATGGTTTTGTTTCAGGTCTGTTGGCTTGAACTTGACGCTTGATGATTTCCAGAAGGTCAGTGATGCGGTCCCTTTTCTGGCGGATCTCAAGCCTAGTGGAAAATACGTCATGGAAGACATACATAAGGTCAGAAATGTACATTCATATGGTGTGGTTAGATGTGTGTTTTGAAAGTAATTCTGGCAAACTGAATAATGTATGGATATTTAAAATAATCAGATAATAGGTTCTAACGAAAAGTGATGTAAACGTTAATGTCTAAATATGCATGTGTAATCAGATTATTAGTTTTTGAGTGTTTGTCAAATTCTGATTCTTTCAGAAATTAATACAAAAAATGACTAAAAAGGGAAATGTTGTGACTAGAAAGGGAAGAGATAATCAGATGAGTTTTGCTGCAGCGGATATGAAACTATTTGTCCAAAACATTGCCTGATCCTTGACTAATTCTATATATCAGAAGCAGAATATGTTTTCTCCTCTTTGGGTATTTTGTCCTTCCTCATACTGATTTCAAATTTTTTTTGAGTTGCTTTAGATTGGAGGAACGCCAGCAGTCCTACGCTACCTATTGGAGCTCGGGTATCTGGATGGAGATTGTATAACCGGTAGGCATGATAAAATGATTTTACATTTTTGTACATTAGCAGCATTATTTATTATTTTCTTGGTATTTTCAGTTACTGGGAAGACTCTTGCAGAAAACGCGAAACTCTTCCCTTCTTTGTCTGAAGGACAGGTAACTACAGCTTCTTATTTCTCCCCTTTACTATTAAAAGTATAGATTATTAAGCCAAGAAATAAATATGAGTTTTTTCTTTTTTTTTTTTTTTTTTTTTTTTT